>CM077166.1:85023035-85580471 GCA_039583875.1 Platanthera guangdongensis
AAGGGTAAATTAGGGCAAAAGTGTGCTTGGGGAATAGAGAGGCCAATTCTCTCCCAAGGAGGTTGGAACTTTGTCCATAGCCCCAAGGTTAGTAAAAAAACAAACTCTCATGGAGTTTGAGATGGATTGGGGTGGATTTGACATAGTACCCTAGTTCAAACACAAAGGTTGGACTTTGGGGTTTGTGTAGGTCATTGAGTGATTTGACCTTTTACGCAATTGGAGCTTTGTCCATGTATTCATAAGGTGATCATTAACACTAGGAAGAGTTGTAGGACTTCCAGTAGCTTCATCCCTCTTAAAGTGACTTAGGACAAATTAGTGCAATATTGTTCATGATTTTATTATATACTCATATTAATTTGATTGATCCTAAAATTATAGCAGTGGTCATATATTGATGAAACAAAACTCTAGAAATTTTAGTGAGAATTTTAAATCAGAATTTATTGTACTTCATTCATACCATTTCTAGTTGCCCTATTAATTTAAGAATTTATTTTGAGCTATCCATTCACTGAAAGCTTATGAAACTTGGTCAGAGGACTCTTTAGGACATCCTTAAGATCTGAGAAATTTTACAGAATTTTTAGGAAATGTTCTTAGTGGTTACTTCACATGTCACTAACTAATGTTTGGTTTTAAATGATTTATTTATGCGACCAAATGATCTTAGGAAATTTTTATTTTTAGTCAGAAGTCTTTTATGGTCATTTAAATGTTCTTGTAATTTTATCATGATTTTTGGATGAATAATTTTGGTACTTTCTTCGTTACCATACTATTGTGGATAATTAATCAATAGTTTGTTTTGGGGTTTAAATCTCTGTGGAAAATTATGAATCTCTGTACTTAATGTTATTTTGATGACATGAACCAAACATAATTTTTCTAAGGCTATATCTAGAGAGAAAAGTGTACTTGTAGTTCAAAAGCTTTCTTGGACTGAATTTGCAGAAAAGTTAATAAATGCCAAAGTAATTAGGAAAATTACAAGTTTCTGGATTTAGCCTAAGTATATCATGATAGACCCCCAGTAATAATTATAGGACATTTCGATGAATAATTGAAGGGGTCACTACTCAAACGAATCATGCAGGTTAGTCGGTCTACACATAGTAGAAATTGTAAAAGTTGAATATGGTGTGATACCAGTTATGGGAAAAAGTGTAGTTGGTGGACCTAGTCTGGTTGAGAATAAGTAAAGTCACCATTGGAAGGTAGGTTGAGGGAACCTATTTGGATAGAGCTAAGTGGTGCTCGGGATCGACAAAGATCGCCTTTCCTGGGGTCAGAGAGAGTCAAAATTCATTACGGTTAGATTCAGTATAACATTAAAGGGGATTGATCCTGGGTAGATCCCAATAATAGTAAGTGCCTTGTGAAAGGGTGCTTTGGGCTTCAGCCCATGGTAGTTCCTAGTGCCCCCGAGAGCCCGTCACAAGGAATGCCCTATGCAGTCTGAGGTTAATCTAAATCGTAATACTAAGATGAATACAAGATTAATTAGCCATAATCTATGACTTCACTTTCACTCACCACGGTGCTTCAGGTGGTTAGTTTGGTTAAGTTGGCCGAGCGGTAAGCTCGGTGGTTGTGTAAACGGACAGGTTAGTCTGGGGAGCCGATGGCTTGGGAACATATGGTTACATGTGCATAAAAGTGGTGAGTCTTCGGTATTTGATGGTAATTCACACCGACGTCGGTACGCTGACTCGGCGGGTGTGCTAGAAACTTGGCCAAGGGAAAGTCTGGCAGTGGGTCAGCAATGTACGTGGACACCCAGGTTATGGGGCGTACATAAGGGCCAGACCTGGTAGTGTGAATACCCATCTAGGAGTGGGGTGGCCCGACCCACTCTCTCTGTTTTCCATGACGGAGGCTCCTGGGAGTGATGTTAGCTTCCAAATATGGGGAACTAAAGGTCTGTGGGAATAGAGTTATGTGTGTGTGTTCTATTTGTATGAATCATTACATAACATTTCACTTGACTCATACTTGCATACAACCTGACACCCCATCGTATAAATTGGTATGAGACGTTTTATATGATGGGAGTCTTGCAAAAGACCCCTTAACCTATATGTTTGTATGCAAATTCATATAAGTTAAGGTTACTTATTTCTTAGTTTACTTTTCATATACTATTGCTCTGTTGTACTTGTTTACTCTACCATTTTCGTATTATAGAACGGTTAGCTGCCTTTACTTTTACAGCCATGTAGATTTACTATATGCTTACTAGAATGGGTCCACCGTCATCTGCTTTTGACTACTCTCCATCTTCATAGCTTTCCTATTACTCCTCCCGTGTGGTGCCTAGGTGCCATTGGGGGAGGGGTGGGAGAAATCAGGCTTAGTATTTTGACTAACGGTCGGTAGATTATACATTTCAGGGACTCTGAATGGTTGACAGGGACCGGTAGCATGAGATGCAGCACCAGCAGAGCACGGTACACATGGAGGTGGGCCAGTTTAGTATGAGAGCACCATTCTCTCGCTCTGTGAGTGATAGTCTTTCTTAGCTTCCGCGAGTGGGCTGTAGTGAGGATTTGATGTACCGGTCTTAAGCCCATTTGACTTTTTATCGGTACCATTCTATTCCAGTATTTCTATTATCATGTGGACTTGTTGTGATTTCTAATTCATATGTTACATGTGATTGTGGACTATACTAGTCTTATTTATATTTCTACTTCTTGATGATCTTTATTGCCGAAAGAATCAGCGTTTTGTGGTGGTGACCCTCGCGAGTGTCGGTGTCATCGCAAAATGGCGGTTCTAGGCGTAAGACTAGTAGCGTAGCAAAAAAACGAGGGTCTTACAAAGTCACCCGGTTTGGAAAGAACTGTGAACTAGTCACAAATTTTGGTTTAACACAAGCGTGTCCTTAGATATTTGAAAGTGACAAAGCATCTGGGTTTGATTTATAAGGAGGAAGGAACATCAGATCTTTTTGGCTTCTCAAACACTGATTGTAGAGGTGTTTCCAACGATAGAAAAAACACTAGATGGTATGTTTTCATGTTATGGAGCAACATCATTTATTTGTCATCACAGAAACAGAAGATCGTTGCTCTCTCCACCACAAAAGCAGAATATGTTGTTATATGTGCTGCTGCGTGTGAAGGAATATGGATACAATGGATCCTTGGTGATCTGTTACTTCAACAAAACAAAAATCCAATTAAGATCTTTTGTGATAATACAACTACTATTAGAATTGCTAAAAATTCGATATTCACTGTCGGACAAAACACATAGAGCCCCGATAACAATTTCTTAAATGGCTTCTTGAATCCAATTAGGTTGAACTGAGCTACTGTCAATCAAGCAAACAGCTTGCAGACATAATGAAAAAACCCCAGCCAACACAAGTGTTCATCACTATGAGGAGGAATTTGATCTCAGCATTAAGGGAGGATGTTGAGAATGCTAATGCTGAAAGTAATCGGAGAGGTAGAGAAGTTGAGAAGAAGCATTAAAGTGAAACAAATACCATGTAAAAGAGTTACATCCCGCAGGAATTCGAAGCAAACCAGTGAAGACTGACAACACACCCTTGTTCAAGATTAAGCGCCATTGCATTTACTTTCTCATTTATGAATGTTGTACCTGTATTTCTATCTATAAAAAGATCATCAATGTTATTTGAAATGTAAGGTTATTTTGATAAAAGTATGGGAATGAGAATGAATAACTTCTGATCCCACTCCCATTTGTTTTTTGTTTTTCATTTTCTTCTTGTGTGATCATTTATCTCCCCCAACTTTTCATCACCGTCACCCAGAGTGATACTCAAAGGCAGGTAAGCCGAAACCAACCGAACTGCTTAATCGAACCATACCAAACCAAACTGCACAGTTCAGTTTGGTTTTAATAACCCACGGTTCGGTCACGGTTCCAATTTTTGAAAAACCATGTGGTTCGGTTCGGTTCACAGTTTGAAGTGTCAAACCGAACCTAGTCGAACCAAACAGAACCATATTAGCTTTAATTATATTTTATTTTATTAGGGATACTTTATTTCATAAGCTCTAAGCCTAATTTATTAAAAATAAACAAATATAATTATTAACTTTTACTGTTTTATGCTGAGTATAATATATTAATTATGTTTTGACAACACAACTATTTTAACATTAATTTTTTTCATTTATTTTTAACATTAACATTTTTCATTGTATGATAGATTCATGATTTGGTGTCACTTTCTTTCTATAGTAGGATTAAAGGGAGAAACTATCATTAATTAGCTACACAAGTTCTATACATATGTCGGGATAGAAAAATCAGTTGGGGATATTTTTCATTATGACGATAACTTCGACAATGTCTTGGTATGACATTAATACTCTCATCAATACCCACATCAATGCTAGTATTGCTCTTCTCAATAGCAATTTTTTTAAGTATTGAACCACTCAAATCAAACTGAACCAAACCGAACGGTTCGTTTCGATTCCAATGGCGTTTGTGGTTCGGTTCGGTTTCAATTTTTTGGAACCACACCTAGATGGCTCGGTTAGCAGTTTTGATAAAAAACGAACGAAACCAAACCAAACCGTTATAGCTCTACTCATAAGCTAATTGGCAGGCATTGGAGTTATGAAATGGTCCCCTCAATTGGTAAATCTGGAGTAATCGTGCTTCTTTGGATGAATGATATAATAGAGGCTACCGGCGTCATAAAAAAAATAAAAATTACTATTGTCTAATATTCTCTTGCCGACATGTGTTATGTGGCAGATGGGTGCTGTTTATGCAAATAAGCACATGCACAGGCGTGGAGCTTTTTAGGAGGAGCTAAGTAAGCTGGACATCCGATTGGGGAGATTTCAACTACGTCTTGCGCCAATGCGAGAAACAGGGCAGGGTCTGGGTCAATATGGGCATGGGGCCGCAAGAATTTGCTGACTGTAGGCAGAAATACCAGCTCACGGGAAATGTTTTCACTTGGTGCAACAATCATGATCCCAACTCCCGTGTGCTCTTCAGGCTTGACAGAGTACTTCTCAGTTTGGCGTCTCTATTGGCCTTCCCTGGGTCCATTGTCCACCACCTTCCTAGAATTGCATTGGACCGTGCTCCGCTTCTCCAGGAAAAAGATTTTATGTAATTTAAAAAGCCCAAGGGACAACAAAAAGTTTGAAGAAGCCTGGATGGCTTGTCCAAATATCCATCCCATCGTGCTCGGTGCCAGGTCAAAGTGTATAACCAGCCACCCAAGTAAAATTTTGGTCGTGAAATGTGCAAGAACTATAAATGAGCTGTCCCGTTGGTGCAACTTCAATGTCAAAATAGAGATTGAGGCTGAAAAATTCTGGTGTAGGAAATCAAGCTACTTCAATTGTGGGAAGCTTCTATGCCGCTGAACGTGGCCGAGCTATGCTCACTCCATTATTTGGTTTGCAATTACAATGAAATTTCGACTAAATTAGACATGTGGTGGTGGCAAAGGGCAAAAAATAATTATCTTAAGCATGGATACCGGAATTCAGACTTTTTCCACGCTACTGCCACCGAGAAGAAAAAGAGAACAAAATTCACAACATACGGAGCGGAGAGGAAATCATCGCTGATCAGTCCCTTATTGAACATGAAATGATTAATCACTTCTCATCTCGCTGATCAGTACCTTATTGCAACAAAAGACCCAGGTTTGATGGCGTTACTCATTTGTTATTCACAAGTTTTTGGAGATTGATAATGATGGAAATTACTACCGCAGTCAAAGACTTATTTGCCACGGGTATAATGGATAAAATCTGGAAGGACGCTTTGGTCATGCTTATTCCAAAGTGTAGAAATGCAACTTTGCCAAGCATTATCGACCTATCAGACATTGCACTTCAATTTGTAAGATGGTGGCAAAAATCATTACTAACGAAGCCTCTCCTCTCCAGACTCATCAAAGAGGAACAAGCAGCCTTCGTGCAGTGTCATTTACTTTCTAATAATTTCATCTTGGCACAAGATCTTCTCCACTCCATGCATGCTTTGGAAAGTAAGACCGGATTTATTGCCATAAAAATTGATATGGAAAGGCTTTTGACGAAATATAATGGAGTTTTGTTCAAAGGACACTTGCCACTTTCAAATCCCCTGACATGTGGATCAATCTCATTTTGGAATGTATTACATGATAAGGTTGCACGAAGCATCTAGATGGTGATCAATGTGGAATCACCTATCTATTGTCCAAAGGTGGGTATAAATAGACATACCCTAGGAATTACTACGGTTAATGGATATCCGTGTTTCCGAACTGACCCGTAAAGTTTTTTAACCCATTATTTGTCCAGATATACATTAACATTACATTCCCCATATTTAGGCTGCTCATTAATGGGGCTAAAGTTGATTGGATCAATGATACTTGCTTCCTAAGACAAGGTTGCCCCCTCTAGCCTTACTTATTAATCATTTGCACAGAATTCTTATCATTTCTCATCAACAAAAGTGCCCATCCCGAGATTGGAATCGATGTTTGCAATTCTGCTCCAAAGATTTCACACCTTTTATTTGCTGACAATACCCTTTTGTTCGGGGTGACTGATAGTGTCGCTCGAAGCATTCAGATGGAGATCAAAGTGGAATCACCTACCCGTTGTCCGTAGGTGGGTATAAATAGGCAAACCATAGTAAGAACTATGGGTATCAGATCTGCGTGTATCCGAACCGACCCGTTAGGTCTTCGAACCTGATATTTGTCCAAATATACATTAACAATCTCTTCGTATATTTGTGACAAATAACATGTACGTCTCGGAGTGCAGAAAGTAGAGAGTACAAAAAAAAGTTTTCAACTTTACATATTTTCATAAGAGTTAGAACAGTTAAGCAATATAGGAATTTATCAAAAAATAGTAACATAAACATCCAGACATAATGTGCTACTCAGAAATAAAAAAGTCTGAAAAACAAAAATTATCGATGGATCAAAACATATAACAATTCTACTCAATGAGTAAATCATAATCATCCAAGTCAAAATTTACTTTCTCTTCTCCATCTTCACCAGTGCCTCCAAGGAATTTCATAAGTTAGACTATATGAATTCATTAACATATGCAGTATCATATCAAAGTAAGCTAGTTCTACCTAAATGAGCTTAGTACTTGTAGTAGTAGTGAAGTAACACTGGCATCATCTCAATCCAGTCTCAGTAAGACCAGTCAAGTTATGATTTTAATAAATCACACATTTTATCTTACTCATTAGTGACCATTATGTACCTTATCATATTACTTGGCACATCGTCATCTGCAATATTATCAAATGTGCAATAATGTGCTATGACCAATAATTTTATATTAACTCCTACAAGGACTTTCTATTCCTAGTTGAATAATTCTCAAATAAACTTACAGTAAGAAAAATGTTAAGTCATTAAATGTGGAATAACTAGCATCCAACCATCTTGAGTTTCATCAGGAAATTATTTGGGGTTTTCAGTCTGTTAATAGATGCTCGAATATTGTTACAGCTATAGGTTTTTACCATTAAAATATAAACATAATAGGAGAGTTTCATATGTCTATGAACTTTAATCTTATCTCCCCCGATATTTTGATTGTGAGAGCTCTTTTTATGTCTTTTGTCAAGGCGTCTGCAATATTATCTTTCGACCTCACATCAATGTGGTTCACAATCTCTTATGTCATAAGGGAGGTCAACCTAAATTGTTTCATTCGTAGTTGGCTTCTTTTACTATTGAAAAAAGTGATCATAGAAATGGTTTTAGTAGCCTGATTGTCACAGTAAACTGTAACAAAAGTCAATTTCAGCCTCAATAGTGGAATGTCCATCACTAAATTTCTTATCCACTCTGCTTCTTCTCCCGCTGAAGCAAGAGCGCTACAGGATATGCACTTTAAAGTGACGTTTTTATTGCAACATTTTGAAAAGCGTCACTGTTTGTTTTCAATCTAGCGACGGTTGTTTTTAAAAAAAACGTCGCTACTTCACAAAATAGTATTAGCCATGTTTTCATGAAAAAACGTCAATATAAATGTCTAGTTTTGGTGACGATTATTTTTAAAACGTCATTAAAACATAGGATTTTTGTAAAAAAATTGTTATCAAGAAGTTCAAAATATTTTCCTTACAATCATGCCATTTATAAAATTTTTTTTGGATATAATTAATCACAAAATTCAATTGAGTTTATGATATTATATTTATGATAGTGATCACATTTTTGATGCGGTAGTGAGTTTATATTAATGATAGCATCGATCTAGCTCGATCGTGACTTTGATACAAATAATTATGATGATTGCATTCACATTATGCATATTATATATATATATATATCCACAAGTGTATGTAACTGTACATTAGGGTCGACATATATTAGCTAGGTAGCCATTCAATATTTATCTTGTAGCTCAGTGATCGTGTTGAATTGCGCGCTATGACCATGATGAAATACTCTAGGATATTATCATGCGTATAATACGAAGTTAATTACTTTTCCCTGTAGGGATAACACAATTACATAAATTAGCTGACACACTAGGCGATCGAATGATTCATTATTGTTGGAGGCCAGTCGTGATAGTGACAGTTGACTACATCGATGAGCATATTAGTCGACAAATTCTAAGATACGATATCCCAACCTCGTATCAAATCAAATGCACCTACTATATTTTGAGGTTTTTGAGAACTTTATATCGTAAGAAATGACCCTGCATGTTTGTTTTGAGGTTTCCCTGCAACCTTGTGTCAAATATTGCCTACGACGAGGTCTTAATTGGTGGTTCCACTGATTTGTGGACAGAGATCAAGTGGGCAACTCCCCTGATATTCTTCGAGGTCAGTGCCTGAGCCCAATGTTTTTTAACATGTTAATATTGCATTTTAGAAGTCTTCTTTTTTAATCTTTACTCCTCATTAAATATAAAAAATTATATTGATGAAAAGAGTAAAATTTTGGAGGGAAATTAAAATATTTCCCCAAAAATTCATTGGGGTTTTCTACTTTAATGCAATATAATGGAAATAACGATTTATTTCCAATATTTTTTCCATTCTCTCTTTCTCTAGGGTTTAGTCGTCGATCCTTTCTCACCTCTGCGCCCTCCCTCACACCTGTATCAACGTATGCCAACGGTGATGGTGGAGGAGTTTCTCTTGCTCGGCAACGACGGTGAAGGAGTTTCGACCTACTTGTTCTTCCTCCTAGCTCGCTGCGGCTAGGGCTTCACGACCTCTCTTCTTCATTCCCTAGCCATTGGGACCTCTCTTCTCCTCTGAATCTGACCAGTTTCGCTCCATCTCTCAGCTTGGTTATTATAGATCTCCTCCACTTCAAGTTTCGCGTCGCCTCCAAGCCCTCCTCTGGTGTTCTCGGTATGAATAACAATAGCATAAATTTATATTTCCTCATTTCCTTCCGCCCCTTTCATGATAGTTGTTTTGATTTCTAAATAACAAAATTTGATCGATTATGTTGTTAATTTCAATTTCTTGTCACAGATTGACAACACCTCCTCCGAATCCGACTGGTTTTTCTTGATCTCTCCGCCTGGCTATTGTAGATCGCCTCCAGTTCCTGTTTAGTGTCGCCTCTGTGCCCGACTTCGGTGTTCTCGCTGGAAGGTATTAATAACAACACATGGCCATAACAGATTATGAGTGTTTTTTGATTGAGCTAGATTTGTGTTCTAAAATTTATTGCAAGTTGTAGTTAATTGCGAATGCATTTGATTGCAGGCTATAATCTATTCTAAATTTCTGCTTTACATTAGGTTAGATTGTGATTGCATAGACTGTGAATGAACATTATAATTTATTGTAATTAGATTGTGATTGCATAGATTTTGATTGTAGTTTAAGATTGACATTAGCATACATTCTGATTGCAGGTCAAACGTCTTGCCTACGAACTTGGGAAGCATTGTAGAACTACCTTCCCTTCTAGTTATTGTCGAAGTGATAAATATTTTGATGCGATTCATTTTGATGCTTAGATCTCTCATGTTTGCTCTACAAATGGTTTTCACTATATTTTAATTAATTAATAATCATTCTCATTTTACATGGACGATGTTTGTCACATGTCTAGATTATTGCAATGCTATGTGGAAACTCAATTTGAAGTAAAAATTTAAGTTCTTTGGAACAATATTGTTGGAGAATTTACCAGGGTGAATTTTAAAAGTTCACGGAAGAAAACATGTTAATTTTTTAAGCTTTTGTCCTTGAACACATTGTTATAAACATGTTAATTTTTCATGGAAGAAAAAATGTTATGTTCCAAATGGATCATGCACCAATTGGTGAGAAGTGCCCATGTCCTTGTAAAAAGTGTTTAAATCGAAATAAGTGGGATAGAGATGTGGTAGAGGGCATCTTATATGGAATGGTACTATGAAGAAATGCACAGAATTGATAAACTATGATGGACGTTTAATTAATAATGGAGTCTTATAAAATAATATTTGTCCTTTAATTATAGGATATTTGAACCATACTAATAACTCTAGTGATCCGATGAATGAACTTCTGCATGTTGTTATTCCTAATTTAACAAACAATGAGACTTTTATGAATAAGAATTTCTTTATGATGATATCAGCGTAAACACACATTTTGAGAATCCTCAAGCTCCTATTAATGCAGATGCGGATAATCTATACACGACTCTCTTAGAGGAACATAAGCCATTATGGGAAGGATGTCAAGAGTAAACAAAACTATCCTTCTTATTGAATCTCCTGCATATTAAGACACTTTGAAATTGGAGTAATGTATATTTTTATATGTTGTTAAAAATTCTACAAGGTGAGGTGCCAGACAAATATATATTAGTGCTGGCTAACTATCGTGAGGCCTAGAAAGTCACATCTAAATTTGGCCGCAAATATATTAAGATTGATGCATGTGAAAATGATTGTTCATTATTTTGGGACATACATAAAAATGACAATTCATGTCATATATGTGAACAATCATGATGGGTTGATGTACAAGACAATCAATTGACTCACCGATCGAGAAAACGTAAGAAACAAGATGTGATCATTATAAGGAAGACACCCAAAAAAGTTTTTCGGTATTTTCCATTTAAAGAACGTTTGGAGCGACTATTTATTTGCAAGGAAACTGCCGAGATGATGGAGTGACATGCCAAAGATCTTAATCATGACAGTTTAATACATCACATAAGAGATGGCTTAACATGGAAAGAATTTGATCAATGCCACAAAGAGTTCTCAAATGATCATCGAAATATTCGTTTAGGACTTGCTACTGATGGATTCAATCCATTTGGTGATCTTAGCAGCATACATAGTACGTGGCCAATAATGCTAGTGATATATAATATGCCACCTTGGGAGTGCATGTAGAAAAGATCTATTATCATGTCGGTTTTGATTCCTAGGCCAAAGATGTTAGGAAATAACATCGATGTGTAACTACAACCATTAATAAAAGAGTTGAGTGAGTTATGGTAAGTGGGTGTATAAGTGCTTGATGTTTTAGATGGGAAAAAATTTACACTACACACAACACTATTATGGACTATTAGTGATTTTCCCGCTCTTGGTAACCTATCGGGATGGAACACACATGCCAAACTTCGATGTCCATAATGCGGGCTGGACACTCAATCATGTTGACTAAAGAATAGTCAAAAAACTACTTATCAGTCTCATCGTCGATTCTTGCCAGTTGATCATCCATATCGAAAAGCAAGAAAGTTTGGTCGACATGAAATGCGTATTTGTAGTAAAAAACCTCCTAATGGATAGAGTATCAGAGGAAACCCAACATCTTCATGTTGTATTTGGTAGAGAAAATAATTCTGGAGGACCTACTAAGTATTGGAAAAATAGAAGTATATTTTTCAAACATCCCTATTGGAAGACAAATTTACTCCGTCATTATCTTGATATGATGCATATAGAAAAAATGTGTGTGATAATATTTTGAACACTATATTTGGTGACCCGATCAAATCCAAGTATAATATGTATGCTATAAGGGATTGCAAGGATCTCGGGATTCTAAAACATCTATGGATCGAAGAAGGAGATGATGACACAAAGATTATTCCGCTAACTTTATTCACCATGAGTAAGATGGAGAAAGATTTCTTTTTAGGAATGATAAAGTCATTACGTGTTACTGATCAATATGCCTCTAATAATCACGCTGTGTTAAACTGAAGCAATGAAGAATAAAAGGCTTAAAGAGCCATGATAATAACATTATAATACAATAATTATTGTCGATTGGTTTACGATCACTGTTACCAAGGCATATAGTGACAAAATTGATGGGGGATTCCATGTTCTTTAGAGAATTATGTTCCAAAAAACTAAATGGTTCTGATTTGTTGAAGATTGAAGATAACATTATAGTGGCTTTATGTAAACTCGAAATAATTTCCCCCCTTCATTTTTCACTGTAATGATTAATCTCATGGTTCATCTTTAACAAGAAGTTATTTTGGGTGGACCAGTACTATTTAGATGGATGTATCCCATTGAGACAGAACTTGGACATTATAAAAAATATGTACGAAATAGAGCAAAACTAGAAGGATCTAGAGTAGAGGGTTATATAGCGGAAGATACTTTGACATTTTGTTCGCTGTTCTTTGATGGGATAGAGACTCGATTTTGTCGACCAAGTCATAATAGTGCAAATTCTATGTCTCCAACTCCAGCATTTAGGATGATTCCACATGTTAGGAGTGCAACAAGGGGCGTTGTCTTGAAGGGACTAGATCCAATTAGCCTTGTGCAAGCCCATCAATATATTTTGTTCAACGATACAGAGCATGAAATTTTTTGAAGGTAAGTTTTAATAAACTTTAAAACTATGTTAAAGAATATTTATTCTTGAAATGTGCATTAATTAATATTTTTTTAATAGTGAACTTCGAGAAGAATTGAAGAATCGCCACCAACCCCAACATATTGATGTGGACCACTTGAAAAATCTACTTCATAAAGATTTCTCAAAATGGTTTAAGCAAAGAGTAAGAATCATAAAATGCATGCAAATTAATTTGCGTATTTTTGTGCACGTACCTAGATCTACAAATGAAGAATGATTATGAAATGAATTATGTTTCCATTTTATCATAACAGGTAAATCGTGATGGTGCAATTGTTGATGACCCTCAATTATGACAATCAGACCTCGGACCAAACTCTATTGTTCGTAGCTTAAAAGGATACAATATAAATGGGTTTTCATTTCGAATTGTATACAGTGAGATTCATAAGAGGACGCAAAATAGTGGAGTTGAAGTTATGTCTAACCATGTTGCGCTTCAAGTGGATATCAATTATTTTGGTAGAATAACTGAGATTGTATTGCTGGATTACTTTGACTTTGCTAAAGTGATGCTCTTTAAATGTGATTGGGTTAATCCTGTAAAGAATGTGGGTGTGAAGAAAGATTTATATGGGTTCACATTGGTTAATTTCACAAATTTTATACATGCAGGAGGAGCACTTAAACATGACCCATATATTTTTCCTTCTGAAGCAAGAATAATATATTATATTTGTGATCCTAAACAATCAAATTCGGAATTGGTCATAAGGATGTTAGCATGAGATGAGTATGAAATGCGAGAATTTGAAGCTGCAAGCGTTGATGATCATGGAAACTTCATTCAATGTGTTAGTGATGACATACATAATATTCAAAATTTATATCAAGATGATGATGAAGACACCAAGATGGTTAGAACAGATGTTCAGCCTATAGTTGTGCAAAGAGAAGTATAAATTAACGGTCGGGTTGCGAATATCGGTTTGCAAAGAGAAGTATAAATCAAGATGTTGAGCAAACACATGTACATTTATCTGTAATTCAAGAGTACCCTTATTTATAGTCCCTCCCAGGTATCTATATGATGCTTCTAATTTACTAGTTCTACTCTCATCTCACCCTGGTTTTGTTTCAAACTAACTAGTTCTACTCCCAGTTCACAAGTTTGCTTCCAGCCGCATATTCATCATGCAAATATTTGACTCCAACTAACTAGTTTTGGGAGAATGACCATCCTTTGGTAAAAAAAATTAGTTTTGGGAGAATGTATTTTCTGCAGTGGTATATACTAATTTCATATAATTGATTTGGTTTGTCAATATCTAATTTTTTTGGTGACAAAATGTTTTTTAAGAAAGAAAAAATTAAAGAGCTCAAAACATCTTCATATGATTTTCATCTATCTTTAGAAGGCTGGTCCGAGTTGTACCCCTAGTATCTGAGTAGGTCCAAGAGATCACGCCTCTAGTGTCCACATGACTATTCATGTGTTGGCATTCTCCTTGTGGGACCCATCGTTGTTGGCCCGATATGTAACGCCCCGAAACTCAAAGGAGCAAAGGGGGACGTTTTGGGCCAGTTTGGGTTCTGGCAGCAGGCACACGGCCTGGGACACGGGCGTGTCCCAGGGCGTGTCGAGCCTGTGTCGACACTAAGACGAGAAGTCAACACTTTGGTCTCGACATTGTGTCGAGACTGGGCACACGGCCTGCGACACGGGCGTGTCGCAGGGCGTGTCGACCCGTGTCGACACTTAGCCGCGAAGTCGACACTCTGTAGTCGACGAGGTGTCGAGACATGGCACACGGCCTGCGACACGGGCGTGTCGCAGGGCGTGTCGACCCGTGTCGACACTCGCCCCGGGGAGTCGACACTTTGGTCTCGACATTGTGTCGAGACAAGGCACACAGCCTAGGACACGGGCGTGTCCAAGGCCGTGTCATCAGGTCGACGATCTTCGCTCGACGAAGTGTCGAGTGTCGAGACCGTGTACATGGCCTGGGGTCCAGGCATGTTGAGGTGACACGGGTAATGACACGGGCGTGTCCTAGAACCCGTGCAGTGCTCGGGTTGATTTTGGGGAAAAATGATAGGGGTACACGGCCGGACACACGGCCGTGTCACATGGAACACGGGCGTGTCAGCTCGAACACGGGCGTGTTCGATACCCGTGTGAGGTTCCAGGCGAGCCGATTTTGACGGCGAATGAGGCACACGGCCCTGGACACGGGCGTGTGCCAGGCCGTATTCGGTCCAGATTGGGCATTTCAGTCCCGAATCAAAGCCGTTCGTTTCCTTATTTTGAGATCCAACGGCTGGGGGTTGTTCCTGAAGGGATATACCCGGGATTGGACTTAGAAAACCCTCACTTTTCTTAAGTGTTATCTTTCTAAAACCTTAGAGAGAGAGGAGAGCCAAGGGAGGAAGAAGGAGCTAGATCCCGCCATTGGAGGAGCTTCGAAGCTCCGAATCGCAAGCCGACTCCGGATCCACGGAGGCAAAGCTAGTGCGGTGCTTTTCATCCGATTACTTTTGAATGGAGCCAAAGAGGAATGCTAGGGTAACGATCCTCATCTTGAGCATGAGTAGCTCTCTTTCTTTGCATAGGAAGCCCGCTCTCGCGAGTTTACGGAGAGTTGGAGGCGTACCTTCGGGTAGATATGTGAAGTCCCCGTTGTTTAGAGTCCGTAAGCGAGAACGGATATAGGCATGATGTGTGAAGCCTACCCGGACATGTTGGTCTGGATCGGTGATGTTGCATTGCATAATGCCGGAGAAGACTCCGTGCTATTGGTTGTTTTTCGGGTTTTCTACGCGGTAGATTGCAACAGGGAGCCTTGGGGACTAACCCAAAGGTGCACCCGGAAACCTGGGCGGATATGAGATCTTGCCAACTTGGTGGCTTGAGAGCCAACTTGAACATAACCGGGTTATGTGACTTGTGATGGAAATGGGACTCGGTGGAAGTTTGACCCGCGCATATGACTTAAATTGTCGTTGCGATGTGAGCACGGGTTAGATGGAACTGTACTCGTTCTATGTCGTTCATTTAAAGAGACCTAAAGGCACGTGGCACTTACCGTTGGCATGGATTAGGGTCTTCGGCGGTCAATGGCTTAAATTGTCGTGACCCAGGCCAGGAAGACAAATTGCTCATAGGTTTGGCCGTCAAAATGGCGGTGGTGAGTCCGGAATGTCTATGGCTTTAATTGACGTGACATCGACCGGTTCACCGAGAATGTGCCCTGAGAGCATGGGGCGTGTGGCCGTGAGAGCCAACGTCTGTGATGAAATGGCTGATTATTTATTGCTCGCTTATGCTAATGAAATGCAGGGAAGGAGCATCGCCGCCCCGAGTTGGGGGCAGGATCGTTATAATTTGGTCATCATTGCTGACCGTTGCCTTGTTTTGCCACCGTGCGGTGGTTTGTTGCTTGCAGGTGCAGCTGGACCAAGCGGTCAGTAGCGGGCTAAAGCCCGAATACGAAGCCGGCCCTTGAAGGCCTATTTGGAAGTGTTTCCTGCTTTATTCATGTGTGACCGGCCTGCGTGCCGTGGTTTGTAAAACATGTAATTTGAAGTGAAACATTTTGTAAGGCCTTAAGGCTTATTTTGGGTATTTTGTATAACATTACTAATTTGTATTAGTGGACATTCATGCTCTAATGTTGGGTTCTTTATTGCAACTTTTATAAACTGCTTCCGCTAGAATGCTCTGTGTAGGACGTTGAGATTGGTTGGATGTTTTCCATAAGTTACCACCCGGTCTGTCTGTGGCATACGTCGTCGGGCCCCGGTCGGACATACTGCTATATGCTATGTGACGGATAGAGGGTATTACAATTTGGTATCAGACTACTGGTTTTGGGCGGCTTAAGGGAATTCGTGGAAGAATTCTTTTTAAGGGGTGGTGAGCACATTGTGTGCGTCATCGTAATAACAGTAAAAAGAACCCATGAATGTCCACTTAGGAATGAAAATACTTGTGTTTGAGGAACCTGCGTATTCCTATAATTGTTGTTTGCAATTTATTTGGTCGCTTAACGGTGTTTTGTACCACTATAGGTGACCAGAAGTGGTGTTGGGTTGTCAGAACGCCGAGTTTCTGAGGCTAGTAGTGCATCGGATGTTGCTCCTGCAACACCTCTGTCGGCTGAGAATATTCGATTGGTGGCTGAAGCGGTGTTGGCCATGATAAATGCGCAGCCTGCAAGGCAAGCGCAGCAGCCCGCTCCTGTGATGGAGCAGGAACCTCTTCAAGAGGCTGAGCCGAGGAGAGTGGAGCAAGTGGTTGTGGAACCGGTGGTGCCGAGGAGGGCAACTGGGAGGCAGCATAAGCATGTAATGAGCTTTAACCCTCCGGTATTCTCGGGGTTGGGAACCCCATCTCAGGCTAAAGACTGGCTCTCCAGGGTGAAGAGAGTCATGACAGCAATGGAGATGGAGGAGTGGCAAATGACCACCATCGCTACGTTCCTTTTGGACAGTGAAGCGAGAATGTGGTTGGAAGGATTGGAGCTGCACTTATTGAGAGGTAGGCAACTTGGTGATGTCTCGATGGAAGAGTTCTCGAGATTATTCTTGACTAGATACCTCCCTTCGACGCAGAAGATAGCGTTGGAAAACGAATTTCTAAAGTTGGTTCAGGGAGAGAAGAGCATGGATGAATATATCCATGAGTTCACTCGTTTGAGTCGTTATGCTAGCTCCACCATCATGGATGAGGAGCGCAAGACTAATCGCTTCTATGAAGGCTTGAGAGATGAGTTGAGATTACTACTCTCGGGGCCGATGACGCAGGGTTTCTTAACCTTGGTCAATACTGCCCGGTCCTTGGAGAAGGACATGAAGAATGTACAAGCAAAGAAAAGCTTGGGTGAGAAGAAATCTAAATTTAAAGTGCTGACTACTTCAAAGACCGGCTATCGGAGGTCTTTCAAGAAGCATAGGACTTCGGGTCCAACTCCTTCTGGCGCTTCTGGGGCGACTACGAGTCGGACCTCGGGCACGTGTTTTACTTGTGGAAAGACGGGGCACTTTGCCCGTGACTATTGGAGCGGACGTCCTAAGTCCGAGAGGAAGCCGGGAGCTACTTATGAAGAGAAGGGAAAGGCGGTGTAGTCGACCGCATCCCATTATGCTCCGGCCCAACCAAGGGTCTACAATCTTGGCCAACAAGAGACCATCAAACAGGCCGATGTGGTGACATGTACGATTTAATTTATAGCAAGTCAATTTTTATAAATACTTGTTATGCACATGTTACCTTACCACTGTTTGTTTAGGATTTGTATTGATTTGTGAAAATCCGGCACGAGCACTCTTCGATACGGGAGCATCACACTCCTTCTTGTCCGAAGGATTTATATCACGCATCGGAGTCCTTTCTTCGATGGCGACGGATAAGTTGGATGTGTTGTTGCCCAATGGGTGTTCGATACGAGCGGATAGGATCTGCGATGTTAAGATTCGTATTGGGGAGCAGGTTTTCGACCTGCGGGCGTCTTTACTTCCGTTGGTGGAGTTCGACGTCATATTTGGCATGGATTGGCTCTCGGAGTAGCAGACCCATATAGATTACGGTAGCAAGGAAGTCAAGCTGGGAGCAAGTCGTGAGACGACTTTTACGGGCTTAAAGGGGTCGAGCAAGACGTTGATGTCTGCTCTTCAGGTGGTGAAGGCGGTTCGTGCCGGAGCAGAACTGTTCTTTATACTAGTGGAGGTTGCAAAGACGAAGCCCGCGTTGGATTGTATTTCAGTGGTATCGAAATACCCTGATGTGTTCCCCGCAGATCTTCCTGGAGCCCCGCCTCAGCGGGAGATAGATTTTACGATTGAGCTAGTGTCAGGTGCAAAACCTGTGTCACGATCTCCTTATCGGCTGGCGCCTAAGGAAATGGCGGAGCTGAAAGTTCAACTGCAAGAGTTGTTGGAGCAAGGGTATGTGCGCCCGAGTTCTTCACCTTGGAGCGCACCGGTCCTCTTTGTTAAGAAGAAGGACGGAAGCTTGAGGCTATGTATTGATTATCGGGAGCTCAACAAGCTGACTGAGAAGAACAAGTACCCGATCCCCCGGATTGATGATTTTTTTGATCAGTTAGTCGGGTCGACGGTGTACTCGAAGTTAGATCTCAAGGCTGGGTACTATCAGCTGCGAATAAGGGAGAGTGATATCCTGAAGACAGCGTTTAGTACGACATACGAGCATTATGAGTTTACGGTCATGCCGTTTGGGCTGACTAATGCGTCGTCGTTGTTCATGGATTTGATGAACATGACTTTCATGGAGTACTTGGACCATTTCGTGATCGTCTTCATCGACGATATTTTGGTGTACTCGCAAAGTGAGGAAGATCACTTCAAGCATCTTCATTTGGTGTTGGAGACGCTAAGGAGAAATTAGTTGTATGCCAAGTTCTCGAAGTGCGAGTTTTGGCTATCCTCAGTGGCGTTCCTCGGGCATATAGTAAGTGGAGAGGGTATTGCTATGGATCCGACGAAGATTGTTGCGATACGGGAGTGGCCTGAGCTTGTTACGGTAGCAGAAGTCCGGAGTTTTCTGGGGCTTGTCGGCTATTATAGGCGCTTTGTAGAGAACTTCTCGCGGATAGCGTTACCTCTCACTACTTTGACGAGGAAGGAGCATAAGTTCGTTTGGACGCCGGAGTGCGCGCGAGCTTTTGAGGAGTTGAAGTGTCGGTTGACCACGACACCTGTGCGGAGTTCGCCATGTGGGACCGAAGGCTATGAGATTTATAGCGATGCTTCGGGCAGCGGTTTGGGTTGCGTGCTACTGCAACACGGAAGTGTAATATCTTATGGCTCGAGACAGCTAAAAGTGCACGAGAGGAACTATCCGGTCCATAACTTGGATTTAGCAGCCATGATTTTTGCCTTGAAGCTGTGGAGACACTACTTGTACGGTGTGAAGATTGATATCTACACCGATCACAAGAGCCTGAAGTACCTTATTGATCAGAAAGATCTGAATATGCGGCAGCGTAGATGGATGGAGTTCCTGGGGGACTATACGTTCAAGATCCACTACGTGCCTAACAAAGGGAATGCGGTTGCGGATGCGCTGAGTTGCCGAGCCCCAGCTCAAGCCAATTGGCTATCGGTGCATGATGAGCGGTTGGTGCGGGAGTTGGAGGCGTTGGAGATTGTTTGTGTGGACCAGCAATCAGGTGCTGAAACAGTTCTGAATTGGACCGAAGTCCAATATGACCTGGCTGATCGTATTCGGCAGGCTTTGGATATGGATGCTCATATGAAGCAGTTCATGGTAGAGGCTCTGGATTTGTCAAATCCCCAATTCGTAGTGGAGAACGGATTACTTTGGAAAGACGGTCGTCTGTGCGTCCCAAGTGTGGGCAATTTGTGGGTGGAGTTGTTGTACGAGGCACACTATACCAAGTACTCGATTCACCCGGGGAGCACGAAGATGTACCGTGATGTGAAGAAACTGTTTTGGTGGCCGGGTTTGAAAAAGGATGTGGCGCTCTACGTAGCGAAGTGCCAAACTTGCGCCTTGGTGAAGGCGGAGTGCCAAAAACCGGGAGGATTTCTTAAGTCCTTGCCTATTCCGGAGTGGAAATTTGACGACATCTCTATGGACTTTGTGCACGGTTTGTCAAGGTCGCAGAAGGGAAACGACGCCATTTGGGTGGTTGTTGATCGATTAACGAAGGTGTCATATTTTATTCCGCATAGGAAGGATGATCCGGTGGAGAAGTTGGCAAAGCTTTATGTGGATAACATAGTACGACTTCATGGTGTGCCCCGCAGCATCATGAGTGACCGAGATGGGCGATTCACTTCCAATGATTGGAGGCTGGTGCAGCAAATGTTGGGAACAAAGCTGTAATTCAGCACAGCCTTCCATCCGCAAACGGATGGGCAGACCGAGAGGGTCAATAGAACTATGGAAGACATGCTCCGCATGTGTGTCTTGGATTTCGGAAAGCAATGGGAAGACCACCTTTATTTGGTGGAGTTCGCATACAACAATAGCTACCAAACGAGTATTCAGATGGCGCCTTTCGAGGACCTATATGGTACAAAATGTCGCACGCTGTTGTCTTGGTTAGAAACGGGTGAGTCAAAGTTGTATAAGGGATCGGAAGTGGAGGATGCTACTTCTTTGGTGAGAACCATTCGGGAGAGGTTGCTTATCGCTCAGGACCGGCAAGCAAAGTACTATAATGCCAAGCACAGGAACGTGGAGTTCGCAGTGGGCGATTATGTATACTTAAAGATCAAGCCGTTCAAGGGTGTCTCGCGGGTGCGGCGATTGAAAAAGCTAAGCCCGAGGTACCTTGGACCGTTTGAGGTCCTGGAGCGAGTTGGTGAAGCGGCCTATCGGTTGAAGCTTTCAGTGGAGCTTAGTGGGTTACATGATGTATTCCACATTTCGGTGCTTCGGAAGGCGGTGCAAGAGCCTACGCAAGTGATCGCGGTTGATCAAGTGTCGGTGGATAGTGGGCTAACGACAAAGGTCAAGCCCGTGCGGATTGAGGACTCGGAGGTCAAGCGGCTACGCAATAAAGAGATCAGGATGGTCAAGGTCCGGTGGGACAATTGCGGTCGTGAGGAGCTCTCTTGGGAGCGAGAGCAGACTATGCTTGATGAGTATCCGGAGTTGTTCCGCTCAGGTACAAATTTTGGTTTGTACATATCATTCTTTTATGTAATTTCGTGGACGAAATTCTTTTAAGAGGGGGAGAGTTGTAACGCCCCGAAACTCAAAGGAGCAAAGGGGGACGTTTTGGGCCAGTTTGGGTTCTGGCAGCAGGCACACGGCCTGGGACACGGGCGTGTCCCAGGGCGTGTCGAGCCTGTGTCGACACTGAGACGGGAAGTCGACACTTTGGTCTCGACATTGTGTCGAGACTGGGCACACGACCTGCGATACGGGCGTGTCGCAGGGCGTGTCGACCCGTGTCGACACTTAGTCGCGAAGTCGACACTCTGCGGTCGACGAGGTGTCGAGACATGGCACACGGCCTGCGACACGGGCGTGTCGCAGGGCGTGTCGACCCGTGTCGACACTCGCCCCGGGGAGTCGACACTTTGGTCTCGACATTGTGTCGAGACAAGGCGCACGGCCTAGGACACGGGCGTGTCGAAGGCCGTGTCATCAGGTCGACGATCTTCGCTCGACGAAGTGTCGAGTGTCGAGACCGTGTACACGACCTGGGGTCCAGGCGTGTTGGGGTGACACGGGTATGGACACTGGCGTGTCTTAGAACCCGTGCAGTGCTCGGGTTGATTTTGGGGAAAAATGATAGGGGTACACGGCCGGACACACGGCCGTGTCACATGGAACATGGGCATGTCAGCTCGAACACGGGCGTGTTCGATACCCGTGTGAGGTTCCAGGCGAGCCGATTTTGACGGCGAATGAGGCACACGGCCCTGGACACGGGCATGTGCCAGGCCGTGTTCGGTCCAGATTGGGCATTTCAGTCCCGAATCAAAGCCGTTTGTTTCCTTATTTTGAGATCCAACGGCTGGGGGTTGTTCCTGAAGGGATTTACCCGGGATTGGACTTAGAAAACCCTCACTTTTCTTAAGTGTTATCTTTCTAAAACCTTAGAGAGAGAGGAGAGCCAAGTGAGGAAGAAGGAGCTAGATCCCGCCATTGGAGGAGCTTCGAAGCTCCGAATCGCAAGCCGACTCTGGATCCACGGAGGCAAAGCTAGTGCGGTGCTTTTCATCCGATTACTTTTGAATGGCGCCAAAGAGGAAAGCTAGGGTAACGATCCTCATCTTGAGCATGAGTAGCTCTCTTTCTTTGCATAGGAAGCCCGCTCTCGCGAGTTTGCGGAGAGTTGGAGGCGTTCCTTCGGGTAGATATGTGAAGTCCCCGTTGTTTAGAGTCCGTAAGCGAGAACGGATATAGGCATGATGTGTGAAGCCTACCCGGACATGTTGGTCTGGATCGGTGATGTTGCATTGCATAATGCCGGAGAAGACTCCGTGCTATTGGTTGTTTTTCGGGTTTTCTACGCGGTAGATTGCAGCAGGGAGCCTTGGGGACTAACCCAAAGGTGCACCCGGAAAATTGGGCGGATACGAGATCTTGCCAACTTGGTGGCTTGAGAGCCAACTTGAACATAACCGGGTTATGTGACTTGTGATGGAAATGGGACTCGGTGGAAGTTTGACCCGCGCATATGACTTAAATTGTCGTTGCGATGTGAGCACGGGTTAGATGGAACTGTACCCGTTCTATGTCGTTCATTTAAAGAGACCTAAAGGCACGTGGCACTTACCGTTGACATAGATTAGGGTCTTCGGCGGTCAATGGCTTAAATTGTCGTGACCCAGGCCAGGAAGACAAATTGCTCATAGGTTTGGCCGTCAAAATGGCGGTGGTGAGTCCGGAATGTCTATGGCTTTAATTGACGTGACATCGACCGGTTCACCGAGAATGTGCCCTGAGAGCACGGGGCGTGTGGCCGTGAGAGCCAACGTCTGTGATGAAATGGCTGATTATTTATTGCTCGCAAATGCTAATGAAATGCAGGGAAGGAGCATCGCCGCCCCGAGTTGGGGGCGGGATCGTTATAATTTGGTCAGCATTGCTGACCGTTGACTTGTTTTGCCACCGTGCGGTGGTTTGTTGCTTGCAGGTGCATCTGCACCAAGCGGTCAATAGCGGGCTAAAGCCCGAATGCGAAGCCGGCCCTTGAAGGCCTATTTGGAAGTGTTTACTGCTTTATTCATGTGTGACCGGCCTGTGTGCCATGGTTTGTAAAACATGTAATTTGAAGTGAAACATTTTGTAAGGCCTTAAGGCTTATTTTGGGTATTTTGTATAACATTCCTAATTTGAATTAGTCGACATTCATGCTCTAATGCTAGGTTCTTTATTGCAAATTTTATAAACTGCTTCTGCTAGAATGCTCTGTGCAGGACGTTGAGATTAGTTGGATGGTTTCCATAAGTAACCACCCGGTCTGTCTGTGGCATACGGCGTCGGGCCCCGGCCGGACCTACTGCTATATGCTATGTGACGGATAGGGGGTGTTACACGATACCACTGGGCCTTATCTTGATGAGGCCTGCCTTTATGTGGCTCATATATGGTTGAAATTTTTTGGTAGTTGGTTGACTCTCTGTCATTACTATTCAAGTTATTGTTTGAAGTCACTATTACTCATTATTGCAAAGTTCGTGATTAAACATATGCTTTAGGATATTAATTTGTACATGTTTGCCATTAATTTTTCAACATGCAAGGATCATTTTCATAGAATTTAATTAAAGCACACTTAAATTTAATTAAACTTGAAATTGATTGATTCTTTCTTTTTAGCAGTTTTCCATATCAAATAAAATACAATTTCACATCGTTGATTCATTTTAGAACCTATGTAATGTGTTGCTTAACCACCATATTTTACAGTATCAAAGAATAAACGGCCAGTATAAAAAGAAAAGAAGCAGCAGGAATATCTAAAATACAAAGGGACAGTTTCACTACAAATAATGTTTTTTACGTATTAACATGGAGTCAATAAAGATATGTTCCAGCACAAGCATAATCGATTTATAGCCGTAAAACAACATGCTAGATTTTTTACTAGTGTATAACAATGGACAGATCTTGTTATCTTGCAAATATTTGATTTTGTTATCATGCAGATATTTAATGGCTCATAAGAGAACATTAGCTCCAAGAAAATTATTTGTTTCAATGGAAAACTCTCTATCTAAAGATCAACACAATGGTGTTAGCGGTGGCCCTCATGTGAGCACTTCAAATGCCCACAAGGAACCACTACATGATCCAACAACTACATATTATTTTTCAACAGATTTAAGCTCTGATGAGCATCAACTTAGTGATCAAGAAGCTGCCAATCTTAGTAATGAAGTCCTAGAGAGCTCAGGTAAACAGTACATGTTTTTCTTTGTATGATTTGCTATAAATGCAAGTAGAATAATCAAAGTTTTGTATGCGTAGGTGAAAATAGAAGTAAAAAAAGTTACGAGGAGCAATAACATGTAGGGATATTCATCTTATGTGATCAGATAAAATTATCTTATTGGAGAGAAACAAACTTGGGCAATTTGTTGGAAATTGTGCACCTCAACTTTCATCGTTCTTAGGCACACTTGCACGAAATAAATCATTATTTCCAATGACTCCTTTATCTTGGATTCATGTGTCCCGGTATAGCAAGGAAACTGCATGGAGTGTTGGAACACCCTATTACTAATTTGGGTCAGGATCACTATGTCTCTAGGAATCTTTTCTTGACCTTTTGTATAGCTTAATAGGTCAATTATAATTGAGTCTAAGGGTTAGAAGTCTAGGATTGGAAGCTGCCCTGAAGACCAAGTTTTTCTGTCTGGAGACTAAGTCTGATCGTCGAGCTCAGCACGACGATTCGTCGAACTCAGATCGACGATCGTCGAGCTCAACTTCGGCAGATCGTCGAGCTCCACTCGACGATCGCTGAGCTCAACTTCACAATATCGTCGAACTCCATTCGACGATCTTTGAGTTCAGATCGACGATTATTTTGCTGCTTGAGTTTTCCAGTTCGCTGAGCTCAGCTCGACGATAGCAGAGCTCAGTTCGACGATTTTAGATAACTTCCAGAATTCAAATTCAAATCATACAGGAGTTATTCTGCAATTAATTCAGAGATTTGCTAGCCGTTTTCATTTATTTCTGGACCAAGTTTCAAGGGATCTTTCAAGGAATAATTCTGTGGACTTTCCTCCAGAAGAGTTTTTGCAATTAAGGATGCAATCAATGCAGACCAACGGCTATCTTTGACAGAGAATGATATTCTATTCAGGAACAGAGAATAAAAGACAGAATGTTTTTGAATCAATATAGATGATATACAGACATTAACAAGAAGAGAACACACAATACAGAATACAGAGACTCTTTCAAAATCTTCTATCAAAAAGAATTCTGAAGAACACTCATCAAAGAGATCAAGATTTAAAAAATCTTCAGATCTCTTCAGCTCTCAAAGTGTTCAAGGCCAACATCATTTCAAGACTCCAGACACTCAACATTTCAGCCATTGCTGAAACCATCTATTGCTGGAGTTCTACCTTTGAAAGCCTATCACCCTCAGCAAAGCTTTTCTTCCTGAAGATTTCAAGGATTCAGGGGGAGCTTTGACATCAATCCACATAGTCTTCTCAGTTGTCTGAGAAAGAGAAGACTGTCATCACTCTCTCACCCCCAGTTTGTAAAGGGTTTCTCAAACTCCCTTCAAAAGTTTGAATCTGGTTTTTGAGCACCTTGTCAAAAGCTCATTGGTGGCAAGACACCTGATCAAAAAATCTGCTTTAGTTTTTGAGCACCTTATCAAAAGCTCATTGGTGCCCAGGACACCTGATCAACTCATCCTGCAGTGGATTCCTACCTAGGGTGGTAGAAGAGTGGATGTACCCAAGTTTGGGGAACCACTATATTTCCTTGTGTCCTCTGGTTCTGCTTGTTTACTTTTTGTTTCTGGCCTTAATTTGTCTGTGCTTAGTTTTTGCATAGCTTAGTTCTGTGATTAGATTTATATTTACTTCCCTGCTCACACTTATTACAACAATTGTTGTAAAAGTTTTTAAAAGTACTAAAACACCATATACTCTATTCACCCCCCTCTAGAGTATATCAGATCTAGTTGCACTTTCAATTGGTATCAGGGCCAGGTTGGTTAAACATACCATACCTGATTGGTTGTACAGGCTAACACCTGAACCCCAAGATCCTAAACTAGATCTGCTTTTCTTTTGTATTTTATTATTATATTTTGTTTGCACAAATCATGGCCCAAAACAAAGATTATGCTAGCACCAGACCTCCAGTGTGCAATCTTTCCAAGTTTGCACTTTGGAAAGCAAGGATTAGACTTTACATGAATTCCATTGACGAAGATATTTTCAATTCTGTTCTGACAGTGTGTCCAAGACCCCCAGAGAGCACAAGCACAAATGCTGTTCCACCTCCATCAGGAACAGATGCTGACATCAAAAAATGGAAAGTAGCTGATGCCAAGGCTATGAATATCCTAGCCCAGACAATGTCAGATGACATATTCCAAAAGGTAGCTGAATGCAACTCAGCCAAGGAGATTTGGGACAAGCTCTCAGAAATTGTCTCAGGCTCAGCTGATGAGAGAAAGGACAGAAGATCCCATCTCATCTCCCAATATGAGAACTTCAAGAACGGAGAGACTGAGTCAGTGGGAGACATGTACAACAGATTGAGTCTAATTGTCAGTGAGCTAAGGACATTGGACAAAGAGATTTCTCTGACAGAACTTAATGACAAGATCCTAATGTGCTTCCCCAGCACTTGAGATTTAAGAATCTGGCCAATTAAGGATGCCAGAAGTCTAAATGAAATCACCACTGAAGCCTTACTGGGTAAGCTCAAATCTTATGAGCTACTCATCAAGAATAGAGAGGAAGAACAGAAGGCTGCTTCACCAGCCACAAGAAAAGAGAAGACCATAGCATTCAAGGCAACTGAAGATCTGCCTGAAGAAAAAGCTACAGGCAATGATGAACTTCTCAGCTTGTTGGCCAAAAGATTCTACAAGATGGCCAGAAAGGACTTCAGAAGAAGATCATACAAGGAGCAGGATAAGCCAAGGTATGACAAGTCCATTGGCAATAACAAAGACATTATTTGCTTTGGTTGCAGGAAACCAGGGCATATAGTTCCTGACTGTCCAGAGAACAAGAACAAGGACAGAAGGGACAGAAAAGAAAGAAGAAAGGAGAAGGACCCCAAAAGGAATGGAAATGGCAAACCTTCTTCAAGCAGGAATAAGCATACAAGAAAAGGGTTTGTTGCTGAATCCTGGAGTGAGACAGAAGAGTAATCAGAAGCCTCATCCAGCTCCAGTGATGATGAGGATGATGCAGAAGAAAAGGAATTCTGCATGATGGCAATTAATGCCTCACAGCACAATTCAGAGGATGAAGAGTCAGAGTCAGACTCAGAAACCCAACCTGAAGAAGATCAGGTAATTAGTTCTTTTGATTTTACTTCAGAAGATTTTAAATCTGAATTTAAAGCACTGTGTTTAGACCTGCTAAAGTCTGAGAAAGAGATTATCTCTCTCAGAAATCAATTATCTGAACACAATGGTTTAAAGTCAGAAAACCTCAAACTCTCTCAGGAGTTGGAGAACTGTACGGAACAGATAGCTACACTGAAAAGTGAGCTCTCTGAGGCCAAGAAGCTTGAAGAATCCCTTAATGGGAGAAGCATCAAGCTGATGGACATCACAAGCACAGTGAACTCTAGATTCAACAGTACACTGGGCTTGGGTGCTTCATCCAGCCAACCTATAGTCCTAACAACTCCCATCAAGTTTATTTCTAGCAAGGGAAAGGGAGTTGTAGAGGTTGCCAGGAAAAATTCTGATCTGCCTCAGAAAACTGAGTCCCAGCAAAAATCATCGAACGGAGATCGACGATCGCCGAATGAAGATCGACGATCGCCGAACGCAGCTCGACGATCTCAGGAAAAATCGTCGAACGCAGGTCGACGATCTCAGCCAAAGTTGTCGAACGCAGCTCGACGATCTCATATACCTGACCTCAGCCATAGTCGACCGTCGAACGGAGCTCGAAGATCTGACCCAAGATCGTCGAACGCAGCTCCAAGATCGTCGAACAGAGGTCAGAACTCTGGAAATTTTTTCAAAGGCAAATCAAAATTGAATCCTAAGGGTTCTTCATCCCAAACATTTAACCCTTATACTGAATGGATTTTACCTCTAAGGAGATATCATCCTGAAGGATATAAGAGTCAGCCAGGGATGTCTTTCATTTCTGAATTTAGAGGTTATGAACCTAGGCCCGAGGTAAACTGGGTCAAAAACAAGTGAATTGTTTCATGTGCAGGTGAAGACATATCCAACATCTAACCAGCAATGGTATTTGGATAGTGGGTGCTCTAAGCACATGACAGGGAATAAGGACAACCTCACATCCTTCAGAGCCAAGCTTGGACCCAAAGTTATCTTTGGTGATTCCAACTTTGGACAAATTAAGGGATATGGTGCAGTACAGATTGGATCAGTAACCTTCAAGAAGGTAGCATATATGGAAGGACTGAAGCACAACCTGATCAGCATCAGTTAGCTATGTGATGAAGGCTACCAGGTGACCTTCAGCAAAACCTTATGCAAAATCAAGTCAGAGGACAACACAACTGTGTTGACAGGTATAAGGAAAGGTAACATCTACTTAGTAGATTTTCTTTCAACTAATATAGATATCTGCTTGTTTAATTCAGTCTGTAGACCAAATGTTTTATGGCATAAGAGACTAGGACACCTAAACCTTAGAACTATTGCTAGGCTATCCAAGGACAACCTTGTTAGAGGACTACCTTCTGGCCCCTACAAGAAGGAAGGACTCTGCAAGGCTTGTCAATTAGGCAAGCAAACTAAAAACAGTTTTAAGTCACTTAATAAGAGTGATTCACCTAGGATATTGTATCTGTTACACATGGATCTATTTGGACCCATCACAGTACAAAGCCTAGGAGGGAAATCCTACACTTTAGTAGTTGTAGATGACTTCTCTAGATTCACTTGGGTGTTCTTTCTAAGGAAGAAGTCTGATAACTTTAAGTGTCTGACAGAGTTTCTCAAATGTATACAGATTGAGTTCAATACTCACATTTCCCTGATCAGAAGTGATCATGGGACAGAGTTTGATTCTCTTCTTATGCAAGAGTTCTGTCAGAGTGAAGGGATCAGGTATACTTTCTCAGCTCCTAGAACTCCTCAACAAAATGGGGTAGCTGAAAGGAAAAATAGAACCCTTATTGAATCTGCCACTACATTGTTGTCAGATGCTCATCTACCTCTATCCTTTTGGGCAGAGGCAGTGAACACCTCCAACTATGTGCTGAACAGAAGTCTGATACATAAACTGAAGGGAAAGACTCCCTATGAATTACTCAAAGGGAAGAAACCTAAAGTTGACTATTTTAGAATTTTTGGTTGCATTTGCTATATTCACAATAATGACAAGAAATACTTAGCAAAATTTCAAGCCAGCTGATGAAGGAGTGTTTCTGGGATACTCCATGATCAGCAAGGCCTATAGGGTCTATAATAAATCGTCTTTGAAAATTAAGGAATCTGTTCATATTTCTTTTGATGAAACTAACATGTCTTACAAGGAGAAGATTTCTTCTACCATAGAACCTTTGTAGGAACACTCTCTAGTTGAAGATATGAACAAGCTACAGGTTGCTCAAGAAGAAGAAAGCAGTGAAGATGAAAGCAATACTCAACATATTGAACCACCACTTGAAGAGCCAGTTGTTGTACCACAAGAGGAAACAACAACACAGGTTGGTGAACAATCAACACCCCATGTTGATTTAGTAACATCAAGAGACCATCCAATTACCCAAATATTTGGAGAAATCTCAGCTGGTGTGCAAACCAGAAATCAGGTCAACCAAAACCTGTTGCACACCTGCTTCCTTTCTCAAATTGAACCTCAGTCCATTCAAGATGCAGAGCAAGATCCACACTGGATCATTGCAATGCAAGAGGAGTTGCATCAATTTGAGAGGAACAAAGTATGGGATCTAGTGCCAAAGCCTAAGGATCATTCCATTGTTGGAACAAAATGGGTATTCAGAAATAAACTGGATGATCAAGGAGTAATAATAAGGAACAAGGCAAGGCTAGTTGCTCAGGGATATTCTCAAGAAGAAGGAATTGACTACGACCAGACTTTTGCACCTGTTGCAAGATTGGAAGCCATCAGGATATTTCTAACGTATGCAGCTCACAAAGGCTTCAAGGTTTATCAGATGGATGTCAAGAGTGCTTTCTTAAATGGAGACATCAAAGAGGAAGTGTATGTCAGACAACCTCCAGGTTTTATCTCTCCAACTTATCCTGATTATGTTTTTAGACTGAACAAAGCATTAAATGGTCTCAAGCAAGCTCCTAGAGCATGGTATGAGACCCTTGCATGCTTTCTCTTGGAAAATAGTTTTATAAGGGGTAGAGTAGACCAAACTCTTTTTATTAGAACCCATAAGTCCCATACCCTACTAGTGCAAATTTATGTAGACGATATCATTTTTGGTTCTACTGACTCAAAATTATGCAGAAGGTTTTCTAACCTGATACATTCTAAATTTGAGATGAGTAGCATGGGTGAGCTATCCTTCTTCCTAGGATTGCAAGTCAAACAACATGCTGAAGGCATCTTTATTTCTCAAACCAAATATGCTAATGAACTGGTTAAGAAATTTGGTATGTCTGAGGCATCTTGTATGAAAACACCCATGCCTACCAATGCTGTATTGGATGCTGATGAACATGGGAAACCTGTTGATCAGACAACATATAGAGCAATGATTGGCTCTTTACTGTATCTTATAGCTAGTAGACCAGATATAATGTTTGCTACATGTATATGTGCTAGGTTCCAAGTAAGCCCTAGAGAGTCACACCTAACATTAGTAAAGAGGATTCTCAGGTATGTTAAAAGTTGTCCAAATCTAGGTCTCTGGTATCCAAAAGATTCAGCATTTGATTTAACTGGATTCTCTGATGCTGATTATGCTGGATGCAGAATTGACAGGAAAAGCACCAGTGGAACTTGTCATTTCCTTGGTGACAGACTTATCTCTTAGTTTTGTAAGAAAACAAACATCTGTGTCAACCTCAACTGCTGAAGCTGAATATATGGCTGCAAGCAGTTGTGGTTCACAAATATTGTGGATTCAAAACCAACTCCTAGACTATGGTTACAACATAGAGAAGTCTAAAATCTTTTGTGACAATACAAGTGCTATTTCTATAGCTCAAAATCCAGTCCTCCATAGTAGGACAAAACACATAGAGATAAGGCATCATTTCTTAAGGGATAATGTTGAAAAGAATAAAATTGAATTGCAATATATCCCAACTAATTTACAAAGGGGAGATATTTTCACCAAGCCTTTGGATGAAAAGAAACACACCTTCTTCCTAAATCAGTTAGGAATGTTAGATGGAGGAAGCCTTAAATAATCTCCAAGATTTTGAAAGCTAAAAATTGACCAAGACTAGGCAAAAATTCTGATTTTTCTTAGTGTCTAGAATTTTTTTCTGATCTCTGAACTGCGCTCGACGATTTCCCCCAAGATCGTCGAACGGAGATCGACGATTTCCAGAATCGTCGAACTGAGTTCAGCGCCTCTCAGATAGTATGAACTATCTCTTCCGGTCAACGATCGTCGCACGGCGCTCGACGATTTTGTTCACTGAACGATCGTCGAACGGAGTTCGACGCTCTTCAAGATCGTCGAACGGAGATCGACGATGTTGGAGTCTCTTCAGATTCCTTTAGAAGCCTCGATCGTCGAACTGAGTTCAATGACCTTTCCAATTCTGCGTCGAACCCTAATATAAAACTCATTTTCGCCGTCGTTCTCTCTTGCGCTTTCAATTTCTCTGCAAGAATCTTCTTCCCTCCAAACAGTTCTACACTTGGTCGTTTTGTTTGTTGAATTTTTGCAGGTACAATGGCTGTATCAGTTGTTGTTCTAGCCGCAATGAAGTTCGATGCTGGATTCGACATTGATCTGGAATCTTTCAGCACTACTGATCAAATATTCCAAGACATTCTGAGTTTATTCAAGGATCAGAACTTGTCTGCCCTCATGACCACCAGGATAAAGCTGGCCTCAGATGAAATCAAGGAATGGGTTTACACTGCTCATAATCTAGACAACAACACTATAGTTGGCTCCATTGCTGGAAACCAGGTACCTCTGACCCCCACAGTTTTAACAGAGGTTTTTGGACTAAGAAATGGAGATGATACTGCTGAATTATCTGGGGAGGAGTTTTCTGATATACTTGCCAGGATGGGTCATCCAGAGGGAAACCCTAGCAAGTTATTCAAGAGGAACCTGTCTGTTGAATACAGGTTCCTAGCAGATGTTGTAGGAAAAGTGCTGCTGGCAAAGCACTCTGCACATGATACCATATCCAGATACCAGCTCTGCCTCATGGGAGCTCTGGTGGATAAGAAAAGTTTGAACTGGGGAGAGGTCTTCTTTGACCTAATCAAGAAGAAAATCAACAAAAGCTTTGTAAACTTTGGAAGGATTCTTGGAGTCTTCCTGCAAAACAGGTACCCTGCCTTGCTGGTCTCCTCTAGAGTGCACATTAATGCCTCCAAGAGACTCACTTGTGCCCTCTTTGGCAAGTGGGATAGGAAAATAAGCAAGCCCAGCAGGCCCTCCTCTAGTGCTCCTTCAGGCACCAGGACTCACAGAGTCACTCCCCCACAGGTCTCTGCTCCTGCAGAAGACCTGGCTGCTGCTGTTGCTGCTTCTTATCCTCCTCCAAGTCCAACCCTACCTCTTCCATCCACCATTCCAGCTCCATCCACCATTACCATCTCCAGCCCATCTCCAACATCAATCCCATCTCCAGACCCAATTCTACCTCCTCCAGCAGACCATTTCCACCCTCTATTCTCCTATCCACCACCAGATATCACTTCTTCTCCATCCATACCATCCTTCACCCTTCTGGATGACTCCTACATGGATGATTCCCCCTCATCTCCTCCAGAATTACCCTCCTCCTCAATATCATTCCAAGATCTCCTCCACCACATCATTGACCAACCAACTTTCACCCCATCCATATCCATCCCCTTATCCTCCATATCCACTATCCCCACTCCTGAGCCATCCATTCCACTATCCAGCACTCCACTTCCAGCATCCTCAACCATCCCTATTCCATCTACCTCTACTCCTGCTGTTGAGCATGTAGACCTCGCAGCCCTAGCTGACAAGTTGTATGAGCTAATTGCCCCCATGCTCTCTCTGCTCTTAGATACCTCTTTAGCTCCTCTACAACAGTCAGTGGCAGCTCTCTCTGCCAGGCTTTCCTCCCTCCTTCCTCAGGAAGCACCTCCAGCAGTGTGCCTTGATACAGATGTATCTGCATCTAGGCAGGGGGAGATGCCATATGAAGTAAGCCTTCATGCTGCTGCTGCTGCTGCTGAGATTTCTGTGTCTGCTGCCTCTTCTGATACTGTTGATGTGCCTCCAGAATGTCAGGCTCCTACTACAGTTCTGGCAATAGACCTACAGTCTTTGCTTTCTGCCTTTGATCCTGCCTTCTTCAGCCATCTCCCAGAAGTTAATGTTGTCCAGCCCTCAGAAGACCTATCTAAGGCACTGGTGCCTTTCTCTGGCTGTGACCCCAGCATCATCTCTTCTTTTGTACACTCAGTGATTGCTGCTGCTGCTGCTGTTGAAGAAAGGACTGCCTTTGCTTCTGAAATTATTGATGCTGCTGCTGAAGATGTTCTCACTGCTGCTGAAATCCCAATTGCTTCTGATGAGCAAACATCCAAGGATCTTCTGATGACAGAGGCCATTGATGTTGAGCCTGCTGCAGATTCTGATGATATTACTGCTACTGTCACTACTCCAGCTTCTATTGCTCCTTCTGTTGCTCCATCTGCTGTTGTCCCTGCTGCTGCTACTTCTGCCTCTGCCTCATCTGCTGTTCAGTTGAAGAAAGAATTGATGAAGAAAATAGATGCTATATATGATGACCCGAGTTCTGAGTCTGATGAATACAAAACAGACTCTGATGATTCATCTGCCACTATTGCAAGGAAAAGGAAAGCTAGGAGCAAGGCAATGAAAAGGGTGCCTCCTGCAAAAGTCAAGGATAATAATGATATTCCTTATTATATTCTGCATAACTGCCAAATTACTGAACATTGGATGCAGTACTCTAAAAATCAGCTGAAAGCAATGAAGAAGAAGAGAAAGTATGAGAAGGGTTACTCCCAATTCCAGCACCCTCATCCTCCTCCACCACCTCCTCCTGATGCAGGTGCAGGTGGCAGCTCTGCAAGTCAAGCCCCAGCTAGAAGCCAGGCTCCCTATCAACCCCATGCCAGATCCTATCAAAGGGAAAGCCAATCTAGGGGTTCTTATTCTAGGAGAGGAGGATACAGGGGAAGTCAAAGAGATTTTCAGGTTTATTCTAAAGGGCATTCCAGGCAGCATCCATACTCCAGGGGAGGACATGTTTCAGCTGATACTACTTCTGGTCCCTTCCCCTACAAGCTCAAAGAGACAGTGTTTGCCAGGCCTCCTCAAGACAATTCTTCCAACAGGTATGAGCCACCTGTACCATTTGAGGACCCTGAAAAGAATCCATCTGCTTGGACTGCTAGGATGAAGGAGTTAGCTGCATTAGATCAGATAAAGAAGGCCAAAGAACAAGGGCTAGACACTTCCAATATTTCTACTATGTCAGAGCAAAGATAAAAAGAGTTAGAGAGATATGCTTCCAGCAAATTCTTTGATGCAGACAGATATATGGAATTGCATCCTGCTGCTGTGGTTCCCAGGACTTCAAAGCAAACATACTTGGGTGCAGCAGATGACACCAGATCCAACAAAGAAGTCCTGAATCCAAACAGAGAAATCAAAATGGTTAAAGGCAAAGAGAAGAAATAACTCTGTAAGGTGACAATCTTTGGATTTTCTGACTGCTATCTGGATGCCATATACACATATATATATATCTCTGTGATGTTTCTGCATGTCTAGCTGCTGTTGTTTTTATGCTTTTCTGATTATATGATGTTATTTAAATTTTTCCAAAGTCTGTAAATAGTAATCCTAACCCAAATAGGGGGAGATTGTTGGAACACCCCATTACTAATTTGGGTCAGGATCACTATGTCTCTAGGAATCTTTTCTTGACCTTCTGTATAGCTTAATAGGTCAATTAGAATTGAGTCTAAGGGTTAGAAGTCTAGGATTGGAAGCTGCCCTGAAGACCAAGTTTTTCTGTCTGGAGACTAAGTCTGATCGTCGAGCTCAGCACGACGATTCGTCGAACTCAGATCGACGATCGTCGAGCTCAACTTTGGCAGATCGTCGAGCTCCACTCGACGATCGCTGAGCTCAACTTCACAATATCGTCGAACTCCATTCGACGATCTTTGAGCTCAGATCGACGATTATTTTGCTGCTTGAGTTTTCCAGTTCGCTGAGCTCAGCTCGACGATAGCAGAGCTCAGTTCGACGATTTCAGATAACTTCCGGAATTCAAATTCAAATCAGACAGGAGTTATTCTGCAATTAATTCAGAGATTTGCTAGCCGTTTTCATTTATTTCTGGACCAAGTTTCAAGGGATCTTTCAAGGAATAATTCTGTGGACTTTCCTCCAGAAGAGTTTTTGCAATTAAGGATGCAATCAATGCAGACCAACGGCTATCTTTGACAGAGAATGATATTCTATTCAGGAACAGAGAATAAAAGACAGAATATTTTTAGCCATTTCTCTTTCTAAAGAGCTAGGGAGAGAGAGAGAAAGAGAGCAAGGAAGGAAGGTGAGAAGGAAGACAGCTACCTGAGGAGATTCGGAGTTCCGCATCGAGATCTGAGTTCGGATTCGTGGAGGCAAGGCCGTGGCGGTGATTTCCATCCGCCTAGATCTCATGGCTCCAAAGAGATCGTCAATGGTAACGATCTCCTTCTTGGACAAGCGAAGTCCTTTCTTTATGCATATGCATGGAATCCTCCACCAAGAGGTGGAAAGCGTATGTGATTCCAGGTTGAGTCTGCATTTAGAGCCGGAAATAGGTAGTATGGTATAGTCATGCTATGTGAAGCCCATCCGAACGGTTAGTTTGGATTTGTGATGTTTATATTATGAACCGGAGAAGACTTCGTGTATTGTATGGATGCTTGTGAATTGTGAATACATAGAAAGATCGGGATGAGCTGTTGGATTGTGTGTGCTGAATTGGTAATCGACTCTGCGAGAGCTGTGTGCGGAGCAGGAAAGGGAAGGCCGCCCCGCGTCAAGATATGCGCAATTGACGAATTGATCAATCAGAAAAGGCTGACCTGGACCTGTGGTGTAAGATCGATTGTTGGTAAAGGATGGGCAGATACGGCCCCGACCCGGCTTACTGCACCACAATGGTGTGTCAATCTAGGTGCGATTAAATGCTCAAGTTTGCCGTGAGGTTAGCACCTCTTAGTGTGATGGGTAGAATATCACCAGCATGCGTGTTGGTGGACTAGGATCGGCCAACCAACATGTCAAAAACCTCTGCTTGGTGGTGGTGGCAAGGAGTCCATCCCACCGTAATGTGCCCTGAGTGCACGGAGTGTCTGGCAGAGGCTGGCATTTGTGATACTTCTGTGATAATTGTTGTGATAGCTAGATGTTTGACAATGCATACAGGGAAGGAACCACTGCACCGTGTTAGCGGTAGGGTCGTTATAATTGGTCAGCTAATGCTGACCATTGCTTTGTTTACCGCTCTTGGGGTGGATGTCTAATTGCAGGTGTTGACGGGTTGAATTGAAATGAGCTTAATGAAGCACTTGCTGCTTAAAGGCCCTTGAAGGCCGTGCAAAGAATACTTGGATTTCATGTGTGGCCGGCCTGGGTGCCGATGTATGAAGCTGTATATTTGTAAAGAGTAACTTGTATGGCCTTAAGGCCATGAGCATGTATATTTGTATACATTCCTGGTAATATATAAATGTATGGTTTATATATTTAGTGGACATTCACTATATTGTGCTAGAATGCTCTGAGATAGGATGCGAGTAGAACATGATTTTGATATTCATACATAATTCCACCATTTGTTTGTGAAATATAGCATGGGGCCCCGACAGGACCCATCGTTACATTTTATTTGACGAATGGAGGTGTTACAAAGTGGTATCAGAGCCAAGTTTGATATTTTTGGGAGGGAGAACATAATTGAACTCAAGAATGTCCACTAGGAATGTAATACATGCACGTGAGGTGCGTGAGCGTGTAGTCAATGTATGTTTGTCATTATGGAATGGACGTAACTGGTGTTCTGTACATCTATAGGTGACGTGGAGTGGTGTTGGGCAGTCTGAGCCCCAGCGGTCTGACGAGAGTGTGACACCAACTGAGGCAGCTACACCTCCCTCGGCGGAGTCCATACGTGTGGTTACTGAGACAGTGCTCGTAGTGTTACATGCATAGCCTATTGGGCAGGCAAGGCCTGCAGGGGTTCCAGTACGGCTTGGTTAAGGCAAGAGCATGTTGAATCTGTGTGGATGAGCAAGCAGCTGACGAGCAATTGATGCGGTTTATGGAGTTTCATCTACCTACGTTTGGAGGAACGGGTTCCCCAATACAGGCGGAAGATTGGCTTGCAAGAGTGAAGAGGATCCTAACAACAATCAGAACTGTGGAGGGGCAGAAAGTTACTTTAGCCACTTTTCTGTTGGAAGGAGATACGAGGCTTTGGTGGGATGAAGTGGAATTGCACCACTTGGCAGGTCAAGGACTTGAAAAGATATCGATCGAAGAATTCTCACGATTATTTCTGGCCAAGTATTTGCCAATGTCGCAGCGAATTGCTATGGAGAATGCGTTTCAATGTCTGGTGCAGGGTGAGAGTAATGTTGATATGTACCTGCATGTGTTTACCAGACTGGGGCACTATGCGGGGTCTACTTTCACTAAGGAGGCACAGAAGATGAATAGATTCTATGAGGGACTGCGTGATGAGTTGATGTTGGCACTCCCGAGTTCGGTGAACCAAGGCCTCCAAGCATTAGTAGATACATCCCGGGTGTTAGAGAAAGATTTGAAACGGGTGCAAGACAAGAAGAACTTGGCGGTGGAGAAGCCAGAATTCAAAGTCCCACAGTCTGAACAATTGGAGTTTAGGAGACGAGATAAGAAAAGGTTTAGGCCTGCTGAACCAACTTCGTCGACTGTTTCTTCGAGAGCAACCTATGGATAAGAACGCGTTGAAACACGCACATGTTTTAACTACGGAAAGTAGGGACATATAGCTTGTGATTGTTGGAATGGCCCTCCAAGGAGTGAGAAAAAGACTGATGCGTCTTATGAAGAAAAGGGTAAATCAGTGGCCGAGTCATCTGCATCCCGGACGCAACCTCGAGTGTATAATCTTAAATTATAGGAGCCGCAAAGCTCAACTGGTGAAGTACAACAGCCTAGAGTGTTTAGTTTGGAAGTCCAAGAGGCCATAAAATGATTTATGAAAGATGTGGATGAGTGGAAGTAAAAGTTTGGTGATGTAAACAGATGTTGTATGTAGGAATGAACAATGAGATGTTTGTGTACACCTTATTTTATGCAGGTGATCAGTTGATCAAGGTGTAAGAAAGGAATGGTTATGTTGGTGTATGTATAGCTGGGGTAAAAGATGTGAGTGTGGTGTATATGTGTGTATGTCTGACATGTTAATGACTTGTTTTGTGTGATGCCGTGGGACGAGAAAAGCTGCGACCTCTGAGCTCTAACCCAGATCGTTTTACTAAGGAATGGCGTAGTTATGTTGATGTCTACCGCTGAGCTAAATTTTCGGACGAAATTTATTTGAAGGAGGGAAGGGTTGTAACACCCCAAATCCCAATTTGGGTTAAGGTTGGGTGACACGGCCTGCGACACGGGAATGTCCCAAGGCGTGTCTTACACGGGTTGAGCAGCCTCTCGAGTGCTTGATGAAATTCACTCGAGAAGTTCTTGAGTGGGAACACGCCCTACAACACGGGCTTGTCAGAGGGCGTGTCCCCCTCTGCTCGATGAACTGCGCTCGACGATCGTCGAGCGGCAAGTTAAGTTGAGTACATGGCCTATAACATAGGCGTGTCACAGGGACATTTCCATATCTAGACAGCTAGGGATGTCTGCTTGTGGACACGGGTGTGTCTTGGGGTGCACGACCTAGGACACGGGCATGTCCCATGGCCGTGTCCCGCTCGGGTTGAGTTAGTGGTGTGTTGTCTGAGGGACACACCATGCAACATTGGCGTGTCAGCCATGTGACACGGGCGTGTCACATGGCCGTGTCCTATTCTGGTTAAGGCGGTTCGTGTGCCGCTTAAGGGACACGGCCTGTGACACGAGCGTGTCACAGGGTGTGTCACCCCAAAAATGGATATCTCTGGGCAAATCATGGACTTTCATTTCCCTTATCTTGGATCCAAGGGTCCAGGAACTTCCCTGCTGTTATAAGGCCGAGAATAAAGGGATAATCTCATTCACTTTAAGCCATTTCTCTTTTTAAAGAGCTAGGGAGAGAGAGAGAGAAAGGAAGGAAGGTGTAACGCCCCGTATTTTTGTTCGTTGAAACATATGCTTGATGGGCGTTACGTTGGCTTCGACCGTTGTTCGTGCATGGTTTTCCCGCGGGCTTGCGAGTGGCTATTTTGGTAGCCTAGTTGCACGATTCCCCAACAAACCGGAGTCCAAGTTGGGGCCTCGGTGAGGCCTCTTAGGGAATGCTTGCACTTTTTCGCGCCCGGGTAAGGTTGCTCAAAACGGGTTGCTTGTACAGGAAACAAAAAGGGGTAAAACGTTCTTAAGGCAAAAATGGTCTAGGACGACACAGAAACACTTTTCAAAACAGGAAAAAAATTGTCGTTTTTGTGCGTGACACGCCCCCCGACACGGGCGTGTCGGGGCGTGACCCTGGGCGTGACCTCCTTGAGTCAACGAATTTTCTTGCGTCGAGTTGAGCTCGACGAATGGGGTACATGCCCCGTGACACGGGCGTGTCACGGGCCGTGTCCCGCTATGTCGAGTGTCGAGTGTTTAGTGTCAGGTGTCGAGAGATAGGACACGGCCTGTGACACGGGCGTGTCACAGGGTGTGTCCAGCTTTGTCGAGTGTCGACACTTAGAGTCGACGAGGTGTCGAGACACGGGCTACACGCCCTAGGTCACGGGCGTGACCGACCCATCACGGGCGTGTACTCGGCCGTATACCGTGTGGATAAACTTGGATTTGCCGACTTTCTGCACCGCTTAAGGTACACGCCCTGTGACACGGGCGTGACACACGGCGTGACAGGGCCGAAAATCGATTTTTCCCAGTTTTTTTGTGTCGTTCATTTCTTTGATTCTGGATCAAATGGTCCAGCTCGATTCTGGTGGAAATCAGGCCGAAACATAGATTTCTCCTCCTCATTTTCACCTTCTTCTTCATCTTCTTCCTCATTCCAAAAGAACATCAAGGGAGCAAAGCTAAGACAAGGGAAGGAAAGGGAGGAGCAGCCGTCGCGGTGTTATCTCGGTTCAGGCAAGCGCTGTTCTTCACCCTTGCCAATCTTGTTTTCTTGTTCTTTACTTGTGCAAGTTTAGCTAATTTTCCACTTTCAATTTTACTAACCTTGTTCTTCTTGTTTGTGTTTAGTTATGAATCCTCTTGTTCCTTCATGTCTTACATGCTTACCGCCTTGTTATCAAATTTCCCTATGCTTAATTTTTTCTTATGCGAAGTTGATTCATGTAGCTTTTCTTGTTCATGTCATGATCATGTTAAAATCACTTGTTGGTTTAGTTAGCATTATTCTTTGAGGAGTACGTAGCAATTATGTTAGCATACTCATGTTAGCATACAGATGGGCAATTTGTTGTCATGTGTGAGGATGAAGGAAGGGAATGTGTGTACTTGGGTTATGGTGAGATTTGCTTATGGTATTGAGCTTGGGTTCGTTTATGGTGAGTTTTGCGAGGTGAATTGTGAACCATGGCAGGAGCGTTTGAGTGAGGATTCGGTAAGGGGTGGTGTGGTTTAAGCCTTTGTGGCCACTGTGTTTGGATTTGTGGTGTAGAGCACCATTTTGGCCCCGATTTGGGCTGGCTTTTATTGGTGCGTTCCACTTTAGGGCTGCCATCAAAAGACCCTTGCGTAATCGCATTTAACCGCTGCTTATGTTTCACTAGTAGAGTTGTTTCTTGGTCTAAAGAGGATGGAATGGGCATGTGTATTGCCTTTTTGCTCCTGCGGGTTGAGCAGGGCTTGAGGAGAATGGCACGCACTTGGTGCGTTTTACACTTATTTTCCACCTGTTTTGTTTACTCATTATCCTTACATGAAGCATTGCTACGGGGTCGGTAAACCCCTTCGTTGTTTTGTATGAACATACTGTTCTTTTTCTTGTACCTTTGATGATTGCTGAGGTGTTCTTTCTTGAATGCCTTAGGTGCAGGTTGTAACCGATTGAGCGGCTAGTGCTTGGGTCGAGTTTCTTTGGAGCTAACCGAGCTTACTTAGCGAGGTAGTTCTTTCTTCTGTTGTACAGACATACTTGCACCCCAATGGGTTCGTGTCAGCTTGTTGGCGCCCATTGGCGGTTTTCTTTACTTGTGATATATATGAATTCTAGACTGCTAATGTGCCTCATTTGACTGAGATGATGTCTACTTGCTTTTGGGAAGGATTTATGGTAGGTTGCATTAGGTATTTTTAAACTAAACAAAACCTATTATTGTATAACATGCATAACATGTTTTGGTCGCCGAACAAGTATTTTCTAAAGAACGTAAACAAAGATGATTTCTTATATTATTATAAAGATAGACTGCATATAGGAGATCATCATAAGTAAACAAAGTATTTCCGCCGCGTACAATCACGTATTTTGATGCCTAAGGCCGAGGGATACGGCCATTAAACTAAACGGTTTTCTTGCATTGAACTGATGGATTTCAACTCATAAAGTGAGCGTGTGCAGTTATCCCCTACACGAAGTGGCATCATAACCCGTAGTTCCTCTTGCTCTGATACGATGTACTCGTTGAGGAAATACGGGTTGTGACAGTTGTTATCAGAGGGAGGTTTGCGTGACAATTGGTCGGGCAAACTTTCCTTTTTGTTAGTATCGTAAGCATCATATCATACACACACCGAGGTGCCATCAGTATGTCTTGGCCGAAGCACGCACACTATACTCATGGCATGATAAGAAGTATACGGGGCATATTATGTAGTATGGGATGCATAATATGTGGTTGTATATGGATCCACCATAGGGGCAACATGTGCGGGTTATGTAGTATGGGATGCATAACCTTACCACATGGATGCGACTAGCACATTTTCTTTTCTTCGTTGCATGCAATGCTATGTAGTATGGTATGCATAGCATTGTGATGCGTACGACCGCTCATGGCATGCATTAAGGTTTTTTTTAGACTGCATAGCACATCACGCATAACATAACATTGCATGAGCACAACGTGCCAAGGTAAAGATGTACATGATGACACCTGTACACTCATGGTTTTGGGTCAAATAAATTCATGCATTCATCGGTTAGGCACAAGTTAGTGGGATGACGGTGAGTCATCTTTAGGCTAGGCATACCATCATTCTCAAACTCCCAGATCAAGTTAGCAGTTGATGTTCATATTTATACATGTATGGTCTGTATATAGCCGTTGTGTATTTTGTTGGGTTTGAGCTTGATAAGGGTGAACGTGTTTATATGATGTCAAAGCATCCATTGACAAGACAGACTCCCCAATAAGGTTTCTCAAAACGGGTTGCTTGTACAGGAAACAAAAAGGGGTAAAAAGTTCTTAAGGCAAAATGGTCTAGGACGACACAAAAACACTTTACAAAACAGGAAAAAATGGTCGTTTTTGTGCGTGACACGCCCCCCGACACGGGCGTGTCGGGGCGTGACCCAGGGCGTGACCTGTGCGTGACCTCCTTGAGTTGACGAATTTTCTTGCGTCGAGTTGAGCTCGACGAATGGGGTACACGCCCCGTGACACGTGCGTGTCACGGGCCGTGTCCCTCTATGTCGAGTGTCGAGTGTCGAGTGTCGAGTGTCGAGTGTCGAGTGTCGAGTGTCAGGTGTCTAGAGAGGGGACATGGCCTGTGACACGGGTGTGTCACAGGGCGTGTCCAGCTTTATCGAGTGTCGATACTTAGAGTCGACGAGGTGTCGAGACACGGGCTACACGCCCTAGGTCATGGGTGTGACCGACCCGTCACGGGCGTGTACCCGACCGTGTACCGTGTGGATAAACTTGGATTTGCCGACTTTCTGCGCCGCTTAAGGTACACGCCCTGTGACACGGGCGTGACACAGGGCGTGACAGGGGCGAAAATCCATTTTTCCCAGTTTTTTTGTGCCGTTCATTTCTTTGATTCTGGATCAAATGGTCCAGCTCGGTTCTGGTGGAAATCAGGCCGAAACAGAGTTTTCTCCTCCTCATTTTCACCTTCTTCTTCATCTTCTTCCTCAATCCAAAAGAACATCAAGGGAGCAAAGCTAAGACAAGGGAAGGAAAGAGAGGAGCAGCCGTCGCGGTGTTATCTCGGTTCAGGCAAGCGGTTTTCTTCACCCTTGCCAATCTTGTATTCTTGTTCTTTACATGTGCAAGTTTAGCTAATTTTCCTCTTTCAATTTTACTAGCCTTGTTCTTCTTATTTGTGTTTAGTTATGAATCCTCTTGTTCCTTCATGTCTTACATGCTTACCGCCTTGTTATCAAATTTCCCTATGCTTAATTACTTCTTATGCGAAGTTGATTCATGTAGCTTTTCTTGTTCATGTCATGATCATGTTAAAATCACTTGTTGGTTTAGTTAGCATTATCCTTTGAGGAGTACGTAGCAATTATGTTAGCATACTCATGTTAGCATACATATGGGCAATTTGTTGTCATGTGTGAGGATGAAGGAAGGGAACGTGTGTACTTGGGTTATGGTGAGATTTGCTTATGGTGTTGAGCTTGGGTTCGTTTATGGTGAGTTTTGCGAGGTGAATTGTGAACCATGGCAGGAGCGTTTGAGTGAGGATTCGGTAAGGGGTGGTGTGGTTTAAGCCTTTGTGGCCACTGGGTTTGGATTTGTGGTGTAGAGCACCATTTTGGCCCCGATTTGGGCTGGCTTTTATTGGTGTGTTCCACTTTAGGGCTGCCACCAAAAGACCCTTGCGGAATCGCATTTAACCGCTGCTTATGTTTCACTAGTAGATTTATTTCTTGGTCTAAAGAGGATGGAATGGGCATGTGTATTGCCTTTTTGCTCCTGCGGGTTGAGCAGGGCTTGAGGAGAATGGCACGCACTTGGTGCGTTTTACACTTATTTTCCACCTGTTTTGTTTACTCATTATCCTTACATGAAGCATTGCTACGGGGTCGGTAAGCCCCTTCGTTATTTTGTATGAACATACTGTTCTTTTTCTTGTACCTTTGATGATTGCTGAGGTGTTCTTTCTTGAATGCCTCAGGTGCAGGTTGTAGCCGGTTGAGCGGCTAGTGCTTGGGTCGAGTTTCTTTGGAGCTAACCGAGCTTACTTAGCGAGGTAGTTCTTTCTTCTGTTGTACAGACATACTTGCACCCCAATGGGTTCGTGTCAGCTTGTTGGCGCCCATTGGTGGTTTTCTTTACTTGTGATATATATGAATGTTAGACTGCTAATGTGCCTCATTTGACTGAGATGATGTCTACTTGCTCTTGGGAAGGATTTATGGTTGGTTGCATTAGGTATTTTTAAACTAAACAAAACCTATTATTGTATAACATGCATAACATGTTTTGGTCACCGAACAAGTATTTTTTAAAGAACGTAAACAAAGATGATTTCTTATATTATTATAAAGATAGACTGCATATAGGAGATCGTCATAAGTAAACAAAGTACTTCCGCCGCGTACAATCACGTATTTTGATGCCTAAGGCCGAGGGATACGGCCATTAAACTAAACGGTTTTCTTGCATTAAACTGATGGATTTCAACTCATAAAGTGAGCGTCAAGGGTTTGCCTGAGCGTTTGCAGTTATCCCCTACACGATGTGGCATCATAACCCGTAGTTCCTCTTGCTCTGATACGATGTACTCGTTGAGGAAATACGGGTTGTGACAGTTGGTATCAGAGGTAGGATTGCGTGACAATTGGTCGGGCAAACTTTCCTTTTTGTTAGTATCGTAAGCATCATATCATACACACACCGAGGTGCCATCAGTATGTCTTGGCCGAAGCACGCACACTACACTCATGGCATGACAAGAAGTATACGGGGCATATTATGTTGTATGGGATGCATAATATGTGGTTGTATATGGATCCACCATAGGGGCAACATGTGCGGGTTATGTAGTATGGGATGCATAACATTACCACATGGATGCGACTAGCACATTTTCTTTTCTTCGTTGCATGCAATGCTATGTAGTATGGGATGCATAGCATTGTGATGCGTACGACCGCTCATGACATGCATTAAGGTTTTTTTTAGACTGCATATCACAACACGCATAACATAACATTGCATGAGCACAACGTGCCAAGCTAAACATGTACAAGATGACACTTGTACACTCATGGTTTTGGGTCAAATAAAGTCATGCATTCATCAGTTAGGCACAAGTTAGTGGGATGACAGTGAGTCATCTTTATGCTAGGCATACCATCATTCTCAAACTCCCAGAGCAAGTTAGCAGTTGATGTTCATATTTATACATGTATGGTCTGTATATAGCCGTTGTGTATTTTGTTGGGTTTGAGCTTGATAAGGGTGAACGTGTTTATAGGATGTCAAAGCGTCCAGTGACAAGACAGACTCCCCAATAAGGTTTCTCAAAATGGGTTGCTTGTACAGGAAACAAAAAGGGGTAATAAGTTCTTAAGGCAAAATGGTCTAGGACGACACAAAAACACTTTTCAAAACAGGAAAAAAATGGTCGTTTTTGTGCGTGACACGCCCCCCGACACGGGCGTGTCGGGGCGTGACCCAGGGCGTGACCTGTGCGTGACCTCCTTGAGTCGATGAATTTTCTTGCATCGAGTAGAGCTCGACGAATGGGGTACACGCCCCGTGACATGGGCGTGTCACGGGCCGTGTCCCGCTATGTCGAGTGTCGAGTGTCGAGTGTCGAGTGTCGAGTGTCGAATGTCGAGTGTCGAGTGTCAGGTGTCGAGAGAGGGGACACGGCCTGTGACACGGGCGTGTCACAGGGCGTGTCCAGCTTTGTCGAGTGTCGACACTTAGAGTCGACGAGGTGTCGAGACACGGGCTACACGCCCTAGGTCACGGGCGTGACCGACCCGTCACGGGTGTGTACCCGGTCGTGTACCGTGTGGATAAACTTGGATTTGCCAACTTTCTGCGTCGCTTAAGGTACACGCCTTGTGACACGGGCGTGACACAGGGCGTGACAGCGCCGGAAATCGATTTTTCCCAGTTTTGTTGTGCCGTTCATTTCTTTGATTCTGGATCAAATGGTCCTGCTCGGTTCTGGTGGAAATAAGGCCGAAACAGATATTTCTCCTCCTCATTTTCACCTTCTTCTTCATCTTCTTCCTCATTCCAAAAGAACATCAAGGGAGCAAAGCTAAGACAAGGGAAGGAAAGAGAGGAGCAGCCGTCGCGGTGTTATCTCGGTTCAGGCAAGCGGTGTTCTTCACCCTTGCCAATCTTGTATTCTTGTTCTTTACTTGTGCAAGTTTAGCTAATTTTCCTCTTTCAATTTTACTAGCCTTGTTCTTCTTGTTTGTGTTTAGTTATGAATCCTCTTGTTCCTTCATGTCTTACATGCTTACCGCCTTGTTATCAAATTTCCCTATGCTTAATTACTTCTTATGCGAAGTTGATTCATGTAGCTTTTCTTGTTCATGTCATGATCATGTTAAAATCACTTGTTGGTTTAGTTAGCATTATCCTTTGAGGAGTACGTAGCAATTATGTTAGCATACTCATGTTAGCATAGAGATGGGCAATTTGTCGTCATGTGTGAGGATGAAGGAAGGGAACGTGTGTACTTGGGTTATGGTGAGATTTGCTTATGGTGTTGAGCTTGGGTTCGTTTATGGTGAGTTTTGCGAGGTGAATTGTGAACCATGGCAGGAGCGTTTGAGTGAGGATTCGGTAAGGGGTGGTGTGGTTTAAGCCTTTGTGGCCACTGGGTTTGGATTTGTGGTGTAGAGCACCATTTTGGCCCCGATTTGGGCTGGCTTTTATTGGTGCGTTCCACTTTAGGGCTGCCACCAAAAGACCCTTGCGGAATCGCATTTAACCGCTGCTTATGTTTCACTAGTAGAGTTGTTTCTTGGTCTAAAGAGGATGGAATGGGCATGTGTATTGCCTTTTTGCTCCTGCGGGTTGAGCAGGGCTTGAGGAGAATGGCACGCACTTGGTGCGTTTTAAACTTATTTTCCACCTGTTTTGTTTACTCATTATCCTTACATGAAGCATTGCTACGGGGTCGGTAAGCCCCTTCGTTATTTTGTATGAACATACTGTTCTTTTTCTTGTACCTTTGATGATTGCTGAGGTGTTCTTTGTTGAATGCCTCAGGTGCAGGTTGTAGCTGTTTGAGCGGCTAGTGCTTGGGTCGAGTTTCTTTGGAGCTAACCGAGCTTACTTAGCGAGGTAGTTCTTTCTTCTGTTGTACAGGCATACTTGCACCCCAATAGGTTCGTGTTAGCTTGTTGGCGCCCATTGGTGGTTTTATTTACTTGTGATATATATGAATGCTAGACTGCTAATGTGCCTCATTTGACTGAGATGATGTCTACTTGCTCTTGGGAAGGATTTATGGTAGGTTGCATTAGGTATTTTTAAACTAAACAAAACATATTATTGTATAACATGCATAACATGTTTTGGTCACCGAACAAGTATTTCCTAAAGAACGTAAACAAAGATGATTTATTATATTATTATAAAGATAGACTGCATATAGGAGATCGTCATAAGTAAACAAAGTATTTCCGCCGTGTACAATCACGTATTTTGATGCCTAAGGCCGAGGGATACGGCCATTAAACTAAACGGTTTTCTTGCATTGAACTGATAGATTTCAACTCATAAAGTGATCTTCAAGGGTTTGCCTGAGCGTGTGCAGTTATCCCCTACACGACGTGGCATCATAACCCGTAGTTCCTCTTGCTCTGATACGATGTACTCGTTGAGGAAATGCAGGTTGTGACAGAAGGGGAGAAGGAAGTCGGCTGCCAGAGGAGCATCAGAGTTCCACATCGAGATCCGTGTTTGGATTCGTGAAGGAAAGGCCGTTGTGGTGATTTCCATCCGGCTAGATCTCATGGCCCCAAAGCGATCGTCATGGATAACGATCCTCTTCTTGGACAAGCGAAGTCCTTTCTTTATGCATATGCATGGAATCCTCCACCAAGAGGTGGAAAGCGTAAGTGATTCAAGGTTGAGTCTGCATTTGCAGCCGGAAATAGGTAGTATGACATAGGCATGCTGTGTGAAGCCCATCCGGACCGTTAGTTTGGATTGGTGATGTTGATATTATGAACTGGAGAAGAGTCTATGTATTGTATGGATGCTTGTGAATTGTAAATACTTAGAAAGCTCGGGATGAGCTCTTGGATTGTGTGTGTTGAATTGGTAATCGGCTCTGTGAGAGCTGTGTGCGGAGCAGGAATGGGAAGGCCGACCTGCGTCAAGATTTGCGTTATTGACCAATTGAGCAACTGGAAAAGGCTAACCTGGACATGTGGTGTAAGATCGATTGGTGGAATGCATGGGCAGATGCGGCCCCGACCCGGCTTGCTGCACCACAATGGTGGTTTGATCTAGATGCGATTAAATGCTCAAGTTTACTGTGAGGTTAGCACCTCTGAGTGGGATGGGCAGAATGACGCCAGCATGCGTGTTGGTGGACTAGGACCGGCCAACCAACATGTTAAAAACCTCTGCTCGGTGGTGGTGCCAAGGAGTCCGGCCCACCGTAATGTGCCCTAAGTGCAAGGAGCGTCAGGCGGAGGCCGACGTTTGTGATACTGCTATGATACTTGTTGTGATAGCTAGATGTTTGGCAATTCATACAGGGAATGGACCACTGCCCCTGGTAAGGGATAGGGTCATTATAATTATTCATCTAATGCTGATCGTTGCTTTGTTTACCGCTCTTGGGGTGGATGTCTAATTGCAGGTGCTAACGGGTTGAATTGAAATGAGCGGAATGAAGCCCTTGCTGCTTAAAGGCCCTTGAAGGCCGTGCGAAGAATTCTTGGATTTCATGTGTGGCCGGCTTGCGTGCAGATGTATGAAGCTGTATATTTATAAAGAGTAACTTGTAAGGCCTTAAGTCCATGAGCGTGTGTATTTGTATAAATTCCTGGTAATATATAAATTTATGATTTATATATTTAGTGGACATTCACTGTGTTGAGTTCTTGCAACTTAAAATTCTTGCGCTAGAATGCTCTGAGTTAGGATGCGAGTAGAACATGATTTTGATATTCATACGTAATTCCGCCATTTGTCTGTGAAATATGACATGGGGCCCCGGCCGGACCCACCGTTATATTCCATATGACGAATGGAGGCATTACATGGTGTCACCATCAATGAGAAAGAAGAGTGGGGTCTTGTGGATGGAGAAAGTAATGTGAAGGTTGTATTGCGATGAAAGCTCAAAAAGATATTGGTGGAGATTTCAAGTGTTAAAGTTATGGGGATATGAAGTCTGCTTAATAGAAACTGACACAGGAAGTGCCATATGGAAAAAACAAGTCATTACATATAATGTTGTTGGCTGAGTACGGAGAGGAATTTGTGAGTTTTGCAATGATTGTTGTTACAAAATTTTTTCTCACAGTTAAAACTGAATCCCTTATGATGTGTTACATTTATATAAATGTGATGGGTGCATGGACTTGACAAAGGAGGCGGCATTTGGATTGTTGAGTTGTTGGGAGTGAGTTGGCACAAATTGCTGCAGTATTTTGGTACAGTTTGGCACAAACTGTTGCAATGGTTTGTGCACAAACTACTGCTGCAGTGTTTGCTACAGTAGGTTGGCACAAACTGTAGCAGCAGTTTGGCTAAAACTGCTGCAGCAGTTTTGCTCGAACTGCTGCAGCAGTTGGCACAAACTGCTGCAGTAGTTTGGCACAAACTACACAATCTGCTGCAGCAGATAAAAACAGCTGTAGCAGTTGGCAAACAGCTGCAGCAGTTTGAAACTATTGCAGCAGTTGTGTAACACACCATATCCGTCACATAGTATATAACAGTAGGTCCGGCTGGGGCCCGACGCCATATGCCACTGACAGACCGGGTAGTTACTTAATGGAAACCATCCAACCAATGACAACGTCCTACAAAGAGCATTCTAGCGGAAGAAATTTAAGGTTACAATATTAAGAACCCAGCAATAAGCATGAATGTCCACTACTCAAAACAAATAGGAATTAAGGTACAAGTACACAAGTACTGCCCTTATGGCCTTACAATATTTTGCTCCAATATAAATGTTTTCCAAACATCAGTACGCAGGCCGGACATACATGAGTAAAATAAGTAAACAGTCAAATTAGGCCTTCTAGGGCCGCCTCAGCAACTTGGGCTTTAGCCCGCTATTTAGCACTCGACTCCACAGTGCCTGTAAGCAACAATCCACCGCACGGTGGCAAACAAAGGCAACGGTCAGCTATGCTGACCAAATTATAACGATTCTACCCCCAAACCGGGGCGGCGATGCTCCTTCCCTGCACTTTGTTAGCATAAATAGCAGTATAGTGTAACAACACATCAACACAGGCATAGGCACGCGCGACCACACACACCGTGCTCTCAGGGCACATTCTCGGTGAACACGGTCCAAGTCCGCTGACTCACCACCGCCCCCAGGACGACAATATCTCATGAACAACTGGTCTTTCTGGCCACTGCCTAAGACCCTCCATCTATGCCAACGGCGAGTACCACATACCTTAGGTCTCTCTAACCGAACCACATAGATCAGGTACGGTTCCGCCTAACCCGTTGCTCAGACCGCAACGTCAATTTAAGTTGTCTGCACGGGTCAAGCTTCCCCGAGTCCCGTAACTCTTACATATATCACATAACCCAGTTATGTTCAGGTTGGCTCCCAGGCCACAATGTTGGCAGAATCACGCATCTGCCCAATTTTTCGGGTGCACCTTGGAGTTAATCCCCAAGGCTCCCTGTTGCAATCTACCGCATAAAAAACCAGAAAACCAAACATTCGCGTGGAGTCTTCTCCGACCATTCATGCAATGCAACATCACCGATCCAGACCAACTTGTCCGAGTAGGCTTCACACATCATGCCTATATCTGTTCTCGATTACGGACTCTACATGTACACAATGGGGACTATTCATTTCTACCCGAAGGAACGCCTCAACTGACCGCAAACTCGCGAGAGCGGGCTTCCCTATACAAAAGAAGTAGAGCTTCACATGCTCAAGTAGAGAATCGTTACCCTAGCGTTCTTCCTTGGCACCATGGAAATGTACGTGGATGAAAAGCACCGCAATCTCCTTGCCTCTGTAGATCCGAAGTCGGCTCGCGATTTGGAGCTCCGAAGCTCCGCCGGTTAACGGAACTAGGCTACTTATTCCTCCTTTGCTCTCCCCTCTCTCTATACTTAGAAAGTGAACCACTCAAGTGAAATGAGGGTTTCAAAGGCCCAATCCCGGGTATATCCAAGCACGAGCAGCCCCCAGCCATCGTATCCCAAATTAAGGAAACGAACGACCACGATTCAGAGTTGAATTGCAAAACCTGAGCCGAATACGTCCTGCGACATTCCCGTGTCCAGGGACTTGTCCCCCATTCGACGTCGAAATCGATCCGTCTCGAAAAGCACACAGGCACCGGATGTAACAGCCCAAATTTTAGAATTGGAAAATATTGGGTGAGACGGCCTGGGACACGGGCGTGTCCCAGGGCGTGTCTTGCTCGGGTTGCATAGCTGGGCGCATGGTCGATGAAATTCGTTCGACGAATTTTCGGGAGGTACACGCCCATGATACGGGCGTGTCAGGGGGCGTGACCAAGGGCTTGTCCTCCCTTGGTCGACACCAGAATTTTGGTCGACGAACTGCAGTCGACGATCGTCGAGTATGGGATACACGGCCTGTGACACGGGCGTGTCACAGGGCGTGTCCCGCTGTATCGAGAGGTCGACACTTTTCTCTCGAGTAGGTGGAAAGGTACTCGAGTACTGAGGGGTGGGGTGACACGTGTGTGTCATCCCTATGACACAGGCATGTCCTATCTGGGTACTCGAGTAGTTGGTTTTCTCTTGAGTTAGTCCTCTCGAGTAGGTCTCGAGTGTGTTACGTGCCCCGTGTCACGGGCGTGACTAGGCTGACACGGGCGTGACTTGGGCGTGTCACCTTGTCGTAGATAAGTCTGAATGAGTCGGTTCGTGTATCGTTTAAGGTACACGCCCTGTGACACTGGCATGTTACAGGGCGTGTCGAGGCCGAAAGATGATTTTTCAGAGATTTTGTGGCCATTCATTTCCCTATCCTGAATCCAAGGGTTGGGCTCTATCCAGGTGCTTATATGGCCGAGAACTGAGAGCTTTCCCCTTTATCTTCATCTTCTTCTTATCCATCTCATTTCAAGAGAGAGAAAGAGAAAGGGAGAGCAAGGGAAGAAAAGGAGAAAGCAAGCCAGCTACTGGAGGAGCTACGGAGTGTGGATTGAAGATCTGAGAACGGATTCGTGAAGGCAAAGATGAGGAGGTGACTTCCATCTGTCTAGTTCATGGCGCCGAAGCGATCTTGAAGGGTAACGATCTCCTTCTCGGACATCGAAGCCCTCTCTTTATGCATGTGCGTGGAATCCACCACCATGAGGTGGATTTTGGAAGTGATTCCTTGGTTGAGTCTGCATCTAGAGGCGGAAGTGTGGAGTACGATATAGGCATGCTGTGTGAAGCCCATCTAGATGGGTAGTCTGGATTGGTGATGATCATGGGTACACCAGAGAAGACTCCGTGGATTTGATGCTGTGAAAGGTTTATGCTTTGATTGAATGGTTGTGTATGGATGAATGAATATTGGTTATGGATGTATGGAGATTATAACGGCTAGAAATCAGACAAAAGTTTTAAGGTAAAAAGATTTTGAAAGACATAAAAAAACAAAATAAGAACAAACATTAAAAATCACATCGAGTAGGGCGTATAAATGGATTCCAAGCTATGCAAAGAGAGAAAAAACTAACACATTTTATTAATGGAAAAGTGATTACAAGAAGGCTAAAAACAAACACTAAGAGAGGGGGGAAGAAAATCCCTTACATAGCATAAGAAAGCATTTCGACATCACGTACCCTAAGCAAAGTGGCCCAAAAAAGTGGAACAGGAACTCAAGCAGAACACTGGAATTTATAGAAAAACATTTCATGGAACACGCCCTCGGACACGGGCGTGTACGGTGGAGTATCAGCACTATTCATCGATTCGATCGGGCGAATTGACGGCAAAGTTGACTTCGGGCTGGACATGTGTGGGTATCATGACAGTCACACGCCAGATCACGAGCGTGACTCTGGGCGTGTCGGGGAGGTAGGATTGGGTGCGGGACGCGTCGAAATTCGTGGGTGGAGTCTTGTCGGCCAGTTGGAGAAGTACACGTGGTGGTCACGCCCATATCTCTGACTATACGGGGCGTGACGGGTTGGACTCAACGAATGTTGAGAGCATTGTGTCGAGTCTGGATGACACGGGCATGTCGGGTTGGCTGACACGGGCGTGTCCGGTTGAGTCGACATTCGTCGAGCAGAGAACGTCGAGCGCATTTTCGACGAGTCAGGTGGAGGAGTCATGCCCCAGGTCACGGGCATAACTTTGGGCGTGTCGGGTTGGTCGACGATCGTCGAGCTGAAAACGACGAGCGCGCTTGACACAGGTTGGGGTCACGGGCCGTGTCAAATGACACGGGCGTGACATTGGGCGTGTCCATCAATTTCTTCAGAATTTTGTTGATTTCACGGGTTTTGAACTGCCACGCACTTATCACGGGCGTGACCAATATGACACGGGCGTGATCTTGCCAATTTTTGCACTTTTTCCTGAACATTTTAGGAAACAAAAATAAAGCTATGTTAGAATAAAATTTACAAAATAGGAGCAATTTTATTAAAAGAACATAAGTAAAAAATGACAAAAATAAAGTAAAACAACTTATTTAATGTACATATTAGGCATATTTACAATTCATCAAATACCACCATACTTAAGCTTTTGCTATTCCAGAGCAAAAGTTGGAGATGAACTTATATGGAATTAAAGAAATCCTAAGTTTAGCTACCGCTTGACTTAATTAAAAGTAAGATCAAAATAAATATTCGGGGTACTAGAGTTAAATCCAAATTTATGAAATGTTATAAATAGAAAAAGAGTTTCAAAAAGACTTCTTAGATAAAACAAATAGAAAGCAAAAATTTATTTTTGTTAGTTTAACAAAGATGGATTGAAATTATATAAAAAACTTTAGCTTAAAAAAATTAAAAGAAATAATGCAATTTATATATTATGCTCTCAAAAAATTTTAAATTAATTTTATAATCATTGAAATAGGATAAGTGGTTTGGTGGTTTATGAAGAGGGCTTGGATTTAGAGGCGAGGTAATTTTTTTCTCGAACCTCTATTTTTTTTTCTTTTTGAATAATTAGGAAAATGAAATCTTATTTTCCTAACATAATTTTTTTTCTTTCTTCATAATTAAAATTAACCCAATGTATATGTATAGGAGTAATGAATTTTATCCTCATACTCCGTAACATATAATTTTTTAAAATATTTGGTGCCTATGTTTGCGGAATGAAATCTTATTCCCATTGACATAAGATCTTTTAAGGGGTGAAATAGGGGTAATCATGCCTAAGTAAGACGTGAAAAAAAAGAGTTGGGGTTTATTTTTTTCAAAAAGAAAACTAGATTTTAATAAAAACGTTTTGAAAGCAACCTTTTTTAAAATGAACGTTCCTATATTTCTAAAAGCATGAAGTAGAAATAATTGAAATCCATAATTGTTATTTTCTAACATAAAAGATGAGCTTCTATTTATAAAAATTAGAAGTGGTGGTGAAAAACAAGTTCCCTATTATAAGAAAAAGACATAAAAAATTCTTTAAATTTTAACCCCAAAAACTTAAATCTATCGAACTTTAATTAATAAACGAATAATAAACAAATAATAAGTAAAATTTGCATATAAATTAACTTGAAACTAGATTTTTTGAAAGCAAAAAAGTATTAAGATGTGGTATATTTGATTTTATTTTGTTACATAATTTCTAAATTTTTTGGATTTTTTATAGTTTTTATCATTTTTTGTATTTTTTATGATTATTATCTTTTTTTAAAAAAATTTCTTTATCATCTTTTTACGATTTTTTTTATTTTTATTTTTTCACGGGTTTTTGGATTTTCAAATTTCTTTTGATTTTCTAGTTTTTTTATAAAATTATTTACAAGATAGCGGAGAGAAAGAAGTGTTATTTATAAAGAAGAGAGAGGGAAAGAGAAAAAGTTTTACAAAAAAATGTACAAAGTAAAAACTCGATGGCCCGCGAATAGACTCTTATTTAGGTGGTGGGTTCGATGAGTTGAACGCCACGGGCTTGCTAAAAAGCGAGCTTTTACAGATAAGAAGATGGGGGGGGGGGGGGGGTAAGAGAAAGATTATTATTTTTTTACAAAAATTATTTACAAAGTAAATTCAATTTTTTTTTTGAATTTTTGTTTTATAAGTTTTTTTGTGATTTTTTTTGTTTTATGATTTTTTTTGAGTTTTTTTTATTACATAAAAAAGGAAATTTTTTTTTAGTTTTTAAGTTTTGCTATTTTTTATTATTTTTTATGAGTACAGAATAAAAAAAATGCAGAATAGGAAAACACCCCCATACTTAAACCCAACATTATCCACAATGTTGCAATCTAAGTATGCGGAATGAATAATATACAGAATTATATGTACAAAATGAAAAGAGAGGGTAGAAGCTTCCCTAAGATGAGATCTAGGTGGCCCGGGTTGAAACCCTGCATTATTAATAAAAAAGGAAAAAATAGCAAAACTATAACAGCAAAAAAAAGATAAATTCGGCCAAAAGGTTGTGGGCGGTAGGGGGGAAAGTGTGTGTGTTACTCGATTAGCTAACGCCTTAGCTATATGTGTGTGATAGAAATGCGCTCCCCTAGTGCGCACTAGAGTGAAGTGCGCCGAAGTAAAATAAAACAAAATAAATAAATAAAAAATTAGTTAAAATAAGTTAAACAAAATATATTCAAATTTTTAGATATTATTTTTTTTGTGTGTTTTAAAGTTGGTTTTTTATTTTTTAGTTGATTTTTAGGTTGGTTTTGTAGTGTTTATCGGTTTTTTAGGTTTTTTTAGGTTTTTTTTATGTTTTTGATTTTATAGTTTTTATATTTTTGGTTGGTTTTTTTAAAAAAGTTTTAATGTTTTTTTTAGAGTTTTTAGATTTTTTTGGTTTTTTTGTTAGTTTTTAGGTTTTTATAAGTTTTATTGTTTTTTTTATTTGATTTTATATCAAAAAATAAACTGAGATTTTTTTTTGGGTTTTTTAGTTTTTAGATTTTTTTAGTTTTTACTTATAGTTTTTTTTGTTTTTGTTAGTTTTTTTTATTCGTAAATCACGTCATTTTATTTATGTGTTTTTATAGATAATAATATAAATTTTTTTAGTTTTTCTTAGTTTTTGTTATTATTTTTTTGCAATAGTTTATTATTATTATTATGTTGGCCAAATTATATATATATATGTATATATATATATATATATATATATATATATATATATATATATATATATATATATATATATATATATATATATATATATATATATATATATATATATATGTAAAATAATAGATCTCCAGAGTCCAAAATAATGACACGAAAAATTCCGCGGCAACGACGCCAAAAACTTGATTGAAATATTGTGAATCAAGTCCCCGGCAACGGCGTCAAACACTTGATTGATTATTTTTGCATCGGGTCCGAAAACTTGATGCGGTTAAAACTCCAAAAATTGGTGAGAATTCCCGCGGCACCCCGAGCGGTTTAATTTAAGAAAAACAGATTTCGTTTTATTTAGAAAACGGGGCGCGCAGATTTATTATTTGGATATAAAAAGATGTTATCGAGTTTTAATGAAAGGAGGCAAGTGCACCTATCGTGTGTAGTACATGATATTTCCGTGTGGAATATCGAGGTCGTATTGTTCTTGGAGTCGGTTCAATTATTTCTACTCTTCCCTAGAGGGGACTATTATTTTACCGATAATTAACTTGTCGTGTTAATATTTATATATTATAAAAAAGGCAATAAAAATAAAAGCAAGTAAAAAAGGGTTGAGCCGATAAAGAGCTTAGCTCGATGACACCGAATAAAATTTGAACTAAAATAAACTTTTAATTAACAGAGATCCTAATTTTCAAATCAATTAAGGCGGAGACTTGGCCGTGGAGGTTCCACTAGAATGAGCTCACCTAGCTATAGGGCTATCGCTCACCTGAACGCTAAGACTATTCGACCGGGTTCTCGTCCGACGAAAGATTCCTCTTAACGCCCGCATTACGCTAAGAATCCCGCTATTGGGTGGGGAACCCAATCTGGTAGAGTTGGCACGCATCCTCTCTTGAGGGTTAGTGCAGAACTCTCTTCACAAAGGGGCGATCGGTCCATATGCACGGCCTCTCAGCTAGCTAGCGTATGGACTACGAAAATACGGACCACACATCGATTATGTGGTGCTACGCGTCATAAACCCTAGGCAAACCTTAAGTAATTTAAAGTAATTAGAAAATAAGGACCATTAATTATTTAAAGATATTTTATTTGTCTCAATGCTCTTCGATACTGAGGGCTAAGAACGGTTAGCCACTCATCGGAATGGGGATGGCAGATAGTGAAAGCAATACAGAAAGCAGGAAATGGAAAGCAGGAAATGAAAGCAGTAAAATAAAGCAGTAAGAAAGCATGAAAGTGAGGGTTAGGTCTACAATACTCTAGGGGGGGTGAATAGAGTATATTTTAAAATTTATTAGGTCCCACTAAGGCTGCTGTTACAGCTTTTGCTGTAAGCTGAAAATGTGCAGTAAGTAACAAACTGGAAAATAGAAACTAATAAACCTAATCACAGCCACACAGCAAGAACAAAAGAAAAAGATAGGCAACCAGACGACACAAGAAGTTTATAGTGGTTCCCCAAATCTGGGTAGTCCACTCTTCTACCACCCTTGGTAGGAATCCACTCAGGTTTTTGATAAGGTGCCTGACACCAATGGGTTTTGATCAGGTCCCCAAAAACCATCTCAAGTCTTTTATTTAGAAGACTTGTAACCAGGAATCACTTTTGAAGGGAGATGACAACCTTTATACAGGAGGGGTAAGAGAGTGATTATGTCTTCTCTTTCTCAATAAACTAAGAAGACTTGTGGATTCAATGATGTTATCAAACAGCTCCCCCTGAAATGGAGAATAGTTCAGGTTTGCAGGAAGCTTTGCTGCAGGGTGATAGGTCTTCAATCAGAATCCTTGACAATCAGTGATGCAGGAGCTTCTTGACTGATTTGAAATCTATTGTCCTTGGAAGTCCTGGAGAGAATATTGAAGAAGAAGACTCTTGATATATTTTGATTGTTCTTCTTCCTCTGAATGAAGATCACTGCCTGTCACTGTAAGCTTCAATATGATTTCTATGTAAAGCTTTTCTACTGCTGTATGAAATCTTGCAGTTAGTCTATATGTGCCTATTTTTCTGACTGTTAGACAGAGTATCGATCACTAATCACTTGATCCTTGGTGTCTTTTTCTTTTATCACCTTTCAAAAATTTGAATCCTCTGTAATTAATGCTGACGGCCTAAGAATAATCGACAGTAATGTAATTCCCCAATTGTCTTGTGGAAAATCAGCAAGTAATATTCCTAAGGAAGACTGTAATTAATGCTCCCTCTAATGGATACATTCAGAGAATGTTGAGCATTAAATACTCAGGAATTTTCGCATTAGAATGGGGACAGAAGGCCGGAAAAGGTTAAGTCTGGAGTCGTCAAATAGTTGGCAGAATTCGTCGAACTGAGTTACCAATTCATCGAGCGGAGATATTGAATTCATCGACCATATGACTTTTGTTCGTCAAGCTGAGTTCTAAGTTCGTCGAGCTGATATCAGAACTTGCATGCTTTAGAACCTTTGCCTTTTCTGTCTAAAGTTCATCGAGCTGATAATTGCATTCGTCGACTGGAGTTCAGCAACCATTCTGGACTTAGTCGAGTATTTTGTGTTGACTGATATTCTGTTTGTAGACATGAATCTTCTGGTTTTAGAATTCGTCGAGTAGAGTACTGAGTTCGTCGCCCTGAGAAGTTGACTTCGTCGACCTGAGAAGTCGTGTACTTGAGGTCCAAGTTCGTCGAGTTCAGAATCTTGTTCGTCGATCAAAGTCTGAAGTTGGACTTAGAAAAATCTGGAGTCATCCTGACTTTAGTTTGTTGTAGTATCCCAGTTTTCGTCGACCAGAGAATGAAGATCGTCGAGCTCAGCTCCGAGAAATATCTCAAGATCGTCGAGCTAAGAACGTTTTTCATCGACCTGAGTTCGACGAACGTCGAACTCATTTTTACTTAGTCTTGAAATCTTCTAAGTCTTGAGTCCCTGATCGTCCTGAAATTGAAACAGAGGAGTCGGATATGATGCTAAGCCTCATGGATTATACTGGAGAAAACCCTAACAAAATGTTGAAGAAACACTTGTCTGCGCCCTATAAGTTTCTAGCAGACTTGGTTGGCAAAGTGTTACTTGGAAAACACACTGCACACGACTATATCACCAAACACCAATTTCTGGTGATGTGTGCAATCATCAACAAGAAGCCAATCAACTGGGCCCAACTTCTGTTTGATTTGATAAAGAAGAAGAACTCTAAGAAGGAAGTATGTTTTGGAAGAGTTCTAGGAATCTTCCTACAGGAAAAGGCTGCTGAATCCCTGGTCTCCCAGACCATATTCATAAATGCCAGTAAAAGGCTAACCTGTGCCTTATTTGGCAGATGGGAGAGGACCATCACTAAGCCCTCTCAGGCTTCCACCTCTTCCATCAAAGCTTCTGAAGGCACAAGGGCAATCAAAGCCACTCCCCACCCTGCTGAAGAGAACATTCCTTCCACATCTTCTCTTCCAGCCCCTCTTCCACCAACAATAAAAACCCCAGTCACCCCCTCTTTACCAATCCACATCACTGACATTCCTTCTTCCTCCCTTCAGGAAAATCAACCACCCACACCTCCTGAATCCCCTCATGACACATACATTTCTACACCATCACAGTCTCCACTTCCCCCACATCTCTCTTCTAAACCATCTTACATGCTACCATCAGATACCATGATGCAAGATGCCACCCCTCCATCCCCATCAACATCTAACCTTCACATACCTGCTATTCCACACTCTGTTCCCTCAATAGTTGCCACCCCCTCCACACCAACTGCAACACCATCTACAACTTTCTCATTGGACCCCACTACCATTTTATCTATCATCACCATCATCACCCTCCTTCTTAAATCTCTTATAGCAGAGGCCATTACACCTCTTGCAACTACCATTACCTCTTTATCTGCTCAAATATCTGCCCTCACAATAGTTTCTGCACCAACCTCTACAGTCATTTTATCCCCTCCAGAAGCTATCTCAGCACCAATCTTGGTAATGGATGACTCCCCTATGCCAGATCTAGATGAGTTGATCTTGGCTGACATTGAAGAAGAAAATAAGGCAGCAGCTAAAAGCTCTGTCCGAGTTACTTCTGATTCTTGTATAGTCTCCTCTTCAACTCCTGTTGAATCTCCAGCCTTTGAAACCTCTGCTCCTGCTATAGAAAAGACTGTTACTTATGATAAAGCCTTGAAAGCATTGGATGCTCTATATGATAATCCACTGTTTCTTCTTTAGAAACTTCTGAAAATGTCTGGTGAAAGCTGCAAAGTCTTCATCACTCTCACTGCTTTCAAAATTCTTGCTTTCTGACTCATCTGTCTCAGCCTCAGCAACTTTTTGAGGTGGAGATGGAGACTTACTTTTATATTTCCTAGTGGCTTCTGTCTTGAAAGCCACAGCTCTTTCTTTGTGCTTAACTCTGGTAGTCTTCTCTTCCTCCTTCCTAACCATTAGCTGCATTTCATAAGATAACAGCTTTCCAAACAATGTTGGAGGAGGAGTGTCTGCTAATTTGGCCATTTCACTAAAGGCACATATCTTGGTGTCCCAGTCCTTTGTCAAGGATCTCAAGAACTTATAATTCAATTAATAATTGCTGAACTCTCTTCCATAAGACATCAACTCATTGACTATCCTATAGAATTTCTTGTAACACTCAGTTATGCTGTCAGACCAACCTTGTCTGAAGCTTTAATATTCTTGATTCAATAAAGACTTCATGTCTTGTCTTATCTCTTCTGATCCTTCCATATAGACTATCAGTGTGTCCCACATTTCTTTTGATGTTTTACAATAAATCAAATTCTGAAATGTTGCATCATCTATTGCACTTACTATAATATTCTGGGCCCTCTTGTCCATAGTGGCCAGAATAATATCATCTTTAGTCATCTTTGAATAGTCCTTAGGAGTTCTCTGATTTGCATCCAGGACAGATACTTTCATTGGCACATATGGCCCTTCTTTGACTGTGATATAGATTCTAGGGTCAGAGGCTTCCATAAAAAGTCTAACCCTTTCTTTCCAAATGCGAAAAATTTCCTTTCTACAGATTGGAAACTTCATGGATCCTAGCTCTTTGTGATTCTCTATTGAACCCATTTTCTTGATTCTTGATTATGCTGATTCTGCCTACAGGATCTTTACTCAGACTGTTATGTCTTTTTTGAGTAACCTCGCTTTGATACCACTTGAAAGAACTAGTGCCTAAACACCTAGAGGGGGGGGGGGTGAATAGGTGCACTTAATCTTTTTAAACTTTAAAGGCAGAAACACAGAATTATATGCAATTCTTCACAGCAATACAGCACATACACCATAGCAATCACAAAATAAAGCACACACAGAGAACACATAGATTTTATAGTGGTTCCCCAAGGTCTGGGTACATCCACTTTCCCCCTTCGCCTATCTAGTAGTGTACTAGATTCGGCCTAACTTCTCCACTACTTCTCAGATCCACAGATCTTACAACTCAGAACCCCAAATAGGTTCCTACAGTTCAGAGTGATCCCACTCCTACAACTCAGGCACAAAGCCCTACCACTCTGTCTTCACAAAGACCTACACTCAGCCTTCAACAAGGCCTACACTCAGCCTTCAACAAGGCCTACACTCAGAGAAATGTATCTCCAACCCTCAGGCACACAGGCCCTACCACTCAGCCTTTATAAATATAGGCTTACAACTCAGATCCCTAAGAATCCTACAGAAAATATAAAATACAAGAATTAATAACCATAACTCTGATTGAGAAAGTTGAGTTGACTGGTTTCTTGATGAGTTCTTGAAAGAACTTTGCAGAGATCCATCTCCCTTGGCTTTCTTCAAAGCTTCCTGAATTAGAACACAGTAGGGTAGAATCTCTAAGCAGTTGATCTTCAATCAACTGCTGACTTGAGAATCAGATCTCAATCTAAAACTTTCTTCACAACCTGGTTCAATAGCTGTCTTCTTAGAAGGAGCTTTCTCTCTCCAACTACTTAGATCTTCACTTGAAGGTCTTCTTCTTGTTTGTTGTTTCTCACTTCAATGATTGCTTCATCTTGTTCTTCTGTTGAAGGAATAAGACTTTATATAGGCTTTCTTCATGGTGACTGGCTGATTCGGTTTCTAACAAACTTCTGACAGCTCTGACAGTAGCAGTTGACCGGTTGAAATGGCAGCTGTCAAGTCATCCAGTCACTTCTTGAAATCTCTGTCACTGTCTGAAAGTGTCGAGACAGATAATCTTTAAGTGTCGACACAAATAGACCAAGTGTCGACACAAGTAGACTAAGTGTCGACACTAGCCTTCAAGGTGTTGACACAACTCCTTGTGTTGTAGAAACTACTTCTCGACACTGCTTCTTCAGAATGTGTCGACACTAATCCTGTGTGTCGACACAAGTCCTTCTTCTGCAATACTTAGTTGATTTCTGCAAAGTGTCGACACAACTCCTTTGTGTCGACACATCTTCTTGTGTTGAACTTGTTAAGTGTCAACACATCTTCTTTGTGTCGACACATGCCTTTTGTGTTGAAACTTCTGCTGAGTGTCGACACATTCTTCATGTGTTGAGACTTTTGCTGAGTGTTGACACATCTCCTTTATGTAGACACTTGTACTTAAACTTTGTTGAAGTTTGCTGAGTGTCGACACAGCCTCCTAGTGTCGACACTTGTACTTGAACTTTGTTGATGTTTGCTGAGTGTCGACACAGCCACCTAGTGTCGACACTTCTTCTTGAACTTTGTTGATGTTTTGCTGAGTGTCGACACAACCTCCTAGTGTCGACACTTTTGATATCGACAAAGTTCCTTTGGGTGTCGACACTGCTTCTAAGTGTCGACACTAATTCTTTAGACATTTCTTCATTGTGTGTCGACACAACCTGTATGTGTCGACACTTTGCTTCTGGTGTCGACTCTGCTTTCCTGGTGTCGACACAATTACTCCAAGTGTCGACACATGTACTCTGGGTGTCGACACATGTACTCTGGGTGTCGACACAAGCCTTCTTAAGTGTCGACACTTTTATTCTGGGTGTCCACACGTGGACTTAGAAACTTTTGCTTTCCTTGCAATTACTTAACCTGCACAAATAAACTCAAAGCACATCAAATACACATTGATGTATATCATTGAGTTGGGTGAGGCTTCTTAAAATCAGGTACATATATTCCAATATACCCAACACTGGGGACAGACTCAATCGACCCGGAGGTTCCTCTTGAACCTTGGCGACCCAAACCCCTCTCATTTGAGTGTTTGGAGCCCAAAACTAGAAAAGAAAAGATGCTAAAACATGCATCCTAAAACCGAGAGGAGAAGTGTCGTTACCTTCCGACTCCTCTTCCTAGCCATGGAAAAACAGCCGGATGAAAACCTTCGCAATGATCTAGCCTCCATGGATCTGGACTCGGCTCGCGATTTGGAGCACCGAAACCTCTCCAACAGCCAGATCTCTACTTCACCTTCTTCCTTGCTCTCCCCTCTCTCTAGAACTTTAGAAGGAGAACCACTCAAAAGAAATGAGTGTTTCTAATGGTCCAATTCCGTGTATATCCCATCAGGAACAACCCCCAGCCGTTGGATCCCAAATTAAAGAAACGAACGGCCTTGATTCGGGCCTGAAATGCTAAAACTGGGCCGAACACGGCCTATGACACGCCCGTGTCCAGGGCCGTGTCCCCCATTATCCGTCAAAATCGATGCGCCTGGAACAACACACGGGCATCCGACACGCCCGTGTTCGACCTGACACGCCCGTGTTCCAACTGACACGGCCGTGTGGTCAGACATGTTCTTCCATCAATACAGCCCCGAAAACAACCCGAGAGTCACACGGGTACTGGACACGCCCGTGTCCTTGCCCGTGTCTAACTCAACACGCCTGGGCTCCAGGCTGTGTTCACTGTCTCGACACTTCGTCGAGCGAAGATCGTCGACTGCTTGACACGGCCTTCGACACGCCCGTGTCCTAGGCCGTGTGCCTTGTCTCGACACATCGTCGAGCGAAATTCATCAACTCCCCGAGCCGATCGTCGACACGGGCTCGACACACCCTGAGACACGCCCGTGTCTCAGGCCGTGTTCTCTGCTCGACGAACGTCCACTCCAAAAACGTCGACCTCTCGACCAAATCGTCGACTGGAGCCTGACACGCCCTTGGACACGCCCGTGTCCCGGACCGTGTGCCCCCTGCCAGAAACCAATTTTCCTTCTCGGCTAAGACCCAAACTTGGCCAGAAATGCTGGTCGTCCCTCTACAAATTTTGGGGCGTTACAACTCTCTCCCCCTTAAAAGAATTTTGTCCTGAAATTACAAAGCGAAGGGAACACAACTTAAGTGGTACCTGATTTGAAGAGCTCTGGATACTCTTCTAGCATGGCTTGTTCTCGCTCCTAAGAGTGCTCCTCACGACCGCAGTTGTCCCATCGGACTTTCACGAGTTTAACCTCTTCATTCCGCAACTGTCGAGTATCTGAATCCTCTATAGCAATTGGATGGACTCGCGTCCTCAAGTATTCCTCTATCGGCACCGATGCCAGCTCGATCACCACACTAGCCTCCACCAAGGCTTTCCTCAAGACGGAGACATGGAAGATGTCATGCAATCCACTCAGCTGGTGATGAGGGAGTGGCCTGCAGCTCAATTGGTGATGAGAGTTGAAAGAACTCCATAGTTCAGCGTGCTTGGGCGAGAGTAGTACTGGGATGGGTGACCTCCTGGGAAGTCCCCGTACGGCCCAGCTTAACTGTCGAGTTCACTCATCAAAGGGAGACTGTGGCCACCAACAACCCGCCTGTGGAGGGAGATGGGTTGGGGTGCTTGGGCTGCAGCCCGGTAACGGTCTAACGGAGGCCTAGTGGGCTGGGGCCCACGGACGGCTAGGGGACGTTACAATAAAAGTGCACTTTTTTATAACGGTCCAGGCCCATCAACATGGGACCCAGCTGGAACCGCCAGCCTACCAGAGTCCAGACCCGGGCACACTACTAGTAGTCAGCCTATCACATTCAAGCCTGCAGGCCATCCACCCCAACCCCTCTCCGGCCTGTTTATCAGCACGGCGGGTTGTTGCCACTGGGGATCGAACCCAGGACCTCGATAAGAGAGCTTTACCCCACTCCCTCATCACCAACTTAGTTGCCCTCATCACCAACTAAGCTGCAGCTCAGTTGGTGATGAGGGAGTGGTGTAAAGCTCTCTTATTAAGGTCCTGGGTTCGATCCCCAGTGGCAACAACACGCCGTGCTGATAAACAGGCCGGAGAGGGGTTGGGGTGCATGACCTGCATGCTTGAATGTGATAGGCTGACTACTAGTAGTGGGCCCGGGTCTGGACTCTGGTAGGCTGGCGGTTCCAGCTGGGTCCCATGTTGATGGGCCTGGACCATTATAAAACTAACAAGGCACCCAAATGGGTTCAAATAAATTTTAAAATAAAATAGACTCCTAGGGCTACAAGTTTCATGTTGGTGACCTTTTCAGTAGAGGGGCATAGGTATTTTTAAATATTAAAACCATTAAATACAAAATACTATGACATAATGATATATTCAGGAATATTAATACTATAGTTTCAGATCTGATAAGGCACGAATCTTGGCGCAAAAGAACGGGATCCGTTCATCTCCTTCCTTGAGTCGACGACCACGATGTCCCCGTACTCGGCCGCCTTGCGGGATGATTTCCCGGCCACCCGTCCACTTCCCCGGCCGGCCACCGCCACCCCTCCCTTCGTTGAAGTGGTGGATACCCTCAGCCGGCGGCACGGCCGCCGGAGGGGCCGTTTTCGGCGATCCCGATAAGGAGAATTTCCTTGGAAAAACCAGGAAATCGCAACATGGATCGGGCTCAATTGAGCCCGAACCTTGAACCTAATTAGCCCTGAGATCTACCCATGAAGTAAGGAGAGGGGGAGGACCTTTCTAGCGGCCTGAATGCGGGAGGAACGGCGGGATGCCATGGTCGACGGCGGCGGCGCTCAGCTTCTGCAACAGCACAGTGGGACGGCTTGTTCCTTCTAGGTAAGAGTTCGAAAATGCTCCCCTCTACCCACCGAAGATGTTTAAATGGTCAATTGGGGAGGGGGGAGGCTGGTTCTTCAATTCCCATCCAACACCATTAAAGGTGTGTCTCGGGTTGAGTGGGGGGGTGGGGGGGGGGGGGGGGGGGGGGGCTGAACCTCCCTCTTAGTGGCCGGGAAATGGCTGGAATCAACTCCTATTCCCTAGAGGAGTTGATTGCAGCCATAAAGGATGGCTGTTGACGTCCTTTGGCCGGTTCCCACCCATCCCTTCCTCTCCCCCAATTCTCTCTCTCCACTATTTTCATGAAAGGAAGCTCCTTTCTCTCCCCTAGTCACCCATGTTGACTGGTCAACTTCATAGGATATGTGCAGCCCACTTAATCATAATAATTATGAAAAGTGAGGTTAGCCTAAGGGAAAAATGGCTTGAGCTTGGGTTAGCCCATTTGGGCTAGGTTTGACCTGGCTTAGGCTAGGGTTGACTCGGGTCAATTTGATCATTTGGGTTGACCCCAATGGGTCCTTGGTGACCCATTGGCCTCCCCTAAGGTGTATGTAGGGTTGGTAGGGTTAACTTGGCACCTTGGAGGTCACTTGGCCCTTGGTAAGGGCACTTTGACCACTTTGGGGCTTGAGTTGACTTGGGTCAACTTAGCAACTAGGTTTGACTCCAATGGGTCCCTAGTGACCCATTGACCTCAATTTAGGTTTAGGAAGCCCTGAGTAAGGTTGGTTGGGCACATTAGAGGTCAACTGCCCTTGATTAGGGCACCTTGCCCTATTTAGGCCTATGGAGGTCCTAGGTCAAATTGGCCACTTGGGGTTGACTCCAATGGACCCTTAAGGCTCTAGTGGACCCTCTAATGGGTTAGTGATGTTGTGGTGGGGTCATGGAGTCATGATGAATCCCTAAGGTCAAACCCTAGGTTTGGTGATGAGGTTGTGCCATAGGCAGACCATGGTGATCCTCACCTTGGCCTTCTATCTCTTGGCCCATTTCTGGCTTCCTAGGGTTTTGTCATGACTTAGTCATGGCCAAAACCACTCTTAGGGGTCTAGTTGGAAATGGGATATTACAACTACTCTAGCCCAGACACGCTTAACTGTGGAGTTCTGATGGGATACGATGCTCTAGGGCTGTTATGGTTGCACACATTGTAATAGTCCAAGACATTTTATCTAAAACTTGCTCCTCGATGCACAATCTTTCGGTTTGTGGTCTCCATTTCCATTTAGATTAAGAAATTTTTGTGGCTCAAATCTTAATGCGTGAAAACGGCCAGGTTGCCACACATCAGCCACTTCACGAGATCTCCGAAATGGGGAAGTGGAGGCGATTTTGTCGCATGAGTGCAAAGTTATGTCGCGGTCATTACAGTATTCTTGGAAGTGTTTCCCATAGCCTTTGCCGGCATATCCATTAGGATGTAATTGACAAAATGAAAACACTGGGATAAGCTCTAACGGAGTTGAATATGAGCAATTTGAGTTCACGAAACGAGCTCGAATGGGTTCACCCAATTTGCTAGTGGATGTACAACTTTGAGAGCTTTCCGAAATGGTATTATGCGAGAAAATCAGATGGCCTTATCAAAAGTTACGGTCGTTTGAAGTGCCTTGAATTTGGAAACTAAGATGCGCCTTTCTTTTGGTTTCATGCTGATTGCCTATGCAGGATGTTAGGGTCGCATGCCCGTTCTATTGAATCCGAAAATTCCGCCCAGCTCACATGGGCGGTACCCTCAGGCCCACGTTCGTAGAGAGAGCCCGTTCGCCGAAGGTAAAATTGTTTGTTCATGCAGCCGCGCAATAACCTTTGGCCCACGTTCATAGAGGGAGCGCGTTCGCCACTAGTAAAAATGGGCGTTTTCGCAAAATGGTATTGTGCACCAAAATCGGACGACCTAATCAAAAGTTATGACCATTTGAAGTTCCTTGCATTTGGAAACTAAGAAACATTTTATAACACCCCCTATCCGTCGCATAGCATATAGCAGTAGGTCTGGCCGGGGCCCGACGCCATATAACACAGACAGACCGGGTGGTTACTCAATGGAAACCATCTAACTAATAACAACATCCTACACAGAGCATTCTAGCGGAAGCAATTAAAATTGTTGCACTAACAAAGAACCTAACACTAGCATGAATGTCCACTACAAAGCGAACATGAATGAAGTACAAATACACAAGTACTGGCCTTATGGCCTTACAATTGTTTTTCTCAAGTTACATGTTTTCCAAACCACGTCACGCAGGCCGGTCATACATGAATAAAACAGGTAAACACTCCAATTAGGTCTTCGAGGGCTGGCTCAGCAATTTAGGCTTTGGCCCGCTATTTACCGCTCGGCTCCGTAGGACCTGCAAGCAACAATCTACCGCACGGTGGCAAACAAAAGCAACGGTTAGCTATGCTGACCAAATTATAATGATCCCGCCCCCAAACTCGGGGCGGCGATGCTCCTTTCCTGAACTTTATTAGCATAACCAAGCAGAAATGTAACAACATTACATCATAGGCGCAGGCACGTACAGCCACACGCCCCATGCTCTCAGGGCACATTCTCGGTGATCACGGTCAAAGTCCGCCGACTCACCAACGCCCCCAGGACGGCAATATCTCGTGAGCATCTGTTCTTTCTGGCCACTGCCTAAGACCCTCCATCTATGCCAACGGCGAGTACCACGTACCTTAGGTCTCTCTAACCGAACGACATAGATCGGGTATGGTTCCAGCTGACCCGTTGCTCACACCGCAACGTCAATTAAGTCGTCTGCACGGGTCAAGCTTTCCCGAGTCCTGTATATCCCATACATATCACATAACCCAGTTATGTTCAGGTTGGCTCCCAGGACACCATGTTGGCAGAACCACACATCTGCCCAGTTTTTCGGGTGCACCGTGGAGTTAATCCCCAAGGCTCCCTATTGTAATCTACCACGTAGAAAACCCAAAAAAACAAACATTCGCACGGAGTCTTCTTCGGCCATTTATGCAATGCAATAATACCGATCCAGACCAACTTGTCCGGGTAGGCTTCACACATCATGCCTATATCCGTCCTCGATTACGGACTCTACATGTACACAACGGGGACTATTCTTATCTACTCGAAGGAACGCCTCAAACTCACCGCACACTCGCGAGAGCGGGCTTCCCTATGCAAAAGAAGTAGAGCTTCACATGCTCAAGTAAAGAATCATTACCCTAGCATTCCTCCTTGGCGCAATGGAAAAGTATGCTGATGAAAAGCACCGCCCTTTCCTAGCCTCCGTATATCCAAAGTCGGTTCGCGATTTGGAGCTCCGAAGCTCCGTCGGTGACCGGATCTAGACTTCTTCTTCCTCGTTACTCTCCTCTCTCTCTAGAACTTAGACAGAGAACCAGCGAACAGAAGATGAGGGTTTTGAAACCCTACACTCGGGTATATCCCAATAGGAATAACCTCTAGCCGTCGAATACCAACATAAAGAAATGTAGGCTACGATCCAGGTCTGACATGGAAAAACTGGGCTGAAAATCGCACGGTTGAAAAACCGGAGCAGGACACATCCGCTTCAAACTCAAACTGTGTCGGGACATTTAGCCGAGACCCTGCCAAGACCCCTATATCGACACTTTGTGTTGAAACTCTGTGTCGACACCCTGTGTCGACATAGCACAACCTGTGTCGACACTCTGTGTCGACACAACACAACATGGCTGTGTCGACACAGCAGGCCCTGTGTTGACACAGCAGGCCCTGTATCGACACAGCAGGCCCTGTGTCGATACAGCAGGCCCTGTGTCGACACAGCAGACTGTGTCAAACATGACACAACTCGCCAAGGACACGGCCTATGACACGCCCGTGTCCCAGGCCGTGTGACCCCTGCCAAATTCCAAACTTGGCTCAAAACACCTCCCGTGGCTCTTTTGAGTTTGGGGCGTTACAACTCTCCCCCTCTTAAAAGAATTTCATCCACGTAATTATATAAAGGAAAGATAAGCATAAAACTCAAATGGTACCCGAGCAAAACAATTCTGGGTACTCCTAAAGCATAGTCTGCTCTCTCTCCCAAGAGAGCTCCTCCCGACCACAATTGTCCCAACGGACCTTGACCATCCTGTTCTCTTTATTAAGTAGCCGCTTGAATTTTGAGTCCTCAATACGTACGGGTTTGACCTTCGTCGTCAACCCACTATCGACCGACACTTGATAGACCGCGATCACTTGCGTAGGCTCTTGTACCACCTTCCGTAGCACCGATATATGGAATACATCATGTAGACCACTATGCTCCACTGATAGCTTCAACTGGTATGCTGCTTCACCAATCCGCTCCAGAACCTCAAACGGTCCAAGGTACCTTGGGCTTAGCTTCTTCAAGCGCCGCACCCGCGAGACACCCTTGAACGGCTTGATCTTCAAGTACACCCAATTGCCAACAGCGAACTCCACATTCATGTGCTTGACATTATAGTACTTAGCCTGGCGGTCCTAAGGGATTAGCAACCTCTCCCTAATGGTCTGCACCAAAGAAGTAGCATCTTCCACCTCTTGTCGCTCGTACAACTATGACTCACCCGTTTCCAACCAAGAAAACAGCGTGCGACATATTCTACCATAAAGGGCCTCGAAGGGCGCCATTTGTATGCTTGCCTGGTAGCTATTGTTGTACGCGAACTCCACCAAGTATAGGTGGTCTTCCCATTGCTTTCCAAAGTCAAGGACACACATGCGAAGCATGTCTTCCATTGTCCTATTGACCCTCTCGGTCTGACCATCCGTCTGCGGATGAAAGGCTGTGCTAAAACTCAGCTTTGTTCCCAATATCTGCTGCACCAACCCCAATCGTTGGACGCGAACCGCCCATCGCGGTAACTCACGATGCTGCGGGGCATACCATGAAGCCGCACAATCTTATCCACATACAGCTTTTCCAATTTCTAAACCGGATCATCCTTCCTATGCGGAATGAAATTCGACACCTTCGTTAGACGATCTACGACCACCCAAATGGGTCGTTCCCCTTTTGCGACCTTGGCAGCCCGTGTACAAAGTCTATAGTAATGTCGTCGAGCTTCCACTCTGGAATAGGCAAGGATTTCAAGAATCCTCTCAGCTTTTGGCATTCCGCCTTCACCAAGGCGCAAGTTTGACACTTCGCCACGTAGAGCGCCACATCCTTTTTCAGTCCTACCCACCAGAACAATTTCTTAACATCGCGGTACATCTTTGTGCTCCCCGGGTGAATTGAGTACTTGGTATGATGCGCCTCGTACAACAATTCCACCCGCAAATTTCTCACACTTGGGACGCACAGAGGACCGTCTTTCCAAAGTAATCTGCCCTCCACAACGAATTGGGAATTTGACCCTTCCAGAGCCTCTATCATGAGTTGCTTCATGTGGACATCCATATCCAAAGCATGCCGAATCCGATTAGCCAGGTCATATTGGACTTCAGTCCAATTCAATACTGCTTCAGCACTTGATTGCTTGTCTACTAAAGAGATCTCCATCGCCTGTAACTCCCGAACCAACCACTCATCATGGAGCGACAGCCAATTGGCTTGAGCTGGGGCCCAGTGACTCAACGCATCCGCAACCACATTGCCTTTACCAGACACGTAGTGGATTTGAATGTATAGTCCCCCAGCGAAAGTGCAGGTTAGATCTGATATACTCTAGAGGGGGGGGGGGGTGAATAGAGTATGGTGCTCACTAAAAACATTATACAACTTTTGTTGTATTCCTTAGTGAACATGGAAGCAAATAAAATAGAGTAAGCACATCAACTATCAAAACAGAACAATCACAGAGGACAGCCAGAAAATAAAAGAAAAGAGCAACCAGACGACACAAGAATTTTATAGTGGTTCCCCAACCTGGGTACATCCACTCTTCTACCACCCTGGTAGGAATCCACTCAGATTTTTGATCAGGTGCATGACACCAATGAGCTTTTGTTCAGGTGCTCAAAAACCAAACCTCAAGTCTTTTGGAAGGAGACTTGTAACCAGAATAATTTTGAATGGATTTAAAACCCTGTACAGGAATTGGAAAGAAGGTGATAGTGTCTTATCTGTCAACAATCAGAGAGAAGACTTGTGGATTGATTGTAGCAGATCTTGCTCCCCCTGAGATCTTGAATTGGTCAGGAAAGCTGGAGCACTGCTTCAGGGTGATAGGTCTTCAATGACCTAGAATGCCTGGACCAGAAATGCTTCAGGAACTTCTTTGACAGATTGAATAATTGTTGTCCTTTGAAGTTATCCTGAGAATAGAGAGAAGAAGACTACTGATTAAATTTGATTGTTCTTCTTCTTCTTCTTGAAAATGTTCTCTGGTCAACGCTGATTGCAGTCAAGAACTTTTGATTTGAGAATGACTGTTCTTCTCTGCAACCTCAGAGTGTCTGTCTGATTGTGTGAATTGCTTGCTGTACTGTAATTCTGTTCCTCTATCACTGCTTGATCCTTTTCTCTCTTACTGTGTGTCTCTTTGACTGAGGAACATTCAAACTTTGGAATGTTGAGCAGTAATTGCAGTCGGCTTTGGAAAGAAGGGACAATCAAAAATTTCCCTAACTGTCCCATGGAAAAATGGCATGTAATTGTCCATAGTCAATGCGCGTTCTAATGGTAATATTCCGAGAAGATCTAGCATTAAATGTTCAGGAATCTTCGCCAAGAAACGGGACGGGTAACTTGAAGAAAACCTAGTCTGGATTCGTCGAACGAAGAACACAATTCGTCGAGCTGCACTTGTGTTCGTCGAGCTGAACTTGAGTTCGTCGTGCTGAACTTGAGAGAGTTCGTCGACCAGACAATCTTCATTCGTCAAACAGACAGTCTTCATTCATCGAGCTGAGAATCAAATTCGTCGAGCTGAGAAAAGTTCTGGACATAGGCAAAATATTCTGCATCTGCTGAAATGCTGTGTCGACATAAGTTGGTGTCGACAGATGGATCTTGGTGTCGACACATGTCCTCTGGTGTCGACATAAGCTGGTGTCGACTGATATCCTGGTGTCGACACAAATCGATCTTGGTGTCGACATAAACCGTAAGTGTCGACATAAATTCTCTGAGTCCAAAAATCGTCGAGAGAGTATAGCATTCGTCGACCTGAGAAGCTGAACTTCGTCGACCTGAGAAGCTGTGAACTTGAGGTCCAAGTTCGTCGAGCTTAGAATATAACTCATCGACCGAAGCTTGTGTTGAAATTTGTGAAGTGGAAGTGGTTGACAGGACAGGCCGGGCGGCCTGTGCGGACAGCTTTGGCGGACTAGGCGGACTGGGCGGACTGTGATGTGCGGCCTGGTGGAAGGTCTAGTGAAAAGCCGGCTGTCTTCTGAGCGGGTTGTTTGCATGAAGTCCGTGGACTATGCGGCCTGTTATCTGCGGATAGGGTGTTTGCTGATTGGTTTTGCCAAGGAGCGGCCTGAGCGGATAGAGGCTTGCGGACTGGTGCTTTACTCAGTGGCCGCGGTGCAAGCTTGTGCTGATAGGCGGTTTGGCTCGTGTCCGCGGTGTGGGCTATTGCGGACTGGGCTTAGAGCTTGGCTGAGGCCTTGTCGATCTCTGGTGGTACAGCAGGTGCTTTGCTGTGGAGGTCATTGGCGGACTGGTTTTGGAGTCCGGGAGATGGTTGCTGCATTGGGCAGGAGTGCGAGGAGCCTGCGGACTGCTGGCGGTCTGTGCTCCTGTGTTTGGCGGACGGGAGTTTATGTCCGCCATGCTCGCATTGGCCTTTGATGGTCTTGGACTTGGTCACACTCTGTGCCAAGACCATGGTGTCCGTCGTATCCGCCAAGTCCGCTGTGACCGGGCGGACTGTTGCTATCTACCTTTGGTCGTGGACTTGTGGCGGATTGAGGCTTGAGTCTTGCGGACAGCCTCGGGTTGTGCGGACAGCCATTGAAGGGGGTTGCTGTCCTGCAGTGGTCGGAAGCTTTGCGGGCTGTTGCCTTGTCCGCATAGCTTGGGCGGACTGGAGAGGGTTCGCCAATGTTGCCTTGCTCCTGGCGGTTTTCCTTGTTATCCGGCTAAGTCCTTGCGGACTCGGCAGACAGTGTTTTGCTATCACGCGGGTTAGGGCGGTGTCGCTATCTCTAGGGCGGTGACCACACTCCTCACCTCGCCTATAAATAGGACCCCCCTGGCAGGTCTATAGTAACTTGAGTGAACAGTAAGTTGGGTTGGGCGAGGAGCTGCGGTCTCAGTTTGTCTATCCGCGCGGATTGATTCAGTGCTGACGTTGGTTGCGCGTGTAGCTTCAAGGAGCCAGGAGTTTGGCTTTGACTTCGGTCAAGTACTTGGAAGTTGTGCGATCTCTGCGGATTAAGCAGGAGGTTGCTCTGCGGCTTGTCAGCGCTGTTTCAACTTTGCCAGCTTCAATAACCTGTCCGCCGGCTTCAGGCGGGTATGGGGTGTTCCTCAGTTCAGCTTCAGTAGGAGACGAATAATGGTGTGTCCGCGCGGCATCGCGGCTTCGGCGGACTCCGTGGCTATTCGGCGGATTACAGCTTAAGTTCAGGCGATCTCAGCGGACTCGGCGACCTCGGAGGTCTCGGCGGACTCCAGTGCTGTCCGCCCGGCTTGGTTTTTTGGTGCTTTCTGATTACAGCTATTATACTAGCGAAATCATGTCTCGCTATGTATGTCTCGTGTTGTAAAGAAGTGAATGAATGAAAGATCTGCTTGTGCTTCCATTGTTTTTTGGGATTAACCTTTGTTCCTTGGTTTTCTGATGGTTCAACGTGAGAACTGGGTAGTTCCGAAGATATTAATTTGGCGTTTGGGCTATCTTGCTGACCACGTTGAGAAAATTTAACATGGTATCAGAGGGAGGTTCAGTTTTGTTAGCGGAAGTCAGCCAGTGTTGTTGCTCAGTGATTGAGTGGTGATCAACCTGTATTGTTGCTCGGAGCTTCTGAAAGGTTGCCAACATGTGTTGCAATGGAAGGGAGCTTTGCAAGAGGTCTGGGCATTGAACTCTTAACGCCGACTAACTTCAAGAAGTGGAAGTCGTGCATGAAGAGTTATCTTCTTGGCGAGGAGCTGTGGGAAGTCATCGGTGGTGACGACAGGCAGGAAGTCACTGCTGCTTCCGGTACTACTGAGCAGGTTAGGCTCTGGAGAAGAACAAATGCTAAGGTAGAGCTCATTCTGAAGAGGGTTGTGTCTCCAGAACTGTTTGATCACATCATTGGATGTGAGTCGGCTGCTGATATTTGGACAACCATTGATGAGTTGTTCAATAGGAAGAATGGGGCGCGGCTTCAGTTCCTGGAGAATGAGTTGGCCAGGGCAACTCAGGGAGACCTTTCCATCTCCAAGTACTTCTTAAAGATGAAGAGGTTGTGTGCGGAGCTGTCGGCACTGGATCCTGATGAGCCTATCTCTGAGGCGAAGATGAAAAGGCACATTATCCGCGGCTTACGGAAGGAATATGTGGCCTTTGTAACATCTGTTCAAGGGTGGGCTACTCAGCCGTCTTTACTGGAGCTGGACAATCTGCTTGCATCGCAGGAGAGCTTATCAAGGCAGATGGCTGGAGTGAACCTGAATCAGGAAGGTAGCGAAGCTCTCTTCTCAGGCAAGAAGAAAGGATGGGAACGGAAGAAGAAGAAGAAGGTGCAGGTCGTTGGTGAGAATGAGACTTCAACTTCATATCCGCTGGAGAGGAGCAATACTCCTAAGGACTGGAAGAAGAACTTGAAATGCTACCGGTGTCATCAGCGAGGGCACTTCAAGCGGGACTACAAGGTCAAACTGCAGCCTGGGCATGCTGCGGGAAAGGAGGAAGCTTGCTCGAGAAGTGAAGAAGCAGAATGGGGCGGAGCTTTTATGACGGGCACTTGTGTCCGGGCCTTGTCTGCTGAGGACTTCAACGGCGAGTGGATCGTGGACTCCGGGTGTGGTCATCACCTCACCGGAGACAAATCGAAGTTCACCTCCATGCAGGCATACTCAGGTAATGAAGCTATTATCACTGCTGATAATACTGTTTATGCAGTAGAGAAAGAGGGGGTCATGTCTTTGGGTAGTGATCAGGGGCCACTCACGTTAAGGAGTGTGTATCACGTGCCGAGCATGAAGAAAAACCTCTTCTCGGTGACCAATGCGGTGGACGCTGGTTATCACGTTCTGTTTGGGCCAACAGACGTGAGGTTCCTTCGCAATGTATCAGCGGTGAAGGCTGATGTTGCTCATGTAGGGAGGAGGGTGAAGAACTTGTTTGTTCTTGCCACCAATTCTTATGTTGATAGAATGAGGGCCAATGATAGCGCTGCTATCTGGCATGAGAGGCTGGGGCATGTTGGCATGGAAGAGCTGAAGGAGATGGCTAGTAGAAGTTTGGTGAAGGGGCTGCCTAAGTTGTCTTCCTTTGGTGACGGGCATGTTTGCGCGGGCTGTCAATACGGTAAGGCACATCGCCTTTCGTTTGATTAATCACAAACAAGAAGTAAGAAACCATTGGAGTGTATTCATGGCGACCTGATGGGACCGACGGTTACTGCCAGCCTTGGTGGAAGCAGATACATGCTTGTCTTGGTTGATGACTACTCAAGGTATACTTAGGTGTACTTCTTAAAGGAGAAGTCAGAAGCCTTCCGTTTGTTTGTGGAGTTCAAGGAGTTGGTAGAAGGCCGGCTTGGCTTGCGGATCAAGAAGCTTAGAACGGATAACGGGGGTGAGTTTGTCTCCTCCGAGTTTTCTAACTTCTCCAGGAAGCACTGGATCCAACGAGAGCTTACTTGTGCTCACACTCCACAACAAAATGGGGTAGCGCAGCGGAAGATCCGTCATCTGACGGAGACCTGCAAATGCTGACTTCATGTGAAAGATGTTCCAAGGTCCTTTTGGGCGGAGGGGATGTCTTGTGCTGCTTATGTCATCAACCGGATGCCACTCTGCCCTATTAACATGAAGACTCCTATTGAGATGTTGCTGAAGGAGAAGCCGAGTGTGGGACACCTTCAGGTGTTCGGTTCAACTTGCTACGTGCATGTCCAGGATGCTTCACGGACTAAGCTGGATGCGAAGGCAAGGAAGCTTGTCTTTGTTGGCTACGATGAGCGGAAGAAGGGATGGAAATGCATGGACACTGCGATGAAGAAGTTCGTGGTGTCAAGAGACATTGTCTTTGACGAGCTGACGTCATATGGAGGTGGCTCGGTTGAACTAACCGGAAGTAGCAAGGTTGATGAAGCACCGGTGGCGGCTGCTGAAGGCTTGGAAGAGGAGCTCGCTGTTTCACCAGCATCTCCTGTTGCTTCTAACTCCGAGGCTGAGCCTTCTGGCTCAGGAAGCAGGGGGAGGACTGCTCAATGCTTACGCCAGGTAGGAGTTGAGCCCGAAGAAGCAACAGAAGCAGTGAGCAAGGAGCCGACCCTTCGGAGGTCGAAGAGGGTAGTTAAGCCACCGGCTCGGTACTGTGATGGGAATGCAGTGAGCTTTGTCTCCTGCTTCTTTGTAGGTACTCTGGATGAGCGAGAGCCTGCAAACTTCAATGAGGCCACTGGAGTGAAGGAGTGGGAAGGTGCCATGAAAGAAGAGATTGATGCTCTGAAGAAGAATGAAACCTGGGACCTTGTGCCCAAGGTTGATGGCATTACTCCGGTTACTTGCAAGTGGGTGTACAAGTTGAACAAGAAGGCTGATGGGAGCATTGATAGGTTCAAGGCTCGCCTGGTCGCTAGAGGATTCTCAAAGCAGTATTGAGAAGACTATGAGGAGACATTCAGTCCAGTTGTGAAGATGACTTCAGTAAAAGTGGTGATCGCCTTGGCTGCTAGCAAGGGATGGAGGTTGTGGCAACTCGATGTGAAGAATGCGTTTCTTTACGGAGAGATTGACAAGGATATCTTCATGGATCAGCCGCTTGGTTTTGTCTCTGAAAAGCATCCGGACTATGTCTGTAAACTCAGGAAGGCTGTCTATGGGTTGAAGCAAGCTCCTAGAGCATGGTATGGGAAGATTGCAGAGTACTTGCAATTCTGTGGATACCTTGCTTCCAACTCAGATTCAAGCTTGTTCGTCAAGAAGAAGGGGGAGCTACAAGTCTTGGTCCTGCTGTATGTGGATGACATGATCATCACAGGGGATTCAGAGGGGGAAGTAGCAAGGCTCAGGGCAGAGCTTGCTATACGCTTCAAGATGAAAGACTTGGGAGAGTTGCATCACTTTCTTGGTCTTGAAGTGGAGATGAAGGAGTGCGAGGTTCTCATTTGCCAGAAAGGGTATGCTGATCTCATTGTGAAGCGGTTCGGCATGGGCGAAGGGAAGAAGTGCTCTACTCCACTGGAACCTGGGCTGAAGCTTCAACGAGATGAGGGAAGTATTCTTCATGATCCCTTGGTGTTCATGGCTCTTGTTGGGAGCTTGATTTACCTGACGATTACAAGGTCGGACATTGTTTATGCTGTTGGCCGAGTAAGTCGGTATATGGGTGAACCAAGACATTCTCATCTAGTGGCGGCAAAGGGTATTCTGAAGTATGTCAAGGCTTCTTCTGACATGGGACTCCTCTATAGAAGGGACTCGGAGTTTTCATTGCTCGGGTACATGGATGCTGACTATGGCGGTGATTTGGATGATCGGAGGTCTACTTCAGGTTATGTGTTCACTTGCGGTTCCGCTAGCATCTTGTAGTGTAGCAAGAAGCAGGACTCGGTGTCGGTTTCAACCACGGAGGCGGAGTATAAGGCTTCGGCCTTGGCTGCTCGGGAAGCCGTTTGGTTGAGGAGTCTTATAGAGGATGTTCATGAAGAAGTGCAAGTGCCTACTTTACTCTGGTGTGACAATGAGAGTGTTCTCAAACTGGTTAACAATCCACTGTGTCACGCCAGGACCAAGCATATAGAGATTGATCACCACTTCATCAGCGAGAAGGTGTTGGAGGGGTCTCTGCTGGTCGAGCATGTTTGGAGTGAAGATAATCTTGCTGACATCTTCACGAAGCCACTATCGAAGGGGCCCTTTGAGCGATTGCGCAGCTTGTTGGGCTTGGTCACCACTTCCCACTTCGAGGGGGAGTGTTGAAATTTGTGAAGTGGAAGTGGTTGACAGGACAGGCCGGGCGGCCTGGGCGAACAGCTTTGGCGGACTAGGCGGACTGGGCGGACTGTGATGTGAGGCCTGGTGGAAGGTCTAGTGAAAAGCCGGCTATCTTCTGAGCATGTTGTTTGCATGAAGTCCGCGGACTATGCGGCCTGTTATCTGCGGATAGGGCGTTTGCTGATTGGTTTTGCCAAGGAGCGGCCTGAGCGGATAGAGGCTTGCGAACTGGTGCTTTGCTCAGTGGTCGCGGTACAAGCTTGTGCTGATAGGCGGTTTCGCTCGTGTCCGTGGTGTGGGCTATTGCGGACTGGTCTTAGAGCTTGGCTGAGGCCTTGTCGAGCTCTGGTGGTACAGCAGGTGCTTTGCTGTGGAGGTCATTGGCGGACTGGTTTTGGAGTCCGGGAGATGGTTGCTGCGTTGGGTAGGAGTGCAAGGAGCTTGCGGACTGCTGGCGGTCTGTGCTCCTATGTTTGGCAGATGAGAGTTTATGTCCGCCATGCTCGCATTGGCCTTTGATGGTCTTGGACTTGGTCACACTCTATGCCAAGACCATGGTGTCCACGTATCTGCCAAGTCCGCTGTGACCGGGCGGACTGTTGCTATCTGCCTTTGGTCGTGGACTTGTGGCGGATTGAGGCTTGAGTCTTGCGGACTGCCTCGGGTTGTGCGGACAGCCATTGAAGGGGGTTGCTGTCCTGCAGTGGTCGGAAGCTTTGCGGGCTGTTGCCTTGTCCGCATAGCTTGGGCGGACTGGAGAGGGTTCGCCAATGTTGCCTTGCTCTTGGAGGTTTTCCTTGGTATCCGGCTAAGTCCTTGCGGACTCGGCGGACGGTGTTTTGCTATCGCGCAGGCTAGTGCGGTGTCGCTATCTCTAGGGTGGTGACCACACTCCTCACCTCGCCTATAAATAGGACCCCCCTGGCAGGTCTACAGTAACTTGAGTGAACAGTAAGTTGGGTTGGGCGAGGAGCTGCGGTCTTAGTTTGTCTGTCCGCGCGGATTGATTCAGTGCTGACGTTTGATGTGTGCAGGTTGCGCGGGTAGCTTCAAGGAGCTAGGAGTTTGGCTTTGACTTCGGTCAAGTACTTGGAAGTTGTGCGATCTCTGTGGATTTAGCAGGAGGTCGCTCTGTGGCTTGTCAGCTCTGTTACAACTTTGCCAGCTTCAATAACCTGTCCGCTGGCTTCAGGTGGGTAGGGGGTGTTCCTCAGTTCAGCTTCAGCAGGAGACGAATAACGGTGTGTCCGCGCGGCCTCGCAGCTTCGGCGGACTCCGTGGCTATTCGGCGGATTGCAGCTTAAGTACGGGCGATCTCAGCGGACTCGGCGACCTCGGCGACCTCGGCGGTCTCGGCGGACTCCAGTGCTGTCCGCCCCGCTTGGTTTTTTGGTGCTTTCTGTTTACAGCTGTTATACTAGCGAAATCATGTCTCGCTATGTATGCCTCATATTGTAAAGAAGTGAATGAATGAAAGATCTGCTTGTGCTTCCATTATTTGTTGGGATTAACCTTTGTTCCTTTGTTTTCTGCTGGTTCAACGTGAGAACTGGGTAGTTCCGAAGATATTAATTTGGCGTTTGGGCTATCTTGCTGACCACGTTGAGAAAATTTAACAGCTTGAAGCTGGACTTAGAAAGATTTGAAGTTCTCCTGATTTTGGCTTCATGAGGAAACTGAGTCTTCGTCGAACAGAGAACACAGATCGTTGAGCTCAGCACTAAGAATTGTCTCACGATCGTCGAGGCAAAACTCCTTTCGTCGAGCTGAGTTCGACGAACGTCGAACTCATTTGACTTGGTCTTGAAATCCTCTAAGTCTGAAGTCTCTGATGGTCTTGTTGAAAGCTGGTACATCTAGAGTTGAGCCTAAGGACTTGACCTAGATTCTAGGATACAAGTTGACCCTGGCTATACATGATGGGTCACATCCTAAGTCAGTGAACCTATCCCAAATCAACTAGGAATCCAACAATCTCCCCCTATTTGAGTGAGGTCACTAATAGAGACTCAAAATAGAAAAACAAAGCAAGAAAAGAGATATATCTGACAGAGAATTATAACACATGCAATACATGTATATATATACACAGCTTTGTTTGAACAGATAGCATGGTTTGAAAAACAAAAATAGACAGAAAATGAAATAACACAAAAGGATTACTTCTTTGGCTTCTTCTACTGAGGTTTGTCTTCTGATGTTTGCTCTCCTGTCTTCTTGAAAATGATTTCTCTATTTGGATCTCGAGCTTGAGCTATTGTCATAGTCATGTCAGCTGCCCCAATAATATTCAATGATGTTGCTCTGGGGACAACTGCTTCTGGATGAAGTTTCATATAATCATCAACATTAAACAATTTATTTCCTTTGTCAAACCTTTTCAGCTCTTCTTTTCTATACTTTGACATGATTGATAATCCAGAGATATCTTTACCTTCAGCCTTGGCTTTATTTATCAAAGATAGTCCAATCAATTCCTTGTATCTAGCCATTCTTGCTGTATTTGCAGTTTCAGTATCTTCAAAAGGAATTGGAGGAGAGAGAGGTCTCTTTGGACTTTCAGCTTTTTGAACTTTAGAACTTTGTTGCTGCTGCTGCTGCTGCTGACGATGTTTTTGACTTTGACTACCTGAGGATGGCTTCCTCTGCTGGCTGCTTCCAGAAGATCTCCCTGACTGTCTCTGGTATGTTTGCATTGGGGCATATCTCTGGGAGCTAGAGCCAATGGCACACGCTGCCGGAGGAGGAGGAGGAGGATCCTTCCTGTACCTGTGCACTGGAGGAGGGGAATATCTCCTGCTTCTCTTTCTATCTTTCTGCTGGTTTTTGGAGAGCCACATCCATGCAGGCATTCCCTTATATGGAGTTACATTGTGCAGGATGTAGTAAGGGATGTCAGCATTGGGATTAGGCTTTGGAGCTGGAGGAGGAGGAGCCTTCCTTTTCTTTGAAAGCATCTTCTTTTTCTTAGTAGCAGCATCTTCATCTGAGTCATCATCATCTTATTCTTCAGACTCAGAACCTTGAGGGATGTCATAAAGAGCATCCAAAGCTTTCAAAGCTTTATCAGAAATAACTGCCGTTTCTGGAGGAGGGGCAGAAGGTTCAGGAACTGGAATATAAGCAATAGAAGAGGAGGGAGCTGCACAAGAAACAGAAACAATAAGGACAGAGCATTCAGCTGGTATCCTATTTTCTTCTTCAATGTCAGCCTGAATAAGCTCATCCAAATCTGGTAGGGGAGAGTCATCCATAACAAAATTTGGTGCTGAAACTGGCACTTATCTTCTGGAATGACCTTTGGGCTACAAGCTGAGATGGAGGCTGAAGTTGAGAGAGCAAAATTGTCACAGAGTTGCTTAGCAACTGCTGGACTAGCTGGAGAGGTATAAGGTACAATAGCCAAACTTGGCTTAGTAAAATCTGCTGGAAAGAATTGCATATGTGGAGTATCAAAATTACTCAACAAAACAGATAAATTCACTGTGGGATTTAACTGGAAATCACCAATAGGTTTTATTTCCGCAACTGACTCATCTAGATCATTGTTAGTATCCATAAATTGAATAAACTCAATCATTTCAGAATAAAAATCTGTCAAAGTTGCTGTATCCTCATCTGAATATGCATCTGCTGGAGAGGGAACTGCTGCTGTGACTGCTGCTACTACTGCAATTGCATCTGCTGCAACTTCATCACTAAGCATCTCCCCCTGCCTGGGTTCAGGAATACCTGGAGTCAGGCCCCTGAATGAAGAGGGGCAGCAGAAAGGATAGAGATCTGGGCAGATAAGTCATTGATGGAGGTCACAAGAGGTGTAATGGCCTCTTGGATTAGAGATTTGATGAGAGGAGTGAGCAGGGAGATGATGGTAGATGGATCAAATGGGGAAGGGGAAGGGGATGAAATGGGAGGAGGAATAACAGATGGAGTGGGGGCATCTGGCATGATTGTGTCTGAGGGTATGATGTAAGAGGGAATGGTGGATAAGTGTGGGGGAAGAGGAGACTAAGGAGGTGTAGGAATGTGAGTGTCCTAAGGTGAAGCTGGAGGGGTGGGTGGTTGATTTGCTGGCAGTGGGGAAGATGAATGTGGAGATGGGATGTTGGTGATGTCTAGAGGTGGAGATGAAGGAGGGGTAGGCACATGAGGAGGCTTCTTTGGAGGAAGGGGTGCTGGAAGAGATGATTGAGATGGAAGGACCTCTTCAGCAGGGAGGGGAGAGGCCTTTACAGCCCTTGTGCTCTCAGAAGTTTGGATGGAAGAGGAAGAAGCCTTTGAGGGCTTTGTGATAGTCCTCTCCCACCTGACAAACAGAGCGCATGTGAGGTGCTTGCTGGCATTTATGAAGATGGTCGGGGAGACCATACATTCAGCAGCCGTCTCTTGAAGAAAAACTCCCAAAATTCTACCAAAGCAGACTTCCTTCTTGCTGTTCTTTTTCCTTATCAATTCAAAGAAGATTGTGACCCAGTTGACACGTCTCTTATTTACCACGACGCACATAACCAGAAATTGGTGCCGGGTTATGTAGTCATGCGCTGAGTGCTGTCCCATTAGCACTTTCCCTACAATGTCTGCCAGAAATTGATAGGCGGCGGACAGTTGCTTCTTCAGCAGTTTGTTAGGGTTACTACCTGAAAAATCCATTAGTTTCATCATATCACCAAACTCTTCAGAATCCATTTCTATATTGTCTTCTCCATTTACTAATCCAAATATCTCAGAAAGAACCGCGGGAGACAATGATACAGCAGTACTCCCTATGTTGCCGGTCAAAATATCTTTTTCAGAAATTTTAGATGTATTAACCCATTCTCTTATTTCAGTAGCATGCAGTTTAATTCTCCGGGTCATGAAATCCTTCAGATTAAGTTCTTCCAATAATTCCAAGATATACAGAAAGATGGGGTCTGAATGTTGAAAAGAATCGAAGTCCATATCGAACCCAGTATCAAACTTCATCGCTGCTAACGTGCTTGCTGGAATCGCCATTGATGACCTACAAGAAAAACACAGAGAGAAGCGGCGATCAAGAGCAAAGGAACTGAAAGCGCGGGACGGAGGTCGAAAAAAACATAGATATAAGATTTTCAGAATATGAATCGACAAACTCCATTCCACGAAAAAGAGAAATTCTTCGAACTGAGCTCGACGAAATAAATTATAGACAGATAATTCGTCGATCTCATCCAGAAGAATCGAACACAGTTCATCGAACTCCGTTCGACGAAATATCTTCTGAAGTAAAGTTCATCGATCTCCGGTCGATGAAAATTGTTTCCACACACAGAGAATTCGTCGATATCCGGTCGACGAGAATCTCTCAAACTTTCCCTAATTCGTCGAACTCCGTTCGATGAACTCTAGAAAATTCGTCGAATGCAGACAGAAACTAGGTTAACTGTTGGGTATTGTATCCACGATTACCTAGATTTGTGGAAGCCACCTGTCAAGCTAAGATGAATTCACAATGTATTTGATGAAACATCTTAAGTTGTACTTGCAGCTCCTCCACGCTAAGTGCACACCAATGTCAGGGTGCAGTAGGTCAATATACACGGGTCTGCAAGACGTAATCCCTCGTTGAGCAGATCAGTGTGTTGGCCTACGTGTACTCTCTATTGGAGTGCACTTACTTTCAAGTACAGGGCCGTTCATATGCAAGAGAAGACAAGGAGCATGGATGGGTCAAGGAGCAGCTCCAGGGTGGAAGACGAAAATTCGTCCAAGGAAAATTCGACGAGAATCACCAAGTGATTCTCGCCGATTCGACGAGAATCACTAGTGATTCTCGCCGAATCGACGAGAATCATTAGTGATTCTCGCCGACTCCTTCTGGCTACCTCAAAACGGTGCCAAGTAAGATTCGGCGAGAATCACTAGTGATTCTCGCCGAACCAGTGGCCAAGTAGCTCATGTATACAAAGTGAAATTCGTTGAGAATCAATAAGTGATTCGGCGAGAATCACTAACGATTCTCGACGAATCGTCGAGAATCACTTGGTGATTCTCGCCGATTCGTCGAGAATCGCCTGCGATTCTCGCCGATTTTCACTTGGCGTTTTCTCAGGTTGCTGCTGGACCGGATTCTGCCTCTAGACTAGTTTGAACCGGACTTAGGGATTTCTAGTGTGGGTCCCACAAACGGTCATATTGGAGTTATCTACAGTATATATATTCCAGTATTTTGAACAGTAAAATCACGGAGAAAAGAAAAAGAAACCGAGCCACGACGAAACCCTAATATATCGCGATTCCTCTCCGCCGCCGCCGTCGTGCTCGGGCAAGTTGGTCGCCGTCAACAATCGAGATTCCTTAGTGATCTCCGGCGACAGAAGCTTAGCAAAGCTTGAGTCTCACATCTCTATCCAGAGATTTCTTGTCTCTCGATTTGTTGACCGGGAAAAACTCCCCCGTCCGAATCGATCGAGACGACCGATCCTAGAGTGACCGTTGGTAGACCTAGTTTGCTTTGCAACGAAGATTGGATCTCAGAAGTACTGCTGCCGCGCATTGTAGTTGCCGTCGATCCCGAACCAAGCCGCCGCTCGGATTGCCGCCGCCGGTTTCGGGAAGATCCTCTCCAAGAGAGACCAATGTTGTAGACTCTTCGTTGACTTCACGAACACGTCGTCGAACTAAGAGGAACACCGTAGTCTCCGAAAGAAGTTTGTATCTCGTGTACATTCTATATTTACTTTTGTTGTAAAGGAACTTTTGTTCCGTGTTGTAAGGGTTGGGTGCAACCCGTTTTGTGGGAGTGTTGACTCTCACGTGTGGAAGGGTTCCTTCCGTTAGTGCAGGGATTGGATTTCAATCCCGTTGGAGAAGTGACCGAGTCGTCCCTTGTTGGGGAGATAGGTCGAAGGGGGAAAGTGGATGTACCCAAGTCGGGGAACCACTATAAATTGCCTGTGTATTCTGTGTGCTGTGCTCTTTATTTTTATTGTGCAGGTACGTTCATAAATTCCGCAAAAGCGCTACTCGTCACCTATTCCCCCCCCATAGGTGCACATAGCTGACACTAGGTGGACTTTCAAGTGGTATCAGAGCCAGGTTACTCTTCAAAAAGGTTAACACCTTGAGTAGAATCCTGCCACCAGTGTCAGAAGCATGGATCTGGATTATGAGATTCCGCCACTCAAACTCCCCGCATGCACAAAGGATTATTATCCCATCTGGAGAATGAGAGTATCCTTTCACCTTGATGCTATCGATCCTCGAGCATCCTTCATCCTGGAAGAGGGTCCGTTTATCCCCATGAAGACCTCCGACTCTGGGATCCAAGTGCCCATGGGCATTGCTGAGATGTCTGAGACGGAACTATCTCTATTTCACTTGGACGAGAGGATTCGACAAATTATCATGGATGTCTGGTCTGGAGCCTCTCGCTCTAGATTGGAAAAATGTAGAACGGCTAAATCTTTGTGGATGATGATCTCAGAGCTGATGGGGGGGGGGGGGGTCAGAGAAAGCTGAAATATGCTGCCAATCAGAGGATGAAGCGTATGTGGGGGTCCTCACTTCTGAAGATGAATGCAAGGATCCCTCGGATTGCATCAGAGCTCCCGTGTCTGTGTCAGAGACTGACGAGACCAGTGAGGAAAGCAGCTCTGACGAGGATGAAACAATGGTCACTGATTCTAATGACAATAACTCAGATGAGCAGGTAACATCTTCACCCTGCCCCATATCTTTTGACCTTTCTGAAGACAGAAACTGCTCTCCTCCAGAAAATACTGATTCCCTGAAGAGAGCCCTTCAGGAAAGCAACCTACTTGCTGAGGAGCAAGCTCGAGAGATTGCTCGACTGAAGATCTTGTTGGTTCTCCAATTGGCGTCCAACAAGGTCAAGGACTCTAAGATCTCAGCTCTAGAGAATAGTCTAGATAATGAGAAACGTATAGTATCAAACTTTTCCAAAGTTGATGCTATAAAGAGAAAGCAAGAAACCGGGTGGATTTCCCGGATTATCCAGGCATGGAGAAATGGGGAAACGGTATTCCGACCCCCCACTCCAAGCAGGAAGGCAACTCATCATGCCTTCAGGTATGACCACAGGAATAGTCGTGGTCACTGTAAGGATGATCTGTCCCCATGTGGAGACACCCGGAGTGCAAGGGCCGGCATGGCCACCCACGAGAGAATACCTAAGGCTCATTCTGAGCCCTTTGTATTCACTGCCACTGCCTCAACACAGTGTGGATCTGCATGTCCCAGCTCACAGAAGACTTCTCACCACTCGAGGACACGGGATAGAGAGGATAGAAGTCATGATGTCAGGCTCCATGGGGCCTCAGTAAGGGAGATGCCTGAAAGAATGGCACCACCTTCCCGGCCTCATAACACTTACAACATGTATTCTTTCCACCCTTCCACGTGTCACGATGGAAGAGACATTTGTGTGACAAGAACATGCCCTATCCCGTTTAGACCTAGGACCGTGACTACATCAGTCACTAGATCAGGTCGAAAACGGCGATACAACATTCACCCTTGTTGGTGCTGCGGCAAAGTGGGGCACTTTGCCATCGACTGTTGGCACAACCCCTCTGTGCCCACGGCAAGGGCTTATCCACATTCTCGGGACAGAGGTAGTCTTCCAGACAGGTTTTCTGAAGGAAGGCAGTTGCGTGCTTATGCTAACAGGAACCTAGGACCCAAAATGATTTGGGTTCCTAAGGTAAAGTAATTCTTTCTTGCAGAGAAGTCTAGGTCCCCGTGAATATGATGGGGACTAGACAGTAGGTGGCTCAAGACTAAGTTGGAACAAGCGTCTGCAATAACTGATGTGATGTCTGCTTGAGCATACTCACTTTGAGCCTCTAATGTGTTCTACATGTGGGACTAAGACGATGACTTTCAAAATCCCAGGTAATTTTGATCAGTTCAAAGACTTGCGTCATATTGCATCCTCATTTCATATATATATATATATATATTTCTATCCATGTGTATATTTATACTTATGCTTATACATGTATGTGTGCACCTCTAAGGATAGGTTAACTCGATGCATGCAAACCATTACACATCAATAAAGGGTTAACGAAGTTATGTCATCGTGAATCTCGACAACTCACAATTGACATCAAGATGTCTTTGGAAAAGCCTCGTTCAAATCCAAATAGATTGACTTTAAAATATACATGTATTTATCATTTTTATATTGACTTGACATCGGAAAATTTCAAAAATATTGCAAGCTTCTCAACGTGAAAATTTCTAGTCAAGAGACCTCTCAATTTCGAATTAGACAAATAGTATCAGAAACCGAATTAACCAAATCTCCTGAATCCCGTCGACCCTTCGCATTCACCCCGAATCCCGACGAATTAGACAAATCCCGCCGAAAGAGTTCTTCCGCCGATTCGCCTTCTTCACGAATCCAGCCTCACGTCGCAGCAGATTTCCCGAAAGCGTTCTTCCGCCGATTCGCCGAAACCCGCAGGAGCTCTCCCTCCGACTCGCCGAATCGCCATTCATCCTGCTCTAAGGACAACTGCTGGGTGTCCATCTTCTTCCCGTAAGCTCTCGTCGAATCGCGAAGTGTCCCTGTGACCGCAAGGTTCTCGCAAGGTCCATCTTCAAATCGAGAAGGTTCTCGCAACGTTCTAGCAAGGCCGAACCCCACAGGAAACTCCTCCATCCACCGAAGGTCTTCCCGAAGCTCCTCAACTCACTTCCATATAAGTCCTTAGGTAACCTCTTTCTCACCCGTTCTTGGACGCTCTCACTAGTGGCGCTTTCTTTTTGAATGTTCATTAATGCTTAGCGTAGGGCTTCTCTCTAGATCTACGATGGCTCCAAGGACAACTGCAGGGTTAGTATCTGGCTGCGAGCTGGTTCGAACGGGGTTTTCTCACGCCTCGGACGAATTCCGTAACATTATTCTAATGCTGGAAGAGGCTGGGCTAACCTTCGTCCTGGAGCACCCTTGCAAAATCCTGGACAAAGAGGTGTTGGAGTTCTTCGCTACCGCAAGACTCCGAGATGGAGACTCCATAATCAAGAGCAAGGTGGCTGGGGCAAAAGTAAAGATGTCTGCCAGCAAGCTGACTCGCTACCTGCAGCTTTCTAGTTCGGAGCAGGAGGACTATCTGGAGGACGAGGACAAAACCAGAACTCTCTTGTTCTGCGGTCTTCCACGAGGAACTCGATCAATAAAGAGAAAGGAGATGAATGAAGAAGGGAAGCTCCTATCTGACATTATTGGAAAAGTGCTCATCTGCAAGCCGGGCTCGCATGACCATATCTCAGGAGATATGTTCAAGATCGTCATAGCTGTTGTCTGTCGCAAGAGGTTCAACTGGGGGGAGTTGCTGTTCGAGAAGATCAAGGACACCCTGGGCACTCCTAGTTTCGGCCGCATCATAAGTCTATATCTAAACCAGCTAAACGGAGACAAGTTCGACATGAGCAAAGGTGTCCCTCTCCACTACTTGAAGAAGATGGATGCAAGTGTGTTTGATCGATGGGAGAGGCGGATCGGGCAGCCTGTCGTGGAAGAGCGACAGGAAGTATCTCCAGCAGTCACCCCCCGTGAAATTCCTGATACCCTGACTGCAGGAATCGAGGGGGAGACTCTACCCCCTCATACAGATGTAGTTTCTGAAATTGCCCAGGTGGCCAGGGATGCGGTGGCCGAAATTCATGAAGTAAGTGAACCTGAGCTGGAGGATGAGGAGGTCCTGAACAGAAACACTCAAGGAACCGAAGCTGAAGCACTGTAGACTGCTGAACGAGAATTGGAAGAGGCTGCTGATATAGATGAATTCCTGGATGAGGACAGAGAGGAAGATGAGAATGAGGGACATGAAGCATTTGAGACTCCGGATCCTGTTGAACCTCCATCTGACAAGTCTGCACCAGTGGAGGGGGAGTTAGATAAATCTACAGAGGCAGCCAGCATTCCTCCATTAGAGACTGTGATTGTATCCAGCTCTACAGATGCGTCTGCTGAAATGCAAGGCCCATAAGTGCCTCCGGCTATTCCGTTACGAGATGAGCTAGCCACTCACACTGTCAATATCATTCAGGGCATTGTGAATGAATTTAAAGTCTCATTTGATGAAGCCCAGAATAAACTGCTGAACAGGATTAAGACTTCGGAAAATCTGATGCTCAAGAATATGGTGGAAATCAACCATAAGCTGGATGTGATGGAGAAGAAATTTGAAGAGAAGTATACTGCGGCCGGCGAAGCTGTCACACTCTTAATGGCTGGCTTGAAAAAGAATACCGATACTCTGGCTGTCGTAAATCAGAACGCACACGTTGTAGCCAACAACATTCAGAAGTTTGATGGTAATATGGTCACTTTAAATGCCAATCAGCAGGCCCTGATCATTGAATTCTCCAAGACCACAAAGCATATTGATGACTCCCTGCACTCATATGCCAACTGCATAGCTGTCGAAGCCAAAAAGGGGGAGAAATAGTATATAGCTAAGTTGGCCGAGCTTCAAGAAAGCATGAGCACACACTTCGCCCAATCAAGCAAATATGTCTATGAGAGCTGCTGGTGGATGCTCCAACAGGCGCTAGGTACGTTAGGCGTCGTTCTGCCTGACAATCCTGCCGGTATTCATGTCCCTGAGACATCTAAGGCCGCTGAGGAAGTAAGTGTTGCTGAGGATGTAAGTGCAAGTGCTGCAGATATTCCCACAAATGACGCTGATGCTAGGGCTCTCTCCAAAGCTAAACTGAGGAGCATGTTTGACCAAGAGGCCTTAGCAAAAGCCAGGGGAAAGAGAAAAGTTCAAGAAGGGACCTCCAAGGAGACACAGGCTGCAAAGAGAACTCGAATGAATGAGGAGGATGTACGAAACGAAAGGTGGAGTCCAGTTTCAAGGAACATCATCTTAGACACCTTCTGGCTGCAAGAAAGAGGAGAGATCAATCGAAACAAAGTATATAGCCAGTATGAGTGGGAAACGCACAAAATGTTTGAAGGGAAACGCAACATCTTTTTCAGAAACAACAAGTATGCAGATAAAGTTGCTCCTCCTAGGTATTACCCGAAGCCCAAAGAATACATGGAGAGGCAAAGCAAGAAGTACTTGGCTCAAAATCCTAAGGGTGACTTAGCTAAGGAAAAATAGTCAAAAACTTATAGCTTGTCACTTTGTCTTAAGAACATTTAATGATTATTGTTGTCATAGAAACAATTCTGGATTATATGTGTATATATTTATATTGGTATATATATTTGAATTTGTGAATGACTCAAGTCCTGATCTGATTGCATATATTCTCTTGTGCTGCATGTTTAATTTCTGAATGCTATGTTTATTATTTGATATGTGTTATTCATCTTAGCTAGTAGGGTTTTGGCTTCGTCAAATAGGGGGAGATTGTTGGGTATTGTATCCACGATTACCTAGATTTGAGGAAGCCACCTGTCAAGCTAAGATGAATTCACAATGTATTTGATGAAACATCTTAAGTTGTACTTGCAGCTCCTCCACGCTAAGTGCACACCAATGTCAGGGTGCAGTAGGTCAATATACACGGGTCTGCAAGACGTAATCCCTCGTTGAGCAGATCAGTGTGTTGGCCTACGTGTACTCTCTCTATTGGAGTGCACTTACTTTCAAGTACAGGGCCGTTCATATGCAAGAGAAGACAAGGAGCATAGATGGGTCAAGGAGCAGCTCCAGGGTGGAAGACGAAAATTCGTCCAAGGAAAATTCGACGAGAATCACCAAGTGATTCTCGCCGATTCGACGAGAATCACTAGTGATTCTCGCCGAATCGACGAGAATCATTAGTGATTCTCGCCGACTCCTTCTGGCTACCTCAAAACGGTGCCAAGTAAGATTCGGCGAGAATCACTAGTGATTCTCGCCGAACCAGTGGCCAAGCAGCTCATGTATACAAAGTGAAATTCGTTGAGAATCAATAAGTGATTCGGCGAGAATCACTAACGATTCTCGACGAATCGTCGAGAATCACTTGGTGATTCTCGCCGATTCGTCGAGAATCGCCTGCGATTCTCGCCGATTTTCACTTGGCGTTTTCTCAGGTTGCTGCTGGACCGGATTCTGCCTCTAGACTAGTTTGAACCGGACTTAGGGATTTCTAGTGTGGGTCCCACAAACGGTCATATTGGAGTTATCTACAGTATATATATTCCAGTATTTTGAACAGTAAAATCACGGAGAAAAGAAAAAGAAACCGAGCCACGACGAAACCCTAATATATCGCGATTCCTCTCCGCCGCCGCCGTCGTGCTCGGGCAAGTTGGTCGCCGTCAACAATCGAGATTCCTTAGTGATCTCCGGCGACAGAAGCTTAGCAAAGCTTGAGTCTCACGTGTCTATCCAGAGATCTCTTGTCTCTCGATTTGTTGACCGGGAAAAACTCCCCCGTCCGAATCGATCGAGACGACCGATCCTAGAGTGACCGTTGGTAGACCTAGTTTGCTTTGCAACGAAGATTGGATCTCAGAAGTACTGCTGCCGCGCATCGTAGTTGCCGTTGATCCCGAACCAAGCCGCCGCTCGGATTGCTGCCGCCGGTTTCGGGAAGATCCTCTCCAAGAGAGACCAAGGTTGTAGACTCTTCGTTGACTTCACGAACACGTCGTCGAACGAAGAGGAACACCGTAGTCTCCGAAAGAAGTTTGTATCTCGTGTACATTCTATATTTACTTTTGTTGTAAAGGAATTTTTGTTCCGTGTTGTAAGGGTTGGGTGCAACCCGTTTTGTGGGAGTGTTGACTCTCACGTGTGGAAGGGTTCCTTCCGTTAGTGCAGGGATTGGATTTCAATCCCGTTGGAGAAGTGACCGAGTCGTCCCTTGTTGGGGAGATAGGTCGAAGGGGGAAAGTGGATGTACCCAAGTCGGGGAACCACTATAAATTGCCTGTGTATTCTGTGTGCTGTGCTCTTTATTTTTATTGTGCAGGTACGTTCATAAATTCCGCAAAAGCGCTACTCGTCACCTATTCCCCCCCCCATAGGTGCACATAGCTGACACTAGGTGGACTTTCATTAACTCTTCTCCATTAATCATTCCCAGTTGATTTATAAAGAACTGATGGGTTTTCTCATCCAAAGGCTTGGTGAAAATGTCTGATCTCTGTAGATCAGTAGGAATATGGATCAAGTTAATTTTCTTTTTGTCTACAGTATCTCTAATGAAATGATGTCTTATTTCAATATGTTTAGTCCTAGAATGGTGAACTGTATTCTGTGGTATAGCAATAGCACTAGTATTGTCATAAAATATTGCTGAATTATTTAAGTTGACACCATAGTCTAAGAGATGATTCTGTATCCATAACATCTGTGAACAGCAGCTGTCAGCAGCCATGTATTCTGCTTCTGCAGTTGATGTAGACACAGATGTCTGCTTTTTACAAAACCAGGAGACAAGTCTCATACCAAGGAACTGGCAAGTTCCAGAGGTACTCTTCCTGTCCACTCTACATCCAGCATAGTCAGCATCTGAGTATCAAGTTAACTCAAACTCTAACTCTACAGGATACCATAGTCCTAGACTAGGGCAACTCTTTATATATCTCAAAATTCTTTTAAAGAAAATAAGGTGAGATTCTTTAGGGTTCACTTGGAACCTAGCACAAAGGCATGTGACAAACATTATATCAGGTCTGCTAGCTGTGAGATATAATAGGGATCCAATAATTGTCCTATAATTTTTCTGATCTATAGGTTTCCCTACTGCATCAGAATCCACAACAGTATTTGTAGCCATAGGGGTTTTCATCCCTGAAGCATCACTCATCCCAAACTTTTTGATAAGCTCTTTAGCATACTTAGCTTGGGAGAGGAAGATGCCATCTGGGAGCTGCTTCACTTGGAGACCAAGGAAGTAGGAAAGCTCACCCATGCTACTCATCTCAAATTTAGAATGCATAAGGTCAGCAAACCTTTTGCACAATTTGGGATTAGTAGACCCAAAAATGATGTCATCCACATATATTTGTACTAATAAAATTTGGTCCTTATGATGTCTAGTGAAAAGTGTTTTATCTATGGTTCCTCTTATAAATTTATACTCTAACAGAAAGCTTGCTAGGGTCTCATACCAAGCTCTTGGAGCTTGCTTTAAACCATAGAGAGCTTTATGCAATTTAAAAACAAAAGAGGGTTGAGTTGGAGAGATAAAACCTTGAGGTTGTTCTACAAAAACCTCTTCTTGAAGTACTCCATTCAAAAATGCACTTTTGACATCCATTTGATAGACCTTGAATCTCTTGTGAGCTGCATAGGCAAGGATTATCCTAATGGCCTCTAACCTTGCAACATGGGCAAAGGTTTGGTCATAGTATATTCCTTCCTCTTATCTGTAGCGTTGAGCAACAAGCCTAGCCTTGTTCCTCACTATGTTGCCTTGAGCATCAAACTTGTTCCTGTAGACCCATTTGGTTCCAATAATTGGGTAGTTATGGGGTCTTGGAACCAAATCCCAAACTCTACATCTCTCAAACTGATTTAGTTCCTCTTGCATTGCAATGATCCAGTGGGGATCTTGCTCAGCTTCATGGATAGTGAGAGGTTCAATTTGAGAGAGAAAACAAGCATGCATCAAGTCTTGGTTGAGTTAATGCCTTGTCTATACACCTGCTGAAATGTCTCCAATCACTTGAGATCTGGGGTGATCTCTAAGTGTGACAAGATCAGTTGGTGGAGTTGGTTGAATAACAGCTTCTGTGTTTAATTCCTCTTGGGGAATGATACTAGCTGTTGAGGGAAGTTCAGCCACTTGCTCTTGACTTTCCTCTTCACTATCTTGAGCAACCTGTGGAGTAGGATGGTTTGATATCTCTTGGGTAAGGTTCAGTCCATCCACACACTCACACAGTAGTGGAACCTGCAAATAGCTTATGGTAGAAATCTCTTTCTCCTTGTATGACATGTTAGCTTCATCAAAAGATACATGAACAGATTCTTCAATTTTAAGCGTAGATTTGTTATACACCCTATAAGCTTTACTGATCATGGAGTATCCCAGAAAGACTCCTTCATCAGCTTTAGCTTGAAATTTTGCTATGTATTTCTTGTCATTATTGTGAATATATCAAATGCAACCAAAAATTTTAAAATAATCTACTTTAGGTTTCTTCCGTTTGAGTAATTCATAGAGAGTCTTGCCCTTCAGCTTATGTATCAAACTTCTATTCAACACATAGTTGGAGGTGTTCACTGCCTCTGCCCAAAAGGATAGGGGAAGGTGAGCATCTGACAACAATGTAGTAGCAGATTCAATAAGGGTTCCATTTTTTCCTTTCAGATACCCCATTTTGTTGAGGAGTTCTAGGAGCTGAGAAAGTGTGCCTGATCCCTTCACTCTGACAGAACTCTTGCATAAGAAGAGAATCAAACTCTGTCCCATGATCACTTCTGATCAGGGCAATGTGAGTATTGAACTCACTCTGTATGCATTTGAGAAACTCTGTCAAACACTTAAAGTTATCAGACTTTTTCCACAGAAAGAACACACATGTGAATCTAGAGAAGTCATCTACAACTAATAAAGTATAAGATTTCCCTCCTAAGCTTTGTACTGTAATAGGTCCAAAGAGATCCATGTGTAACAGATACAAAATCCTAGGTGAATCACTCTTATTAAGTGACTTGAAGCTATTTTTCGTTTGCTTGCCTAATTGACAAGCCCTGCAAAGTCCTTCCTTCTTGTAGGGGCCAGAAGGTAGTCCTCTAACAAGGTTGTCCTTGGATAGCCTAGCAATGGTTCTAAGGTTTATATGTCCTAATATTTTATGCCATAGTTCATTAGCTCTACAAATGGAATTGAACAAGCATATATCTACCTTAGTTGAAAGAAAATCTACAAGATAAATGTTACCTTTCCTTTTACCTGTCAACACATGTGTGTTGTCCTCTGATTTGATTTTGCATGAGGATTTGTTGAAAGTCACTTGGTAGCCTTCATCACACAGTTGACTGATGCTGATTAAGTTGTGCTTCAGTCCTTCCACATAAGCTACTTCCTTGAATGTGACTAAGCCAATCTGGACTTCACCAAATCCTTTTGTTAGTCCAAAGTTTGAATCACCAAATATTACTTTGGGTCCAAGTTTGGCTTTGAAGGATGTGAAATTCTCCTTGTTTCCTGTCATGTGCTTTGATCACCCACTATCCAGATACCATTGCTGGTTTGATGTTGGATAGGTCTTCACCTGTACCTGCAAGGAACAACAAAATTCAATTGTTTTTAACCCAGGTTACCTTGGGTCCTTTGTTTTGTTGAAAAGTAAAGCTGGAAATAACTGAAAAAGCAGGTTGAGATTTATAACCTAAAGGGTGATATCTCCTAGGTGGAATTACCCAATCAGCTACTGGATTAAATGTCTTATTAATTGTCTTAGAGTATCTGTAAGAGAAATGGTTTAGGTTTGGTCTTTCTGGGTTCGACGAATTATTGTAAGTTCGTCGACCAGAGTTCGACGAATAGGGATGAGATCGTCGATCTCTGCTCAGAGAATGATAGTAGTCATTTTCTGCGCCCCAAGTTCGTCGACCTCTGCTCGACGAACCATACACAGTTCGTCGATCGCAGTTAGACGAATTGTTATATCTGAAGTTTGCGTTCAGCGTTCGTCGATCTGGGTTCGACGAACTGGCTACATTTCGTCTATCTGAGTTCAATGAATGCTGCTGAACTTTGTTTTTATTTGCTGTTTTCAAATTTCTGTTTCTCTTGTCTATGGGTCTAGGATTGTTTTCTGACATTGGTTTGTCTATTAACTTTTCTTTTCCCTTTACAGATATAAACTTTATTGGGGTTGAAAGAAGATTTTTCTTAACTATGGGGGGTAAGCTTGATGAAGCACCCAAGCCCAGCTTGCCATTTAATCTGGCATTCATTGTGCTTGTGATGTCCATCAGCTTGAGGCTTCTCCCATTGAGAGATTGCTCAAGTTGCTTGGCCTCACATAATTCCGATTTTAGTTTAATTATTTGCTCATTAGCTAAGGTTAATTGCTCTGTTAGCTTTATGTTTTCTGAATTTACAAATTCCAGACTTCCTAAACTCTCTCTAAGAGTTTTTATTTCTTTTTCTGAGTTAATTAAGTCTAAGCACATTGTTTTGAATTTAGTTTTAAATAAATAAGAACTAAAGTCAAAGCTAGAAATAACCTGATCTGCCTCTGAGTCTGAGGCAGCTTCATCTTCAGAATCTTCTTCTGATCCAGAATTGCTCCTGGAGGCCTCAATTGCCATAAGGCACACCTCCTTGGATCTGGCTTCTTCCTCTTCTTCACTTGAACTAGAGGAAGATGTTTCTTCTTCTGTATCACTCCAAGTCTCAGCAACAAATCCCTTGTCCTTCTTTTTATATTTGCTGGAGGAGGGTCTGCTGCTATGCTTTCTCCTAGAATCTTTTCCTCTGCTCTTATCCTTCTTCTGGTTTTCTGGACATTCTGAGATGTAGTGTCCAGGCTTTCTTCAACCAAAGCACAGAACCTCCTTGGTTGGTGTCTTGTCATACTTGGCCTTATCATCCTGTCTGGATGATTTCCTTCTGAAGTCCTTCCTTGCCATCTTGTAGAACCTTTTGGCAAAGAGGCTCATGAGCTCTTCATTTGAAGTTGATGTCTCACTTTCTTCAGATGCTTTGAAGGCTATGTTGTGCTCCTTTCTAACTGGATTTGTTGCCTTCTGTTCTGCTGTTTCTCTGGATTTTATCAGTTGCTCATAGGATTTTAATTTGCCTAACATAGACTCAGTTGATATCTCATTGAGGCTTCTGGATCTTTGATTGGCGAGATTCTGGAATCCCAAGAGCCAGGGAAGCACATCAGAATCTTATCATTAACCTCTGTCAAGGTGATGTCCTTATCCAGAGTTTTGAGCTCATTGATGATTGTGCTCAGCCTGTTGTACATGTCTGCCACTGATTCATTCTCATCCTTTTTAAAGTTCTCATACATGGATATGAGATTGGATCTTCTGTCCTTTCTTTCATCTGCAGAGCCAGCTACCATTTGGTTGAGGGAATCCCAAATGGCCTTGGCTGAGGTGCACTCAGCTACCTTCTGGAATATGTCATCTGATATAGTCTGGGCTAAGATATTCATTGCCTTAGCATCTGCCATCTTGGCTTTCTTGTAGGCTTCATTGTTCTCTGGAGGAGGAACTGCAGTCATGTTTGTTGAAGTGCTTGTAGAAGCTGTAGGTGCTGGTGGTACTCCTGTCAAGATAACAGAAAAGATATCCTCATCAATAGAATTCATGTATAACCTGATTCTTGCCTTCCAGATGGCAAATTTGTTGAGATTGCACACTGGAGGTCTGATGCTTGCATAATCTTTGTTTTGGGCCATGTCTGTGAAGAAGTAAATCTAATAACAAACTTAAAACAAATAGATCTAACTAGAGGGATCTTTGGGGTTCAGGTGTTAGCCTGTGCAACCACTAAGGTGTGGTATTTTAACCAACCTCCCTCTGATACCAATTGAAAGTGCAGGTTAGATCTGATATACTCTAGAAGGGGGGTGAATAGAGTATGGTGCTCACTAAAAACTTTGTACAACTTTTGTTGTATTCCTAAGTGAACATGGAAGCAAATAAAATAGAGTAAGCACAGCAACTATCTAAACACATATCAACACAGAACAATCACAGAGCACAGCCAGAACACAAAAGAAAAGAGCAACCAGACGACACAAGAATTTTATAGTGGTTCCCCAACCTGGGTACATCCACTCTTCTACCACCCTGGTAGGAATCCACTCAGATTTTTGATCAGGTGCCTGACACCAATGAGCTTTTGTTCAGGTGCTCAAAAACCAAACCTCAATTCTTTTAGAAGGAGACTTGCAACTAGAATAATTTTGAAGGGATTTAAAATCCTGCACAGGAATTGGAAAGAAGGTGATAGTGTCTTCTCTGTCAACAATCAGAGAGAAGACTTGTGGATTGATTGTAGCAGATCTTGCTCCCCCTGAGATCTTGAATTGGTCAAGAAAGCTGGAGCACTGCTTCAGGGTGATAGGTCTTCAATGACCTAGAATTCCTGGACCAGAAATGCTTCAGGAACTTCTTTGACAGATTGAATCATTGTTGTCCTTTGAAGTTATCCTGAGAATAGAGAGAAGAAGACTCTTGATTGAATTTGATTGTTCTTCTTCTTCTTCTTGAAAATGTTCTCTGGTCAAGGCGGATTGCAGTCAAGAACTTTTGATTTGAGAATGATTGTTCTTCTCTGCAACCTCAGAGTGTCTGTCTGATTGTGTGAATTGCTTGTTGTACTGTAATTTTGTTCCTCTATCACTGCTTGATCCTTTTCTCGCTTACTGTGTGTCTCTCTGACTGAGGAACATTCAAACTTTTGAATGTCGAGCAGTAATTGCAGTCGGCTTTGGAAAGAAGCGACAATCAATAATTTCCCTAACTATCCCATGGAAAAATGGCATGTAATCATCCATAGTCAATGCGCGTTCTAACGGTAACATTCCGAGAAGATCTGGCATTAAATGTTCAGGAATCATCGCCAAGAAACGGGACGGGAAACTTGAAGAAAACCTAGTCTGGATTCGTCGAACGAAGAACACAATTCGTCGAGCTGCACTTGTGTTCGTCGAGCTGAACTTGAGTTCGTCGAGCTGAGCTTGAGAGAGTTCGTCGACCAGACAATCTTCATTCGTCAAACAGACAGTCTTCATTCGTCGAGCTGAGAATCAAATTCGTCGAGCTGAGAAAAGTTCTGGACTTAGGCAAAATATTTTGCATCTGCTGAAATGCTGTGTCGACATAAGTTGGTGTCAACAGATTGATCTTGTTGTCGACACAAGTCCTCTGGTGTCGACATGAGCTGGTGTCGACTGATATCCTGGTGTCGACACAAATCGATCTTGGTGTTGACACAAACCCTAAGTGTCGACACAAATTCTCTGAGTCCAAAAATCGTCCAGAGAATATAGTATTCGTCGACCTGAGAAGCTGACTTCGTTGACCTGAGAAGCTGTGAACTTGAGCTCCAAGTTCGTCGAGCTTAGAATATAACTCGTCGACCGAAACTTGAAGCTGGACTTAGAAAGATTTGAAGTTCTCCTGATTTTGGCTTCATGAAGAAACTGAGACTTCGTCGAACAGAGAACACAGATCGTCGAGCTCAGCACTAAGAATTGTCTCACGATCGTCGAGCGTAGAACTCCTTTCGTCGAGCTGAGTTCGACGAACATCGAACTCATTTCACTTGGTCTTGAAATCCTCTAAGTCTGAAGTCTCTGATGGTCTTGTTGAAAGCTGGTCCATCTGGAGTTAAGCCTAAGGACTTGACCTAGACTCGAGGACACAAGTTGACCCTGGTTTTACATGATGGGTCACATCCTAAGTCTGTGAACCTAGCCCAAATCAACTAGGGATCCAACACCCAGGAACTCCATCAACCTACATTGCCGCATGTTCAGATCTTTCTGATCAGTAAATATTTCAGGCTCTTGTGATCGGTGTAGATATCAATCTTCACACAGTACAAATAATGTCTCCACAGCTTCAAGGCAAAAATCACGGCCGCAAACTCCAAGTCGTGGACCGGATAATTCCTCTCATGCACTTTCAGCTGTATCGAGCCATATGTTATAAAGCTTCCATGCTGTAATATCACACAACCCAAACCACTGCCCGAAGCATCGCTATAATTCTCAAAACCTTCGGTCCGACACGGCAAACTAAGAACTGGCATCGTGGTCAATCGACACTTCAAATTCTCAAAAACTCGCGTGCACTCCAGCGTCCAAATGAACTTCTGCTCTTTCCTCGTCAATGTAGTGAGAGGTAACGCTATCCGCGAGAAGTTCTCCACGAAGCGCCTATAATAGCCGGCAAGCCCCAGAAAGCTCCGGACATCCGCTACCGTAGAAAGCTCAGGCCACTCTTATATAGCAACAATCTTCGCCGGATCTATTGCAATACCCTCTCCACATACTATATGACCGAGGAATGCCACTGAGGACAACCAAAACTCGCATTTCGAGAACTTGGCATACAATTAATTCCTCCATAGTGCCTCCAAAGCCAAATGAAGATGCCTGAAGTGATCTTCCTCACTCTACGAGTACACCAAAATATTGTCGATGAAGATGATCACAAAATGGTCCAAGTACTCCCTAAAGGTCTGTTCATCAAATCCATGAACACCGACGGCACATTCGTCAGCCCAAACGGCATGACCGTAAACTCGTAATGCTCGTATCTCGTACTGAACGCTGTCTTAGGGATATTACTCTCCCTTATTCTCAGTTGATAGTAGCCGGACTTAAGATCCAACTTAGAGTACACTGTCAACCCGACCAACTGATCAAAAAGATCATCGATCCTTGGGATTGGGTACTTTTTCTTTTTTGTTAGCTTGTTTAACTCCTGATAATCAATACAAAGTCTCAAGCTCCCGTCCTTTTTCTTTACAAAGAGGACTGGTGCGCTCCAATGCGACGAACTTGGACGCACAAACCCTTGCTCCAACAACTCTTAAAGTTTCACCTTCAGCTCCGCCATTTCCTTAAGCGCTAGCCGATACGGAGATCGTGACACAGGCTTTGCACCTGGCACTAACTCAATAGTGAAATCTATCTCCCGTTGAGGCGAGGCTCTAGGAAGATCGGCATGGAACACATCAGGGTACTCAGCTACCACTGAAATACTATCCAAAGCAGGCTTCGGCTTTGCAACCTCCACTAGTGTAAAGAACAGCTCTGCACTAGCACGAACCGCCTTCACCACCTGAAGAGCAGACATCAACGTCTTGCTCTACCCTTTCAAGCCCGTAAAAGTCGTCTCACGACTTGCTCCCAACTTGACTTCCTTCCGACTACAATCAATATATGCTAGCTACTCCGAGAGCCAGTCCATGCCAAAAATAATGTCGAACTCCACCAGCAGTAGTAACGACGCTTGCAGATCGAACTCTTGATTCCCAATGCGAATTTTAACACCGCAGATTTTATCCGCGTGCATCGAACACCCATTCGGTAAAAACACATCCAACTTGTACTTTGCCATCGAAGAAGGTACTCCGATGCGCGATATGAATCCTTCAGACAAGAAGGAGTGTGAAGCTCCCGTATCAAAGAGTGTTCTCGCCGGAAACTAACAAGTCAAAACAAATCCTAAACAAGTAGTGGTAAGGTAACATACGCATAATAAGTATTTAAAGAAACTTAACTTACTACAAATTAAACTGTACCTGTCACCACATCCGCTTGTTTGATGGCCTCTTATTGGCCAAGGTTATAAACCCTTGGTTGAGCCGGAGCATAATGGGATGCGGTTGACTCCACCGCCTTGCCCTTCTCTTCATAAGTTGCTCCCGGCTTCCTTTCGGACTTGGGATGTCCGCTCCAGCAATCATGGGCAAAGTTCCTCGGCTTCCTACAAGTAAAAAATGCACCCGGTGTCCGACCCGTAGTCTCACCAGAAGCACCAGAAGAAGGAGCTGGACCCGAAGTCCTAGACTTCTTAAAGAACTTACGGTACCCAGACTTTGAGTTAGCCGACACCCTGAACTCGGACTTCTTATCACCCAAGCATTTCTTCGCTTGAACATTCTTCATGTCCTTCTCCAAAGACCGAGTCATATTGACCAGTGTCAAGAAACCCTGCGTCATCAGCCCCGAGAGTAGTAGCCTAAAGTCATCTCTTAGACCTTCATAGAAACGGTTAGTCTTACACTCCTCATCCGCGATGGTGGAGCTAGCGTACCGACCCAAACGAGTAAACTCATGGAGATACTCATCCACGCTACTCTCTCCTTGTACCAACCTCTGGAACTCATTCTCCAAAGCTATCCTCTGAGTCAAAGGGAGGTACCTATCCAAGAACAATCTCGAGAACTCCTCCATAGAGACGTCTGTAAGTTTCCTTCCGCTCAATAGATGTAGCTGCAAACCCTCCCACCACAGCCTAGCATCTCCATCCAACATGAACGTAGCTATAGTGGTTATCTGCCACTCCTCCGTCTCCATCGCTGTCCAGACTCTTTTCACACGGGAGAGCCAGTCTTTAGCTTGAGATGGGGCTCCCAACCCCAAGAATGTCGGAGGATTAAATCTCAAGACATGTTTGAGCTGTCTCTCGGTTGCCATCCTCGGCACCAACGGTTCCACTACTACCTACTCCACTCTTCTCGGCTCAACCTCTGGAAGAGGTACCTGCTCTATCGCAGGAGCGGGTGATGCTATAGATCACGGTAGTGAACCGGTCGCACAAGTAATATAAAATGGGGGTTTTCCCAAGTATCGATCTCACAAGAAATATAGTAAGGTGGAGTTAATTTCGAGGAGGACTTGAGATTGAAGTCCTTAGGTCGGAGCTAACTAAGGGGGGTTTTGATGGTTGCGGAAACAGAAAATAAAACACTATCAACTACTCCTATGCAACGCCGCTATGCGATGCTTCGTCAGGCGGGATCGAATACTAGTCAGGCCGCTATGCACTGAATCCCTAGGTGGATGGACGAGAAGGCTAGCGGATGAAAGCTTGCCCAGAGAACCTCCCTAGGGTGGAAGATGAAGGAAGACGGCAGAATCCATCCTCAGAGATGAAAATGGCGGAGGAAAATGGGCGATCTTTTCGGATCTCGGATTAGGGAGAGACCTGCACTATTTATACAAAAGCAGAAATGAACAATGCGCACGATCACAGGAGCACGACCAGTGGTCGTGCGCACTATGTACTGTGCTCGTGCGCACTCGCATGGAATAACAGGAAGAAGAACTGGGATAATGAGCACGAGTAGTGGCGCACGACCAATGGTCGTGCGCACTAAGTCCAATGGTCGTGCGATTACCCCAGACAGGACTCCAGAAATGAGGAATCAATGCACACGATCAGTGGCGCATGATGGTGGTCATGCACAGTATGTCCAGTGGTCGTGCGTGTACCCCAGGCTGATTCAAGGAAAACATAGAGTAGTGCGCACGATCCGGGGCGCACGACCAGTGGTCGTGCGCATTAGATCCCATGAGCGTGGGCAGCATTCCTGTTTCATAACCATCCCGGAACACGCACATGACCCCTGTACTGAAAGAAAAATCAATCACTGATATGTGCAGACATTCCAGGTAATCACAAAAATGGAGTACAAATAATAAAAGTACAAAATACACAACCACGGGCATAAATGTGCACTTCCTATGGAAATAACGATCAGATGAAATAGGAACGATAAAGAACTAAAAGTGAAGTGCAACCGTGTGAAAACTAGCCCAGATGAGTCCGAAAATAGGTATATAAAGTGGATTCATCACACCCCCAGACTTAACTGTTTGCGCGTCCCGAGCAAACAAAATCTAAGCAGATAGGAAAAAATACTAGTTAACAAAGAAATTGCAAAACGGAGTACCATGCGAAGTCGCATGCTCGCGTGCGTAAAAGTACAATAGAGAAAATTTCTAAGTATACATAATAGTTTATACTTTTCACAATGCGTATCAAAATTTTATTATTACTCAAAAATAGAATCACGGTGAATCATCCGGTCATGCGTAGGGAGAAATTAGACTAATCGCTAGGCAAGCATTGCCAAAGATCGGGGCTCCGGATAACCTCCAAAGGAATCCACCAATGTCGGTGACCATATGCTTGCCCTTTCGCATTCTCTCCACGGCACTGGTTTGGTTCACACACGAATCAGTAGGACTTTAGGTGAAGTGATGGGACTTGGGTTTCGGTGAGGTAAACAAGGATAAACAAGAAGGCTATGCACCTAACCCAAAGGAGCTAGTATGAAGGGAATCCATCAGCTAACCAAAATATATGCGGGTACACCACACCCCCAAACTTAGCTTTTAACATATGGGTGTGTGCACCGCCTACTCCAAAAATAAGAACATCTCAAATAGGATTTTCAATTGTACTTTTTCTTTTCACTTTTTCACTTTAACATCATTTTTTTTACTTTTCTTTTTCTTTTTCAAATTACTTTTCTTTTCACAAATTCAGCAAATATAAGCTTTGGAGCACAGCCACATTTTCACATGTAAAATCACCACATCACATCCCAACATTAAAATGTAGACACTAAAGCTCAACTTGGGTGTGCGACTAGGATTGGCTATGAGGCTTTGGTGAAATCATGGTGGAGCTGAATCAAAAGGAGGGGTAGGCACAACAGGGCTAGCGAGGATAACACGTTAGGAATGGTACAAAGCTCAACCGGGCCAAAATGATGGCCTACATCACACTCATGCATGACTAACCTATACCCATGCTTCAAGAATAGCTTGGGGCAAGTTCTTAGCCAACGAGAAAGACTATCCCTCCTCCCGACTCGAGCAATACAAAACTAACGGCCGTCTACACATATCCCTAAGCTACCGTCGGATTCACACCAGATTCACCAACTTTTGAGCAGAATAAAAAGTATTTACGCAATTAGAAAAATATAAAACTAAAAGCATACAGAAAAATTAAATCTACTCCAATTTCTACACGAGACGAGAGCAGTTGACTAGAAACACAACAAGGCCAACATTTTACTCCGTCTCACAATCCTAAGCCAGCATCATAATTTTCCCAAATCTAACAAAGAAATGAGTTTAACTCGAGACACACTAACAGCTAACCACGCGCTCATGTGGGTGCAGTGGTGTGTGATGCAATGAACTAAGCAAAATAAAACAATAAAAGCTTCTAGTATGCACATGAGATGTGTACGTGCAATAGGTAACAGATCTCTCCCCCAGACTTAAACTAAGCAACAAATCATAAGATAAAGAAACTAAAATCATAAAGAGCTAAGGGAAGAGTTTACCCCATGCTCAACTAGTGAGCATACCAGAAGACGCATGGAAACAGAAGCAGACCCGCCATACGAAGAATCTGAACCCCGCCAATGCGATTTTCTATGAATACCTGCAGGGGTGAGCTCCGTAAAAACAAAAGAAAAATATACAAAAAGAAATGCTAAAACTAAAATAAACATGAAAAATAAAATGCAGAAAATGAAAGATAAGTACTGGGGTTACTGTCATCCCAGCACGACTTATTAAATTCTAAACAGTTCTAGCTAATGGGCCTATGAAATAAAAAGTGCACAGGTAACTGACCTAATATCCGTTTCGGTAACGGGTACCAATACGGTGATAGAGCAGTTACCCATCTACCTAAATAGTAATACATGTCCAACACAGGTAGAGGAAATAGGAAGTAAGAAGAGAAGGCGCGCTGGTCCTCACTCTTCTCACCACAAAACACATCCTTGCCTAGCAAGGTTTCGTCCACCACAAGTTTGCTGGGGGCGAAGGTGATGGCAGGGGCTTACACTATAAAGGAGGTAGGAACCTCCTCACACAAGAGGATGCACTCGTCGACAGCCTGAGCTCAAGGCTCAACGTCAACCCAACGTACCCGTGGAGATTCAACCTGCACAGGCTCAGAAAAGGAAGGTGGGTCAAGAAATAAAAGAGACGAAGAACATAAAGAAATAATCGGGGGAGTGATCCCGGTTTCACTCCCCAAAGGCTGAGGTAGAAAAATATCGTCAGTAATCTCGACAATGCTACAAGGCTCGGCTGGATCCATAGAGGCCTCCACCAAGACTTGGACTTCCTCCTTTGGTATCAAGGGAGAATCCTCGACACCAAGAAGGTTGTCCTCCTCCATGGGAGTGGAAACAACCCATGTATCACAAGCCTCAACTTGTTTTGCATCGTCGAAAATGTCGCCAGAGGCGACTGAAGTAGCATGCACAAAAGGCGGAAGAACTTTGCTTGAATAAAAGTCAAGCGCAGGTTCCTCACAAAGAATCGGCTCCACGCTTGGAGATGTATGCACATGAGAGATGGGCTCGGCCATGTCGAAGCCTAGATCAGCCATACATTGGCGGTTGTGTCCACATCATTCCCTTCAACAAATGAAGGTGATAGGGATACATAACCAGAAGATGAAGGTGTGCCACCAAGGGTAGGAGTCGGGATGATCCGGATGTCCGGCTCATCATCCTCTTCCATAACACGGAGGTACTCGGCACAATCCTTCAGGACATAATCTGTTCTATGACAATACAAACACTTTCTCCCATTACGCTGCGGTCCTTGTGGGGCTGGAGAGGAATAGGAGAACAGTGTATGTGGCGAGGACGATTGACCATAAGCTCGGGGCACAGTGTTCTAAAGGCTGTACGGATACAACATCTCATGCATTGTGCGCTGAGGCTTATGCTCAATATCTCTCGTATGACATTCATGACTAGCGTGGGAAGGCTTCCCACACCAACGACATTGGGCTTACAAATATCCCCACATGGTGTCGAAATAGCAGATTCAAAATAAATTGTGCAAATTACTAAATCCAACAATATATTACTACAATTGCCAAAAGAAATAAGAAAAAGGCAGGCAAAACAGAAATAAAACAAAACAAAAGCGATTTACAAAGGAAAAGGAAAGCAATCTCACGTTTCCCTCTCCAAAAACTCACACGACTGTGTTCCTCGGCAACGGGGCCCAAAAACTTGATGCTATAGATCACGGCAGTGAACCGGTCGCACAAGTAATATAAAATGGGGATTTTCCCAAGTATCGATCTCACAAGGAACACAGTAAGGTGGACTTACTTTCGAGGAGGACTTGAGATTGAAGTCCTTAGGTCGGAGCTAACTAAGGGGGGTTTTGATGGTTGCGGAAACAGAAAATAAAATACTATCAACTACTCCTATGCAACGCAGCTATGCGATGCTTCGCCAGGCGGGATGGAAGACTAGTCGGGCCGCTATGCACCGAATCACTAGGCAGATGGACGAGAAGGCTAGCGGATGAAAGCTTGCCTGGAGCAACTTCCTAGGGTGGAAGATGAAGGAAGACGACGAAATCCCTCCTCAGAGATGAAAACGGAGGAGGAAAATGGGCAATCTTTTCGGATCTCGGATTAGGGCGAGACCTGCACTATTTATACAAAAGCAAAAATGAACAATGCGCACGATCACAGGCGCACGACCAGTGTTTGTGCGCACTATGTCCTGTGCTCGTGCGCACTGGCATGGAATAACAGGAAGAAGAACTGGGATAATGCGCACGAGTAGTGGCGCACGACCAATGGTCGCGCGCACTAAGTCCAATGGTCGTGCGATTACCCCAGACAGGACTCCAGAAATGAGGAATCAATGCACACGATCAGTGGCGCACGACCGGTGGTCGTGTGTAGTATGTCCAGTGGTCGTACGCGTACCCCAGGCTGATTCAAGGAAAACGTAGAGTAGTGCACACGATCCGGGGCGCACGACCAGTGGTCGTGCACATTAGATCCCATGAGCGTCCGCAGCATTCCTATTTCACAACCATCCCGGAACACGCACATGACCCCTGTACTGAAAGAAAAACTAATCACTGATATGTGCAGACATTCCAGGCAATCACAAAAAGGGAGTACAAACAATAAAAGTACAAAATACACAACCACGGACATAAATGTGCACTTCCTATGGAAATAACGATCAGATGAAATAGGAACGATAAAGAACTAAAAGTGAAGTGCAACCGTGTGAAAACTAGCCCACATGAGTCCGAAAATAGGTATATAAAGTGGACTCATCAGCGGGCTGCTTGTATTTGCCTTACAGGCCGCGTATTGATCATGTCAAACACTGCTTCGGCCACCAATCGTATGGTCTCAGCCGATGGAGGTGTTGCAGGAGCATCATTTGGTGCACTACTAGCCTCAGAAACTCGGCGTTCTGACGGCCCAACAGCGCTTCTGGTCACCTATAGTTGTACAAAACAGCGTTAAGCGACCATACAAAATTGCAAAAAGCAATTATAGGAACACGCAGCTTCCTCAAACACGTGTGTTTTCATTCCTAAGTGAACATTCATGGGTTCTTTTGCTGTTATAATGATGACGCACACACAGGTGCTCACCACCCCTTAAAAAGAATTCGTCCACGAATTTATGTTAAGCCCTATCGAAACCAGCAGTCTGATACCAAATTGTAACACCCCCTATCCATCGCATAGCATATAGCAGTAGGTCCGGCCGGGGCCCGACACCATATACCACAGACAGACTGGGTGGTTACTCAATGGAAACCGTCCAACTAATAACAACGTCCTACATAGAGCATTCTAGCGGAAGCAATTAAAATTGTTGCATTAATAAAGTACACAACACTAGCATGAATGTCCACTACAAAGCCAACAGGAATGAAGTACAAATACACAAGTACTGGCATTATGGCCTTACAATTGTTTTTCTCAAATTACATATTTTCCAAACCACGGCACGCAGGCCGGTCATACATGAATAAAACAGGTAAACACTCCAATTAGGCCTTCGAGTTCCGGCTCAGCAATTTGGGCTTTGGCCCGCTATTTACCGCTCGGCTCCGCAACACCTGCAAGCAACAATCCACTGCACAGTGGCAAACAAAAGCAACGGTCAGCTGTGCTGACCAAAATATAACGATCCAGCCCTCGAACTCGGGGCAGTGATGCTCCTTCGCTGCACTTTATTAGCATAACCAAGCAGAAATGTTACCACACTACATCACATGAACAGGCATGCACGGCCACACACCCCGTGCTCTCAGGGCACATTCTCGGTCATCACGGTCAAAGTTCGCCAAATCACCACCTCCCCCAGGATGATAATATCTCGTGAGCATCTGGTCATTCCAGCCACTGCCTTAGACCCTCCATCTATGCCAATGGCGAGTACCGCATACCTTAGGTCTCTCTAACCGAACGACATAGATCGGGTACGGTTCCACCTGACTCATTGCTCACACCGTAACGTCAATTAAGTTATCTTCGTGGGTCAAGCTTCCCCGAGTCCCGTATCTCCCATACATATCACACAACCCAGTTATGTTCAGGTTGGCTCCCAGGCCACCATTTTGGTAGAACCACACATCTGCCCAGTTTTCTGGTTGCACCTTGGAGTTAATCCCTAAGGCTCCCTGTTGCAATCTACCACGTAGAAAACTCGAAAAACAAACATTCACACGGAGTCTTCTCCGGCCATTTATGCAATGCAACATCACTGATCCAGACAAACTTGTCCGGGTAGGCTTCACACATCATGCCTATATCCTTTCTCGATTATAGACTCTACATGTATACAACGGGGACTATTCATGTCTACCCAAAGGAACGCCTCAAACTCACCGCACACTCGCGAGAGCGGGCTTCCCTATGCAAAAGAAGTAGAGCTTCACATGCTCAAGTAGAAAATCGTTACCCTAACGTTCTTCCTTGGCGCCATGGAAAAGTATGCGGATGAAAAGCACCGCCCTCTCCTAGCCTCCGTAGATCCGAAGTCGATTCGCGATTTGGAGCTCCGAAGCTCCGCCGGTGACCGGATCTAGACTTCTTCTTCCTCGTTGCTTTCCTCTCTCTAGAACTTAGATAAAGAACCAACGAACAGAAGATGAGGGTTTTGAAACCCTACAGTCGAGTATATCCCAATAGGAATAACCTCCAGTCGTCGGATCCCAACATAAAGAAATGTATGGCTACGATCCAGGTCTGACATGGAAAAACTGGGCCGAACACTGCACGGTTCACAAACCGCTGCAGGAAACGTCCGAGACAAACTCAAACTGTGTCGGGACATTTAGCCGAGACCCTGCCAAGACCCCTGTGTCGACACTCTCTGTCGACACCCTGTGTCGACACAGCGCAACCTGTGTCGACACTCTGTGTCGACACAACATAACCTGGCTGTGTCGACATAGCAGGCCCTGTGACGATACAGTAGGCCCTGTGTCGACACAGCAGGCCCTGTGTCGACACAGCAGGCCCTGTGTCGACACAGCATGCCCTGTGTCGTCTTAGCAGACTTTGTCAAACACACCACAACTCTCCAAGGACACGGCTTATGACACGCCCGTGTCCCAGGTCGTGTGACCCCTGCCAAATTCCAAAATTGGCTCAAAACGCCTCCCGTCGCGCTTTTGAGTTTCGGGGCGTTACACGTTTTTCTTTTGATTTCATGCTCATCGCCTGCGCAGGATGTTAAGGCCGCATTCCCGTTATATTTATTTCGAAAATTCCACCAAGCCCTCTTGGACGATACCGTCGGGCTCGCATTTGTAGAGAGAGTGATGACGACGTTGTCCTGCCATTTGCTCGTGATGATCATGACTGTTTGATTGGTGGCGATGATGTTCCTCCATTTGTTCGTGATGGCGTTGTATAGGGTGCTGACGAGTTCTTTGGCGAGCTCCATGGCAATGCCGGGTCCATGCATTATGTTGATCGTCACCGCAACCGTACGTTTGAAGACTCAGATGGATGATGCCGCAACAATAATTTCGATGCACGCCATCGACGCTACAACGCCATCGTCCGTGACAATTATTTTGCTACAACATCATCGCCGCTACAACGCCATCGCCGCGACAATAATCTAATAATTATAATAAAATATTATATTTATTAATTTCCTTGATGCATTGTTTTAATTTGAGAGTTTATATTTCTTGCATTTAGTTATTGTATTTGTTATGCCATGTTTATGATGGGTGTATATAACCATCATGTATTTATTTTATTTGAATGGAGGAGATTGTGTAGTGTAGGCTATAAAAGGCCATGTTTATGAAGGATTTAGAAGAAGGAAGAATGAAAAGAAAAACCTAGAATTCAAGCTTTGAATTTTCCCCCTCTTTCCTCTTTCACTCTAAGGCAAATTTCGGCCCCTCCTTGTTTCTCCTCCTCTCTTGGCCGCCGGACTTATCTTCTTCCCCTCTCCACCCTCCTCTCTTCTTCTCCACAAAATCCTTTCTCCACTACAAGCAACAAATCAAAGAACTCCTCCCCTTGAAGAATTTGGCAAACATCCTTTGCCCGTCCTTGGGTGATTTCGGTCAAGGACAACAACTCCGGCGACGACGAACCTTCTCCGGCATGAAGCAAGGAAGACGGACGCGTTTCTCTCCGTTCTTTGGCGAAACACTTTTTCATGAGAATCATCTATTCCAATTGGGGTAACAAAAATTACTACTCTTGTGTGATTCCCTCTTAGATAGATCTTGTGGTGGTTTTCTTTCGCGTTGCTTGCAAACTTTTGAATTCGTTGTGGTTTTGATCTGAACGATATTGTTATCTTCTTTTGATCTATTTTAAGTTTCGTGAGTATTGGCGGACCTCGTTTTCTTTTTATTGGGAGAGATCTACCATTTCCGAATCGTTTATTTTTTTGTGGATCTCTTTTGGTACAACACACGCTCGAACAGATCAGTTCGATCCATTTCGCTTGAGAGAATATTGGTTCATCACCTCTATTTGATCTCTAAGAGTGTAGCGAACCCGTGCGTTAGCAATAGATTGATATTATTGTGAATCGGGTGTGCTGCATTTAAATTGTGCGAGCGTAGAATTGGAAAGAGTGAGAACAATTCAGTGTCCTTTGTCCGTTGCGATTCGTCAGGAGACATTGCCTGCATCAATTTGGTATCAGAGTCAGGTTCATGTCAATTTCTTAATTGGCACCGTCCACCTTTTCTTAGGACGCCGACACAAACTTGTCTTGCATGTTTATTTGTCAAAAAAGTACAAAATTTTTTTTCTTCTGGTCTACAAATAGCGGCCTAAATTTTTATTTTTCTTCAAAAAAATTAAAAAAAATTATTTAATAATCTGCTATTTATTTTCTGCAAGAAAATACAAAAAAATATATTTATTGACTTAGTGGTTTAGCGAGAACAATTCCATCTGTTACAATTTTATAGGATCAGAGTCATTATTCCACTGCATGTGCACCAGATTCGAGTAGAAAATTTTTTGTCACGTCACCACTAAAATGGCCCATGACATTAACGATTCCCGATTCAAATCTTCTGGATCCATGTCAAATGTTAGAAAACCAGTTCATTCACCTATAATGGGTGAAATTAGGGACTTGCTTAGACAATTAACGGTTAAACAAGAGATACCACCATCCCCTAGGCAGCCCTACCATCATCAGGATCGTCGCCCTGAGCGAGAGGTTTACATATCTAGGTCGTCTAGGAGCGTTGCTCCCACCTACGATGGGTTGGGGGGTCCTCAGATCTTCCTTAATTGGGTTGTTGAGATGGATACGTTATTTCGAGTGTCTTTGTCTATGGGACATCTACAAGGTCACATTGGCGAGCAAGCAGTTAATGGGTCGAGCACAGACTTTTTGGTTCAACGAGAAAAGACGTATTGGGTCTTCTATAGGTTGGCCGATCATGAAGATCCTCCTCACCGATCAGTATGCTCCTGCATGGATGTTTGATGAAGTGGCTACATTACGCCAGGGCACTAGACCCGTATCTGATGATAGGAGTGACATAGTCCCTCAGGATAGACCCTTTCTCCAGGTTGGTAGAGCTACCCATAACATACCTGCACCCACCAATGAAGGAAAGGAAAAGGTGAGGTCCCCTATCCCTAGTTCTGTACAAGTGACTGCTAGGACTGCCATGAGTCCGCAGGGTCAGAGTAGTCCTATTTGTAGGAGCAGACAAATAATTACGACATGTGAGTTTAGTGACGTATCTGATCATGGCTCTATTATGCGTCCTATTCCGATTACGCCCATAGTCCTATTTTAGTCTCCCCCTAAGCTGCCTGATCTAGTCGTTGACTCTCCTGATGAGTCTGCGGTAGTGTCTAAGACTGAGCCCGCCACTGAGGGAGAGGCTGACTTAACTGATGAGCTTAGTGACGATGAGGAGTTTGGTTACCCTAGTGACATGGAAGAGGAACTCCCCTCTGAAGTGTCACCCCATGGGATTACTCAATCTACCCTAGACTTTATTCATAATCCCTCACCTATGGTAGCTGAGGAATATTCTGATGATTTTATGTCAGTAGATGTACCTACGGTGTTGGAAGATTTACCTTATGAGGGAAGGTTATTTTTGGATGACTTTAGCGCTGAGAACCTGAAAGATGTTTCTTTGATATTATCATCATTGCCTGAAACTCAATATGAATTAGAAATTTTGTCGGGTTCGATTTTGCCCATTTCTGAGACCTTTACTGATTCTGATTTGGATGACGTATCAAGTGTGTTGGAAGAATTTCCTAGCGAGGGAGTTGTACTTTTGGATGACGTTATTGATGTAGACCCGAATGAGCGTCCTTTGATGTTGTCTCCATTGCCTGAAGTTCAAGATGATTTTGATTCTCTCCCGGGTGTGATTTTATCGACCCTCCCTCCTGCTCCATTGACCCAACTAGCACATATTTTAGGACACGAAATTGTTATATCTAGTCCAAGCCATTTGACATTGTCTACGTTTTTAACCCCTTCGTTGGGCATGTCTCGTAAAATATGTATTAGTGAGTTGATAGAATATGTGTTCAGTCTCGACACAATTTTTTGTAGTTTTGTATCCTTCAGACTTCCTATGAATAATCAATTCTCTGATTTTATGTTTACGATGAGGTCGTCTGTTGTGCCCATGTCAGATTTCGTGACGACTGTTCCCATTTTTTTCGTCCGCTAAACTTTCAATATAATTTAAATTGATTAAACCATTTAGTACCGGAGCCACCTGATTTAGTTCCGTTACCTCCAACGTATAAATAATGTGATTTTGCATAAGAATTCGCTCTCCAAATTCACAATTTACATAAGCACATTCATGAAACATTAGTTTCCCAACATGGGTTTTATAAATCTCATGCTAACGTACATAGAAGAGTGTCTCACTTTAATGTTGATGATTTGGTCTTAGCGCTTCTCATCCCTGAACGGTTGCCTTCGGGCTCCATGAAAAAGTTAGAGAATCGGCGAGCTAGACCTTTTCGAATTTTAAAGAGGTTAGGAGAAAATGCATATCTTTTGGAGATACCCACTGATTGGGGTATGTACCCCATTTTTAATGTTTCGTATTTAACGACTTATGTTTCTCCACCAATAGAATTATCTGCCTCTCTGTTTATTTCGTCCACTATGTTTTCTAATGGATCGAGGGATGAGCTGGTTCCTGGATCGCTCTCTCGTACGGTTTCCACTGGAGGTATGTTGAATGTTGATGTTGAAATCTTTTCACCTTCTTTGACTAATGTTTTTCCAAGGTTCCCGAAGACCTTCTTTTTACCTGACAGGTGCTATTTGATGTGGCATGATCACACTACTACAACTTGGATTATGGGGTCAGATTTGCCCCATGATGCTGTTGCTTTCGACTGTTCTCCCCTCACGAGCCACTCATCGGTGATGAGTAATTTTGAGTGGGGGAGGATTGATGGTGACGTTGTACCTCCATTTGCTAGTGATGATCATGACCGCTTGATTGGTTGCGATGATGTCCCACCATTTGTTCGTGATGACGTTGCAGATGGTGCTGACGAGTTCTTTGGCGAGCTCCATGGCGATGTCGGGTCCATGCATTATGTTGATTGTCGCCGCAACCATACGTATGAAGACTCGGATGGACGATGCCGCAACAATAATATTGATGCATGCCATCACCGCTACAACACCATCGCCGTGATAATTATTTTACTACAACACCATCGCCGATACAATGCCATCGTCGCGATAATAATTTTGCTACAACGCCGTCGCCGCTACAACGTCATTGCCGCGACAATAATCTAATAATTATAATATTATATTATATTTATTAATTTCCTTGTTGCATTGTTTTAATTTGAGAGTTTTTATTTCATGCATTTAGCTATTGTATTTGTTATGTCATGTTTATGATGGGTGCATATAACCCTCATTTATTTATTTTATTTGAATGGAGAAGATTGAGTGGTGTAGGCTATAAAAGGCCATGTTTATGAAGGATTTAGAAGAAGGAAGAATGAAAAGAAAAACCTAGAATTTAAGCTTTGAATTTTCCCCTTCTTTCCTATTTCCCTCTAAGGAAAATTTTGGCCCCTCCTTATTTTTCCTCCTCTCTTGGCCGCCGGCTTTATCTTCTTCCCCTCTCCTCCCTCCTCTCTTCTTCTCCACAAAATCTTTTCTCCTCTCAACTACGAGCAATAAATCAAAGAACTCCCCCCTTGAAAAATTCGGCCAACATCATTTTCGCTCCTTGGGTGATTTCGTCAAGGACAACAACTCCGACGACGACGAACCTTCTCCGGCATGAAGCAAGGAAGGCAGACGAGTTTCTCTCCGTTTGGCGTGACTCCGGCGGAGCCGTGGAAGAGCGAATCACTTTTTTATCGGAATCATCTATTCCGATTGGGGTAACAAAAATTACTACTCTTATGTGATTCCCTCTTAGATAGATCTTGTGGTGGTTTTCTTTGGCGTTGCTTGTGAACTTTTGAATTTGTCGTGGTTTTGATCCGAACGATATTGTTATCTTCTTTTGATCTATTTTAAGTTCGTGAGTATTGGCGGACCTCATTTTCTTTTTGTTGGGAGAGATCTACCATTTCCGAATCGTTTATTTTTTTGTGGATCTCTTTTAGTACAACACACGCTCGAACGGATCGGTTCGATCCATTTCACTTGAGAGAATATTGGTTCATCGCCTTTGTTTGATCTCTAAGGGTGTAGCGAACCCGTGCGTTAGCATTAGATTGATATTATTGTGAATCAGGTGTGCTGCGTTTAAATTGTGCGAGCGTAGAATTGGAATGAGTGATAACAATTCGGTGTCCTTTGTCCATTGTGATTCGTTAGGAAACATAGCCTGCATCAGAGTGTGCGTTCGTCGCAGGTAAAAATGTCCATTCATGCAGCCGGTGTCACAACCCGCATTTTCCCAGCATTTAAAGCACTATCAGAGTAGGGGAAACTACGCATTGTGATGCCACGTCACGTAGGGGACATCTACTGACGTTAAGGCAACTCATCGTCTCTCGCAACTTATAGAAATCGTTTTTTTTAAACTCAAAATGATCCAAATATAATTTATGCACAATATGCGAAGCCGTGTCCCTCGGCTAGGTGGATCAACTAGTCCACGGTTTGAAAATATAGTTTTACGCAGTGGAAAAATACTTAATTTATTCATTTGGTGACCTAAATGCTCGTGTAGACCAAGTGAGGTGCACCATGCAGTATCAGATGTCTAGATTTACTGTACATAAAAGTAGATTTATCATGCGCAGAAAGTAATGAGGTTAACATTTCAAATTATGGTATGCAATGCTCCAACTGCCTTAGCATATCTAAGCAAGGGGGCTCCCAAGCCAAGCCATAACTAATCGTTCCAGAACAAGTGTCCAAAAGCAATCAAAGAGTAGCAGCAGTAAGGTAGCAGAAAGTTTAACAAAGCGGCACCATGGGCGTCAACACCTGACACGAACCCATGGGTCGGCAAGCTCATAGGAAACCCTACCCCAAGAGGGTCAGAAAACAGCAACTGACGCAGCTCCCCACTAACACCTGCTATAGTCCAGAACCTGAGGCATTCAAAGAAAGAACACCTCAGAAACAAGTTACAAACGACGAAGAAAAACAGGAAAGTAAGCAAACCTCCGCGAGACCGGAGGGAAACATTAGCTGCAAGGGTCAGGTTAAACAAAACTAGTCATATCTAGCAATAAAAATCAATCGGAAAAGAGCCCGCCAAAAGATGAGTGGAGACGGACAAAATCAAACTCACCACAGACAAATAACATTCATTTGAGATCATTAATCTTATTCAAATTAAAGAGACTGATCAGCTCATCAGAAAACAAAAGAGAAACTGTGCGGGGATAATACCATCACACATCGTCACAGCCCTCAGAGCATCGCACCGGTGGCACCGCCAACATCGTGTACAACCTCCAACAGATTTATCATTTTAAAAGAGCATCGCACCGGTGGCACCGCCAACATCGTGTACGACCTCCAACAGACTTATCATTTTCTGACTCAACAAAGGCAAGAGATAAGGCCTACCAGATAATAATTTAGGATTTTAAGAAACAAGATATGATATTGTAATGAGAAAGGGCTAAACGAACAAAAAAGAACTTAACATTTGAAAACTCGCTAGGAGCATAAAGGAGAAAAAAGAAAACGTAACAAAAGGGAGAAGAGCAAGATCACCACTTGCCTCAACCACCCGAAACCGCACTTCGGAAGGCACCACGACGCAGATCGGCCCTAGCGAAGGCGAGAAAAAGAAATATACAACATTAAGGTCGAAAAGGAAGATTAGGGCCAAAAACCCTAACGGAGAAATTCCATGAAAGTAGAAATACTCACCACGACTGCGTAGATCTCGGCGAGAACTTTCCGAATCTATGCTCGGCTCGCGATTCCGAGCACCGGAGCTCCGTCGGCGGCGGTCGGAAGGCTCCCGAGAAAAAGGAATTCGCTGCACTGCTTCGGCCGAAAAGAACAGGGGAAAGGAAATGGGGGGCTCGTTTCTTGCTTCGGGAGGAGAAAAAAACCTTATAGTATATATAATAATAATATTATTATTATTATTATTATTATAAATTTTATAAAGGTTTAAAACCAAAGAAAAAATAAGGATGGCTCGGAGATCTCTGAGCTGAGCTCGGAGATCTCTGAGCTGAGCTCGGAGATCTCTGAGCTCGGAGATCTCTGAGCTCGGAGATCTCTGAGCTCGGAGATCTCTGAGCTCCGCTCGGAGATCTCTGAGCGCAGAAAATCTAAAAAGGGGAAATTTAGTTAAAATTTCTATACTATTACGAATACCCAAACGCGCGCCAAAACGGACGAAATTCGCGTCCCAGGCGAATGTCGACACTACGAACCCAACGACGAAGTCGGAATCAAAATCCGACGCACCGAACTCGAGTTATGGCCTAACGAAGTTACAGTAATTTTTTTAATTATCCGAATTTCAAACGTGGGCCGAGACTCCAAAAAAAAACAAAGCTCGGATTGCGACGAAACTCGACGAGCAAGTCAGAAATTATATAACTCAGCTTCCCGATGTAAAAGAAATTTCGGTTCCGACGCATATCCCAAAATCTAGCCGGTCAAACCTAACGGACGCCAAAAAAGCACAAACGGCGTCGCACCGTCAACTCACGGACACGTAACGCCCTTCCGCTATTATGACGTCAGCAGACAAAAGAATAATAATAGGAAAAAACCGGGGGCGTTACAACCACTCCCCCTAAAAGAAAGTTTCGTCCCGAAACTTGACGTACGAACAGAAAACATTATCGGGGCAAAATATACGGTGCAGGAAGAAGAGTTTCACCTGGGATAATTAAATGAAGAGGTGCGGATGAGACTCCCGCATAGCTGAGTCCAACTCCCATGTCGCGCTCTCGACGTCATGATTTCGCCAGAGAACTTTTACCATGGGAAAGGATTTCCTCCGCAACACACGCTCCTGAGTCTCTAGAATACGGACAGGTTCCTCAACATAAGACAAATTGGGCTGAATCTGAGGCACCAAATCGAGGACTTGACGATTGCTGCGGACACACTTCCTCAACTGACTCACATGACACACATCATGGACGCCAGGGAAGGTAGCAGGTAACTCTAATCTATAAGTAGACACTCCGATGCGCTCAGCGACCTGAAATGGCCCAACATATCTGGGATCCAACTTGTGGTTCTTCCCAAATCTTTTAACGCCTGGCACCGGAGAGACATTCAGAAAAACACTGCTCCCAACCTCAAACTCCAGATCTGCCCTTCTTTGATTGGCATACTTTTCATACCGCTCCTGAGCAACGCGGAGCTTCTCCCGAATATTAGTCACCGCCTCTTCCATTTCCACCAAAGCTTCTGGACCTAACAACGGTCTCTCACCGACTTCGGCCCAAAATAAGGGAGTTCTGCAGCGCCTCCCATACCATGCTTCAAAAGGTGCCATCTGTAGGCTCTCTTGGTAACTGTTATTATATGCAAACTCCATCAATCTCAAGCGCTGATCCCATGCGCCACCATGATCCAGAATATAACACCTGATCATGTCCTCCACGATCTGATTCACTCTCTCCGTCTGACCATTTGTCTGTGGATGATAAGCGGTAGAATACCGGAGGTCGGTGCCCAAAGCTCCATGCAAGCTCTTCCAAAAACGCGACATATATCTTGAGTCCCGATCTGACACAATGTTTACAGGCACGCCATGCAATCTAATGACCTCATCCACATACAACTCTGCAATCTTCTCCATCGAATAGCCAACCTTGAAGGGAACGAAATGGGCACACTTCGTCAACCGGTCCACTATGACCCAAACAGAATCATGTCCACGAGGGGACCTCGGTAATCCGGTAATGAAGTCCATCGAGATACTCTCCCATTTCCACATGGGAACTTCCAAAGGGGTCAATTTTCCTCCAGGCCTGCCATGATCGGCCTTCACCCGCTTGCACGTGAAGCACTCCGATACAAATTTGGCGATGTCATTCTTCATGCCCGACCACCACACGATTTGCTTCAGATCTCTATACATCTTGGTGGAACCCGGGTGGTAAGCCACGCTAGATCCGTGAGCTTCGTTGCAAATCATCACTCAAATATCTCCCACCGCCGGAATACAGAATCTACCTCTATACAAGAGGGTGTCAAGCTCATCAATAGAGAAATCAGATAATTCTCCTTTCTTGGTCCTAGCTCGCAAGTGCTGCAAATCCGGGTCATCCTTCTGATGCAATCTCGTCAGAGAAATCCAAGAAGGCACCTCGGCTTCCCAGCCAGAGGGCTCGCCACGGCTCGCCACGGAAATATCCATCAAAAGAAACTCCTCAACCAAGGCTCGAACCGATAGATTAAATATCTGAGCCGTCTTCCTACTCAAAGCATCGGCCACCACATTGGCCTTACCAGGATGATAGAGGATGTCCACTTCATAATCAGCCACATACTCCAACCACCGACGCTGGCGCAAATTCAGCTCCTTTTGTGTGAATACATACTTCAGACTTTTATGATCTGTATAAATCTTACACACGGCGCCATATAATAAATGCCTCCACAGCTTCAGGGCATAGATCACTGCCGCAAACTCCAAATCATGAGTAGGGTAGTTCTTCTCATGAACCTTCAATTGCCTAGATCCATAGGCGATCACCTTCCCCTCCTGCATCAAAACACAACCAAGTCCAATGTGTGAAGCATCAACATACACCGCATACTCCACTCCCTCAATAGGCAGAATTAGAATTGGGGCAGTGCACAACCTTCTCTTCAACTCTTGGAAAGCCTCCTCACACTTATCACTCCAAATGAAGGCGACATTCTTTTGCGTCAGACGCGTCATCGGAGCGGACAGCGTGGAGAAACCTTACACAAATCTCCTATAGTATCCAGCCAAGCCCAAGAAACTTCTGATCTCCTTTGGTGTAGAAGGTCTCTTCCAATCCATCACCGCTGAAATCTTGGCTGGATCAACAGAGATTCCATCCTTGCTCACCACATGTCCTAAGAAGGACACCCGAGACAGCCAAAACTCGCACTTGCTAAGCTTAGCATACAGCTTATGCTCTCTTAGGACAGACAGAACCAACCGCAAATGATGGGCATGCTCCTCATCGCTGCGAGAATAGACGAGGACGTCGTCGACGAAGACGACCACAAAACGATCAAGAAAATCCTTGAACACACGGTTCATCAGATCCATGAACGCAGAAGGCGCGTTAGTCAAACCGAAGGATAACACGAGGAACTCAAAATGTCCGTGTCGGGATCTAAAAGCTGTCAGAGGAATGTCTGACTCACGAACCCTCGTCTGGTGGTAGCCTGAACGGAGATCAATCTTCGAGAACCTGATGCACCCACGCAGCTGGTCGAACAAATCGTCAATCCGCGGCAAAGGATATCTATTCTTGATAGTCACCTTGTTTAGCCCTCGGTAATCGATACACAACCTCATGGAACCGTCCTTCTTTTTCACAAAGAGAACAGGAGCGGCCCATGGAGAAGTACTCGGTCTAATGAAACCACACTCCAGCAGCTCATCCAACTGAACACGTAATTCTTCTAACTCACGTGGCGCCATGCGGTACGGTGCCTTAGCAATGGGCCGGGTGCCTGGCTCGAGGTCTATAGAAAACTCCACCTCTCTTTCGGGGGGGGGGAGTCCAAAAAGCTTATCAGGAAAAACATCAGGAAACTCTCGCACCACCGGGATGCCCTCCACAGCTGGCTCAACACGAGAAGCTTCCAATGCACTGATAGAAACCAAGAAACCCTCACAACCAGATGCTAAAGCTCGGTGGGCACGTACCGTGGATATGATTGGAGATCCCTTTCGAGGAAGGCCATAAACACTCAATGGACGACCGTCTCCCAACTTGAAATCTAACCGCTTCTCCTTGCACTTGATCACGGCATCAAATTTGGACAACCAATCCATTCCAAGAATCACATCGAAGTCTGCCAAATCCAGCATCTTTAAATCTGCTAGAACTTGGACACCACCCAAGGAAATGGGGCACTCCCGGATACCCCGATCTGACGTAACCTGTTCTCCAGATGGAAACTTAACAGACAAGGCATCATCCAACCGATCAACAGGCCATCGGTGCCTGTCAACAAAACTCTGAGCGACAAAGGAGTGAGAAGCTCCCGAATCAAATAGGACACGCGCCCACTTATTTCTCACCTTGAATTCACCTAAGCAAGTATGCATCCCCAAACAACTAGTAAGCTAAAACAAGAAGGAAGGGAACAAGCTAGGAAGAAGGAGACTGACCAGATATCACGTGTGCTGAAGCTTGAGCGTCATCTCTAGTCAACACATTAAGCTTGCCCTTCCCTTTGTCCACGATTCGCGAGGGCGGCGGCAAGGTCTGCAGAGGAACCGCTGAAGTCACGGTTTGAGAGCTTGGGCAGTCAGCCCTACGATGGCCTCTCTGCCCACAGAGAAAACAACACCCAGTTTTCCTGAAACACCGGGCCGCCTCATGACCGGGCTTAGAGCAGAAAGAGCATACCGGGATAACCTTGGGTGCATCCTGAATCGCACTAATCCTCGACTGCTCCTGCGTCTCGAGCCTCTTGAAACACTTTTCGAACGGATGACCTCGCTTGCCGCAGAAGCTACAGTGCCCCATACCCCTCTTCCTTGAGTCCGAGTGTGATGCCTTTGAGCTCTCTCGATCGTCCAACTTCCTCTTATCACTCTTCACCTGTTGTCCACGATTCTTTATCTTTTCAATAGACTCGGCCTTCAAAGCGGCCTCCACTGCTTCAGCATAAGTTCCCGACCCATAAGCACTAGCCCACTGCTGGATGTCGCCAGTGAGACCACTCAAAAACCGCTTAACCCTTCCTTCCTCAGAAGCCACCAATTCTGGGGCGAACCTGCTCAACTTGCTGAATTCAATCTCATACTCACTGACGGTGAGCTGCCTCTGCTTCAGATGCAAGAAGCTGTTCATCAATCGGTCGCGCTCAACCGAAGGGAGAAACTTCTTAAGCAACATGGCTTTAAACACTGTTGAGACTATATTATCCAGCAGGACACGTGTTGTGTGGGACCGCATCTTTGGGCATTCCCCACCGCGTTCCTGGTCTGGTTGTTGACCCCGGTGGGTCCCCGTGTGGCGGATTATCCCCGCGGTCCTGCGGTTGGGGTTAGTCCCACATCGCCTGCAGAGGCGGTCCTTTGGTGTTTATGTACCCCCGTCCCCCCTTACTATAACCTCGGGGTTTTGGTAAGATGTGGGGTGACGGGTGGCTTTAACATGGTATCAGAGCCAGGTTGTCCTGCTGCGGGGGTGTGTTGAGACTATATTATCCAGCAGGACACGTGTTGTGTGGGACCGCATCTTTGGGCATTCCCCACCGCGTTCCTGGTCTGGTTGTTGACCCCGGTGGGTCCCCGTGTGGCGGATTATCCCCGCGGTCCTGCGGTTGGGGTTAGTCCCACATCGCCTGCAGTAGGCGATCCTTTGTGTTCATGTACCTCCGTCCCCCCTTACCATAACTTCGGGGTTTTGGGAAGATGTGTGGTGACGGGTGGTTTCCACATGGTATCAGAGGGAGGTTGTCCTGCTGCGGGGGTGTGTTGAGACTATATTATCCAGCAGGACACGTGTTGTGTGGGACCGCATCTTTGGGCATTCCCCACCGCGTTCCTGGTCTGGTTGTTGACCCCGGTGGGTCCCCGTGTGGCGGATTATCCCCGCGGTCCTGCGGTTGGGGTTAGTCCCACATCGCCTGCAGAGGCGGTCCTTTGGTGTTTATGTACCCCCGTCCCCCTTACTATAACCTCGGGGTTTTGGTAAGATGTGGGGTGACGGGTGTACATAAACACCAAAGGACCGCCTCTGCAGGCGATGTGGGACTAACCCCAACCGCAGGACCGCGGGGATAATCCGCCACACGGGGACCCACCGGGGTCAACAACCAGACCAGGAACGCGGTGGGGAATGCCCAAAGATGCGGTCCCACACAACACGTGTCCTGCTGGATAATATAGTCTCAACACACCCCCGCAGCAGGACAACCTCCCTCTGATACCATGTGGAAACCACCCGTCACCACACATCTTCCCAAAACCCGAAGTTATGGTAAGGGGGGACGGAGGTACATGAACACAAAGGATCCCTCGACAAAACTTTCCTTCTCCCTGATCCACCAACCTTTTGCCAGTCCCTTCAATTGATAAGCAGCCACCATCACCTTCGAAGCTTCGGAGATGCCTGAATAGAAGAACATCTCCTCCATGCCGATCACCCAATCATCCAAGGCCATGAAGTCTGCCCTACCATCATAGGTAGGAGGTCCCAAACGCTGGAAGTGGGAAATGAAGTTCATCTCCGGTGGCAATGCCACTGGAGGCGCCAAAGGAGCAGGAATAGCTGGACTCACCACCGGTTCTTGCGCGACAGGTTGCTGCACCGCGGCAGCAGACACCAGGGACTGAATTTTAGTCTGCATCGCGTCTATCTGCCTAGACAAGGCCTCATTGCTCTGACGCAGACTTTCGATCACAGACGTGCTCTGACCACCAGAAGACTCTCCCTCAGGCTGGGGAGTCGATCGCGTTGCTCTCCCACGACGCATGTCTACAAGATAGATGGACATCAACTCAAAAACCGGCTTAAGGCACTTAAGCCAAGCAGACACGAAAAATATATCCCGGATCATTTTGGAACGGAAAAGAAATTTATCTGCTATTGCTGCTACCTTGCTCTGGAATTCCATGAAACAATGCTATGAACTTAACTAGGACGATATGAATGTATGACATGAGTGCATGAACATTTAAATTTCTTTTCAAATCATGTGTGTACATATGTCATCTGGTATGTATTTAACTTGGCACGCATGCTTATGCGATGATATGATTGTATGCAGTGCTATGCATTCTAGAAAGAGGCCTTAATGCATGTTATGAGCGGAGTACACATGCAATGTTATGCATCCCATACTACATAACATTACATGTAACGAAAAAAAGAAAACGTGCTAATGGTCATTCATGTAATGGTGGTTATGCATCCCATACTACATAACCGTCACATGTCACCTCCTATGATGGATCCATATACAACACATATTATGCATCCCATACTACATAATATGCCTTGTATACTTCTTATTATGCTATGAGTGTAGTGACTGAGCTTCGGTCAAGACATACCGATGACATATCAGTGTGTGTAAACAATGAAATGATCGCTTGAGGTTCTGCTTAGGGTAGCAGTCGTTCGGCTCACTCGCCAAACCACCCAACTACCTTTTTCACAGAACCTCGCTCTGATACCAACTGTCACAACCCGCATTTTCCCAGCATTTAAAGCACTATCAGAGTAGGGGAAACTACGCATTGTGATGCCACGTCACGTAGGGGACATCTACTGACGTTAAGGCAACTCATCGTCTCTCGCAACTTATAGAAATCGTTTTTTTTAAACTCAAAATGATCCAAATATAATTTATGCACAATATGCGAAGCCGTGTCCCTCGGCTAGGTGGATCAACTAGTCCACGGTTTGAAAATATAGTTTTACGCAGTGGAAAAATACTTAATTTATTCATTTGGTGACCTAAATGCTCGTGTAGACCAAGTGAGGTGCACCATGCAGTATCAGATGTCTAGATTTACTGTACATAAAAGTAGATTTATCATGCGCAGAAAGTAATGAGGTTAACATTTCAAATTATGGTATGCAATGCTCCAACTGCCTTAGCATATCTAAGCAAGGGGGCTCCCAAGCCAAGCCATAACTAATCGTTCCAGAACAAGTGTCCAAAAGCAATCAAAGAGTAGCAGCAGCAAGGTAGCAGAAAGTTTAACAAAGCGGCACCATGGGCGTCAACACCTGACACGAACCCATGGGTCGGCAATCTCATAGGAAACCCTACCCCAAGAGGGTCAGAAAATAGCAACTGACGCAGCTCCCCACTAACACCTGCTATAGTCCAGAACCTGAGGCATTCAAAGAAAGAACACCTCAGAAACAAGTTACAAACGACGAAGAAAAACAGGAAAGTAAGAAACCTCCGCGAGACCGGAGGGAAACATTAGCTGCAAGGGTCAGGTTAAACAAAACTAGTCATATCTAGCAATAAAAATCAATCGGAAAAGAGCCCGCCAAAAGATGAGTGGAGACGGACAAAATCAAACTCACCACAGACAAATAACATTCATTTGAGATCATTAATCTTATTCAAATTAAAGAGACTGATCAGCTCATCAGAAAACAAAAGAGAAACTGTGCGGGGATAATACCATCACACATCGTCACAGCCCTCAGAGCATCGCACCGGTGGCACCGCTAACATCGTGTACAACCTCCAACAGATTTATCATTTTAAAAGAGCATCGCACCGGTGGCACCGCCAACATCGTGTACGACCTCCAACAACTTATCATTTTCTGACTCAACAAAGGCAAGAGATAAGGCCTACCAGATAATAATTTAGGATTTTAAGAAACAAGATATGATATTGTAATGAGAAAGGGCTAAACGAACAAAAAAGAACTTAACATTTGAAAACTCGCTAGGAGCATAAAGGAGAAAAAAGAAAACGTAACAAAAGGGAGAAGAGCAAGATCACCACTTGCCTCAACCACCCGAAACCGCACTTCGGAAGGCACCACGACGCAGATCGGCCCTAGCGAAGGCGAGAAAAAGAAATCTACAACATTAAGGTCGAAACGGAAGATTAGGGCCAAAAACCCTAACGGAGAAATTCCATGAAAGTAGAAATACTCACCACGACTGCGTAGATCTCGGCGAGAACTTTCTGAATCTATGCTCGGCTCGCGATTCCGAGCACCGGAGCTCCGTCGGCGGCGGTCGGAAGGCTCCCGAAAAAAAGGAATTCGCTGCACTGCTTCGGCCGAAAAGAACAGGGGAAAGGAAATGGGGGGCTCGTTTCTTGCTTCGGGAGGAGAAAAAAACCTTATAGTATATATAATAATAATAATAATAATATTATTATTATAAATTTTATAAAGGTTTAAAACCAAAGAAAAAACAAGGATGGCTCAGAGATCTCTGAGCTGAGCTCGGAGATCTCTGAGCTGAGCTCGGAGATCTCTGAGCTCGGAGATCTCTGAGCTCGGAGATCTCTGAGCTCCGCTCGGAGATCTCTGAGCGCAGAAAATCTAAAAAGGGGAAATTTAGTTAAAATTTCTATACTATTACGAAGACCCAAACGCACGCCAAAACGGACGAAATTCGCGTCCCAGGCGAATGTCGACGCTACGAACCCAACGACGAAGTCGGAATCAAAATCCGACGCACCGAACTCGAGTTATGGCCTAACGAAGTTACGGTAATTTTTTTAATTATCCGAATTTCAAACGTGGGCCGAGACTCCAAAAAAAAACAAAGCTCGGATTGCGACGAAACTCGACGAGCAAGTCAGAAATTATATAACTCAGCTTCCCGATGTAAAAGAAATTTCGGTTCCGACGCATATCCCAAAATCTAGCCGGTCAAACCTAACGGACGCCAAAAAAAACACAAACGGCGTCGCACCGTCAACTCACGGACACGTAACGCCCTTCCGCTATTATGACGTCAGCAGACAAAAGAATAATAATAGGAAAAAACCGGGGGCGTTACAGCCGGGCCGCAAAAATAGGTGCAACACAAGGACTTCCCAGGAGGTCAACCATCCCAGTACAACTCTCGCCCAAGCACGCTTAACTGCGAAGTTCTAATACGATCCGACGCTCTAGTGATGGTATGCTCGCACACGTTGGAATACTCCGACATATTATATTTAAGTCAAGCTCCTCTACACACGATCTTTCAGTTTGTAGAGTCCATTTCCATTCAGATTAAGCAATTTTGGCAGCTCCAAATTTTACGCATGACAACAACCAGGTTGCCACGCCTCCGCCTATACGCGAGATGTCCAAAATAGGAAAGTGGCGGCGATTTCACCACGTGAGCGCTAAGTTATGTTGCGGTCATTACTGTATTCTTGGAAGTGTGTCATGAATCCTTCGTCGGCATATCCATTAGGATGGAATTGACGAAAGGAAAACATTGGGATAAACTTTAAATGAAGTTGAATATGCACGATCTGAGGTCACAGAATGAGTTTGAATTTGTTCTCCTGATTATCCGGTGGATGGACAACTCCGTGAGCTTTCCGAAAGGGTATTATGCGCGAAAATCACACGGTCTGATCCAAAGTTATGGTCGTTTGAAGTTCCTTGCATTTGGAAACTAAGACATGCCTTTCTTTTGATTTCATGCTCATCGCCTGCGCAGGATACCAAGACCGCGTGGGCTGTAACCTCGTGCCCCCGTTCGTTGAGAGTGAGCATTCGCCTCAGGTAAATATGGGCTTTCAAGCAGCCGAGCGGCAAAAAATGCGGGCAACACGAGGACTTCCTAGGAGGTCACCAATCCCCATGCTACTCTCGCCCTACCACGCTTAACTGCATAGTTCTAATGTGATCTGGTGCTCTAGTGCTGGTATGGTCATACATGTTGGAATAGTCCGACACATTTTATTTATGCCAAGCTTCCTGACACAGATGTTTCGGTTTTCGAGCTCCGATTCCTTTCGAATTAACCAATTTTGGCGCCTCAAATTTTCACACGTGGCAACGACCGAATCGCCATGTCGCCGCCTCTACGTGGGATCTCCGAAATGGGGAAGTGGCAGCGATTTGGCCACGTGACAGCAAAGTTATGTCACAGTCATAAATGTATTCTTGGAAGTGTTTCCCGAAGCCTTCGTCAGCATATCCACAAGGACAAAATTGACAAAAGCAAAACACTGCGATTGGCTATAAATAGTGTATAATATATGCCATCTGAGGTCGAAAAATGAGCGCGAACGGGTTCACCCGCTTCTCCAGTCGATGAACAACTCCAAGATCTTTATAAAATGGTATTGTGTGAGAAAATCGGAGTGTCTGGTCAAAAGTTATGGCCTGTTGAAGTGCCTCGCATTTGGAAACTAAGACGCGCCTTTCTTTTAATTTCATGGTTATCTCCTGCGCAGGATGTTAAATTCGCATGCCCGTTCTTTTGATTCCTGAAAATTTCGCCCAGCCCGTGTGGGCGGTAATCTTAGGACCGTGTTTGTAGATAGTGAGCGTTCGCCACTGGTAAAAATGGGCATTCATGCAGCCGAGCGGCAAAAACAATGGGTGCAACATGAGAACTTCCTATGAGGTCACCCATCCCAGTACTAGTCTCGCCCAAGCACGCTTAACTGTGGAGTTCTGATGTGATCTGGTGCTCTAGTGCTGCTATGGTCGCACACGTTAGAATAGTCTGACATATTCTATTTTAGCCAAGCTCGCCAGCGCCCGATGTTTCAGTTTTCGGTCTCCAATTCCTTTCGGATTATCCAATTTTGGCAGCTTAAATTTTCACGCGCAGCAATGGCCGGGTCGCCACGCCACCGCCTCTACGAGGGATCTCCGAAATGGGGAAGTGGCTGTGATTTCATCGTGTGAGCGCGAAGTTATGTCGCGGTCATTACTGTATTCTTGGAAGTGTTTCCCGAAGCCTTCGTCGGCATATCCACTAGGACGAAATTGACAAAAGCAAAGCATTGTGATAACCTTTAAACAAAGTTGAATATACGTGATCTGATGTCGCGAAATGAGCTCGAACAGGTTCACCTGTTTCTCCAGTGGATGGACAACTCTGAGAGATTTCCGAAATGGTATTGTGCGCAAAAATCAGAAGGTCTGATCAGAAGTTATGGCCATTTGAAGTGCCTTGTATTTGGAAACTAAGATGACCTTTCTTTTGATTTCATGCTCATCGCTTGGGCAGGATGTTAAGTACGCGTTCCCGTTCTGTTGATTCCGAAAATTCTGCCTAGCCCCCGTGGGCGGTACTCTAGGGCCTACGTTGGTTGAGAGAACGCATTCATCGAAGTTAAAAATGGGCATTCAGGAAGCCGAGCGGCAAAAAATGTGTACAATAGGAGGACTTCTCGAGAGGTCACCCATCTCAGTACTACTCTCTACCAAGAACTCTTAACTGCGGATATCTGATGGGATTCAGTGCTATAGTGCTGGTATGGTTGCACATGTTGGAATACTTCGACACATTTTATTTAAGATAAGCTCCCCGAAGGAAGATCTTTTGGTATGCGGGCTCTGTCTCCATTTAGATTAATCAATTTTGGCAGTTCAAATTTTCACGCGTGGCAACAGCCGGATCGCTATGCCGCCGCCTCTACGCGGGATCTCCAAAATGGGGAAGTGGCATCGATTTTACCGCGTGAGCATGAAGTTTTGTCGCGGTCATTACAATATTCTTCAAAGTGTTTCCCGAACCCTTCGCCGACATATCCATTAGGACAAAATTGACGAAAGGAAAACACTGGGATAACCTTTGAAAGGAGTTCAATATGCTCGATTTGAGGTTGCGAAACGAGCTCAGATGGGTTCTCCCGGTTCTCCAGTGGATGGGAAACTCTGAGAGCTTTTCGAAATGGTATTGTGGGCGAAAATCAGAGGGTCTGATCAAAAGTAATGGCCATTTGAAGTGCCTTGCATTTGGAAACTAAGATGCGCCATTCTTTTCATTTTATGCTCTTCGCCTGTGCAAGATGTAACGTCCCGAATCGCTCTAGGCCCCTAGTGTGTGTGTTTTGAGTCAGGAGGGTTGACTCGAGTCCTGAGAAGTGCCGGGAATTGGACTGCACTTGTGGAGACATGGAGAAATCAGTGTAAAAAGACATGGGTAGCGACACGGGTAGCGACACGAGCGTGTCCCTACCCGTGTGCGTCGAGTTGAGCTCGACGAGCCGTGTCGAGATCGTCGAACTGTGTCGACACCAGGTGACACGGGTAGTGACACGGCCGTGTCCCTACCCGTGTGCGTCGAGATGATCTCGACGAAGCATGTCGAGATCGTCGAGATGCGTCGAGATAGTCGAGCGGGGGACACGGGTAGTGACACAGGGTGTGTCCCTACCCGTGTGCGTCGAGTTGAGCTCGACGAGAAGTGTCGAGATGCAACCCGAGAAGTACACGGCCAATGACACGGCCAGGCACACGGCCGTGTCATGTGAACACGGGTCGGGACACGGGCGTGTCCCTACCCGTGTCAAACATTGAACCGACATGGAAACCGCCACGGCCGTTTCGCGGAAGCAGGACACGGGTACGGACACGGCCGTGTCCCTACCCGTGTCATATTTTGTTTATAAGGGGGAGATAAAACCCTAGCCGTTTTTCATTCTCATTTCCTTCCCCTATTTCCTGTGAGAGCTCCTGGTGAGAGGAAACTGCAGGAGCAAGTTCTACCGAAGGGGATCCGCCATCGCCGTGAAAGAGAAGATGCCGCCAAGGAGAACTACGCGATCCATGGCCGGAAATGGTGGTACCGCTGGAGCCAACGTGAGTTTCCTACCCTCTCCCTTGGTGCTAGATCTATAGTTATGTCTTAGGAGAGACATCGACTCAAGAGAGTCTTGATGGAGAGGAGAAGATTTCTAGGTTAGGCCATGTTAGAACTTGTGTTCTATACTTTAGATCTCTTCAACCCTTCCCCTTTTCTTCAATATGACGATGGGTGGATGGTCTCGTGAGGAGATTATGGCCTTTGAGGTTGAATAAGGGAGGAGAATATTTCTGGAAAATTTAGGAACGATCGCCTTGAGGAGGAAGACGGTCCGATGCCGTTCATTTTCTTTAAGATGCGCGCAGAATCTGTATTCTGCGCGCAGCGATCTTCTAGGCCATTTTCTTGTAGGATATGTGCAGATCTGGGCTTTTGGCTAAACACGAAAGTTGTAGCCCTCGGAAATACCTTTCCAACGAGTGGTTGCACGACTTCAGGTGATGTCTGTGGCCCCGGGAAAACCTAATCGAGTTTGCTTGTCCGGCAATTCCTGTACACAGAAATTGTGTTTTGTGCGCAGTGAACTTTGAAGCCGATTTCGAGTAAGTTATTGTCAGATCTGGGTTGTGACCTGAATATGAAAGTTGTAGATCATGGAAATACCTTTCCAACGAGGGGTTACACGCCTCCACCGGATTCCTGTAACTTCAGGAAACTCCGGTCGAAGTTGCTGTCCAATGCTAATCCTGCGCTGAAATTCTGGGTCTCTACATACATTGTGGATTTGAAATTGGTGGATCCAATGTCGCAATTAATTCGTGGTTTTGGTGAAATAATTTTATGTTAACCACCAAAGTGTTATGGATGATAATATTTACTGTTTTAGAAATCAATTTATTATTGCAAGATAGCTTGAGGCCTGTTGATTTCCTTATGTTTAATTGGATTGATTTGATAATACTTCGGTAGGTTGCCGTAAGAGCAAATCTTGTTTATATCATGTTGAAATCACTTGGGATGATATATAGATGGGTAACCCATGGCCATGCATATGTTATATATCAGATTGAATTTAGGAGTCCAACAATAGTGGGTCGTCTCCTATTGGCATCTTATAGTAAATGTGCAAGTGCGGTGTTGACCGCCACCTGTTCTGGTCGTGTTGAGGTAAGGTGTGGATGGATGGTTGGGCTGTGTCCTCGTGCTCACTCCGAGGCCCCTTCCATGTTATGATGAGGTTGTGAATTGCATGTGGTGTGAGTCGACACGCGGTGTCGTAATCCTGGGTTAAGGATAGTGTGGCAGGTCTACGGGCTCGCCAGTCGTCACACCGACGGGAGTTGGCAGTTAGACTTGGTCGGTTTGGGCTGTGTCCTCGGTGTTCACGTCCCGAGGCCCCTTCGACCATGTAAACGGTTGGGCTGTGTCCTCGTGCTTTCTTCCGAGGCCCCTTCCGGGTCACGCAAGGCCAGTTCGGGCTGTGTTCTTGGTGTACATCTACCCAAGACCCCGCTGGGCCATAGTACGCATGGGCTCCGCTGTTGTGTTCTTAGCGTTGAGGCGTACGGAGGCCTAGGTGAAGTAGTGTGATACCCGCCTAGTAGTAGAAGTGCCCGTTCTACTGTCACCGCCTGGCCACGGCGGCTGATGCCTGAGAGGTTAGCTACCTGCTCGAAAAGTGGGAACTATAGTCTGTGTCGACATAGCAATTGCATGGGTGTGCATGGGTGAGTCATTGCATAGCATTCATAGCATTTCATAACATTGCACAACAAGATCCTCATCGTATATGTTTGTATGTGCACTCTTATACGATGAGTTACTTTTATGTAACCCGATCCTTAACTTATAAGTTTGTATGGGCATTCTTATAAGTTAAGTTACCTTCCTGCTGTTACTTATACTTGTTAGTTTAGTGTAGCTCTTACATAAATGCTGATTATGATACTGTTACTCTTACACTACTGCCACCTGCTTGTACTTCCTTTACTTGCATACTTGTTATATACTATACTCTTGTTCCTTTTCTCCGCCCGGTGCCGAGGAGTCGCCGGGGGAGCGGATGTGAAACCACTTAGTCGTTTCGACTAACGGTTGCTACGTCTTCCTTTTTAGGAGGTCACGCCGCAGGTAGAGCAGCCGCAGACTACGCAGCAGGACAGCCGGGCCAGGACGACAGGGCCTGAAGGGACGGTGCCATCGATACCGTCGGTTACCGATGTTAGTTCTATTACTCTGTTGTAGCCCGTTTGGGCAATGTTTAGCTGTACTCTGATATATGGTAGAAGCATGTTTTAGCTTCTAATTATTGATGTATTTGGACATTATAACTTAGTGTGGATTTGACTTCTCTTGCTTATTTATTTGGTTACATTGGCATGTTATATTGATATTGTTGTAGCCGGCGGAATAGGCGTCTTGTGGTACAGGTTAGCCCGTGTGCTAATGCTACCGCAAGGCGGCTGTTCTGGGCATAAGACTCCCCCTTCGTGCCGTGTTTTGGGATCCGGGTAGGGGGAGTTTTACAATTGGTATCAGTTTGCCACGATCCTCAACTAAGGAAGTCATTCAACAATGGTGCCACCCCCGTTTGGTTAGTCGGTTTGTGGACAAACTGACTTAGCGGAAGCAGTGGCGTGCCCATATGTAATTCACATTGAGTTTGTCCAACTTTAACCTTGAGTTTAGCCAACCTGACCACAAATTTGTCGTCTACATGTAGGTTCCACTGCATGTTGAGCCGATGGGGGGTACTCCTACCCCTCCCATACCCACTCAGTTCCAACAGTCTGAGTTGGGGCAAACACTCACCGCCATTCTTGATGCTTTTAAGGCACAGCAGGCTCCGGTGCAACAACAGGCCCCGAGCTCCAACTGGCTGAGCACCTTCCGGGCTCTCTCCCCTCCCGTCTACCTTGGGGCGGAGTCGGCTGTACGTACAGAGGAATGGCTAGAGACGATACAGGAGTTGTTGGCTGGTATCCGTTGCCCGGCCAACATGGCAGTGACATTGGCAGTGTCCGTCTTGGACTTCCATGCGAAGAGGTGGTGGAAGTCCCTCATGGGATCTACCTTCCAAGGCCGGATCTACACAGAGATAAGTTGGAGTGAATTCTCGGAGGTTTTCTTGGAGCACTTTATCCCTACGTCGGCCCGAGATGAGCTTGAGCAGAGGTTCCTTCTATTAAAGCAGGGATCAAAGACGGTTACGGAATACCAGCGGGAATTCCAGCATCTCGCAAGGTTTGCGGATTCTTACGAGTTGGATGACAGAGGCTATGCCAAGCGCTTCTACAAGGGGCTGCGAGATCCCCTAAGGCAGTCCCTTTTGTTTATAGCGGATGGTAGCTTGGCGGAGATCATTGATATGGCAAAAAGATTGGAGGCGGACCACATGGGATGTAGTAAGAGGCCTGCGGAGGACGTGATGGAAGCCGGCCCAAGTAATAGAAGGAGACGGGACTTCAGAGGAGGAAGAGGTTATCAAAGAGGTGGAGGGCGTGTCCACCGAAACTATAGGGTGGAGCATCCAGTTCCGCAGCCGCCTGCGTTGCCTCCACCCCCACAGCCTCAGCGATTTCAACAACCTGAAGGGCGTCGTGGTCTGGTGTGCTTCGAATGCAACCTGCCGGGCCACATCCGGCGTTTTTGCCCGCAGCTATATGGGAACTCCCCTCCTGCTCTCCCTCCTGCTCTCCCTCCTGCTCTCCCTCCACCAGCTCCACGAGGACGGGGATACATGCGTGGTCGAGGACGAGGACCGCCAAGAGGTAACCCCGGTCCTGCTAGGGATCAGGTGTACGCACTTGACATGGCACAGGAACGGAACCCCCAAGAGGTGATTGCAGGTATAATTTAATTAGTTTACATATTTACATGGTCTAACTTGAATTGATTAGAACTTACTAGCCACTAGCAATAAGTTTTGGTTGTTGGTACTTAGGCAACGTGATTATTGGCGGGAAGACAGCCTTTGCGCTGTTCGATACCGGTGCCTCACACTCATTTGTGTCCGAGGATTTCATAAAAGACGTGGAGGATGTACAGTACTTCACTGGCATAGCCCGACGTGTACGCCTTCCGGATGGCTCGGAGATGATCGCAACCGCCAAGTGCGAGTTGGAGTTATTTATTGATGGGAAGGCCTTTGATACACCGGCCACGGTTTTGAGAATGTCGGAGTTCGACATCATTTTGGGCATGGCATGGCTGGATTGGCACTTCGCGAGGATCGACTGCACGGAGAAGCGGATCTATTTGAGACATGGAGACTCTGACGTCATCTTCCAAGGTATTGGCTTCGCGCCCCGCATGATGTTATCTTCCGTTCAGGTTGTAAAAGCTCATATGAAGGGGGATGAGGTCTTCATGATCTGGTTCGAGTTGAAGAAGGAAGCGTTGGAATTAAAGGATGTACGGGTTGTGCGGGATTTTCCCGAGGTATTTCCTGAGAAGCTGCCAGGATTGCCCCCGCATAGAGAGGTTGATTTTCAGATTAATCTAGTACCAGGTGCCAAGCCTGTATCTAAGGCTCCGTACAGAATGGCCCCGAAAGAACTTGCAGAATTTAGAGTTCAACTACAGGAACTAGTGGATTCAGGGTTCGTTCGCCCCAGTTCATCACCATGGGGAGCCCCTGTGCTGTTCGTGAAGAAGAAGGATGGAACCCTGCGATTGTGCATAGATTATCGGGAACTCAATCGATTGACGGTGCGGAACACTTATCCGCTACCTCGGATCGACGAGTTGTTCGATCAATTAGTGGGAGCACATTGGTTCTCTAAACTAGACTTGCGCTCTGGATACTATCAGTTGAGGATACAAGAAGGGGATATTCAGAAAACAGCCTTCAGTTCGAGATATGGTTTGTATGAGTTCACAGTAATGCCGTTTGGGCTCACAAATGCACCTTCGGCCTTCATGAGCCTGATGAACAAGGTGTTTGAACCATACTTGGACATCTTTGTCATTGTTTTCATAAACGACATCTTGGTCTACTCAAAGATGGAGGAGGAGCATGTCGAGCACCTGACCTTGGTTTTGAAGAAATTGAAGGAGCACGCCTTGTATGCCAAGTTTAGCAAGTGTGAATTCTGGCTTAAGGAGGTTGCCTTCTTGGGGCATGTGATCAGTGGAGCAGGATTAGCGGTGGATCCAGCAAAGGTGCGAGCCGTGAAGGAGTGGTCACCCTTGAAGTAGGCGGCCGATGTACGAAGCTTTCTTGGACTTGCTGGGTACTACCGCAAGTTCGTGAAAGGATTTTCCAAGATTGCCCTTCCTCTTACCTCCTTGACAAAGAAGGGTGTGCCATTTGAGTGGACACCTCAATGTGAAGCGGCATTTCAAGAGTTGAAGGATAGGCTTACCTCCGCCCCCATCCTTGCTCTTCCGTCGGGGAAGGAAGGATTCCAAGTTTACACGGACGCATCATATCAAGGGAAGGGTGCGGTGCTGATGCAGCACGGGCAGGTGATCGCTTATGCTTCAAGGCAGTTAAAGAAACATGAAATCAATTACCCGGTTCATGATTTGGAGCTGGGAGCAGTGGTGTTCGCTTTGAAGGTCTGGAGGCATTACCTATATGGCGTACACTGCGAGATCTTTTCCAATCACAAGAACTTGAAGTATGTCCACACTCAGAAGGAGTTGAACATGAGACAACGACGGTGGTTGGAATTTCTATGTGACTATGAGTTCACCATGAACTACCACCCCGGGAAAGCGAACTCGGTAGCCGATGCCTTGAGTAGGAAAGCGCCAGGCTCTAGCCCAGAGTCTCGGTTGATGAGTATGGAGTTGGCTCGGATGGTCGAAGAGATGGAAATTTCTCTAGTATTCAAGGCTCCTTCGGCAGGGTATGCGGAGTATTTGGCCAACATGAGCATAGTTTGTGATATCCGAGACCGGATTCGGGTGGAGCAAGGAATGGATGCGGCCTTGGCCCCGGCAATCAAGGCAATTGAAGATGGGACCACCGATGAGTACACACTAAAAGACGACCTCGTTTATCTTCGAGGCCGACTTTATATTCCCAAGGGCGGCAAAATTCGGGAAGATATATTGAGAGAGGCGCATTCCTCTCAATATTCAGTGCATCCGGGTATTGCTAAGATGTACGCCGGACTGCGGAAGACCATGTGTTGGCCGGGAATGAAGAAGGATGTTCGCTACTATGTTACACATTGCGAAGCTTGCCAAAGGGTGAAGGCTGAATGCAGGAGTCCCGGTGGTTTGTTGCAGTCTTTGCCAATTCCCGAATGGAAGTTTGAGGATATCTCCATGGACTTTGTCCATGGGCTACCTCGCTCACGCTCCGGGAATGATTCGGTGTGGGTTATAGTGGATCGACTGACAAAGGTGGCCCGGTTCATTCCAATGAAGAAGGAAGCACACGTGGATGTTTTGGTACGCCTTTTTGTGGAGCAATTTGTACGGTATCATGGCGTGCCCAAGACAATTGTTTCAGATCGGGATGGTCGGTTTACATCCAATGAGTGGAAGGCGGTACAGGCGTATTTGGGCTCACGCCTAACCTTTAGTACCGCATTTCATCCACAGACTGACGGGCAGTCAGAGCGGACCATCAGAACGCTGGAGGATTTATTGAGGTTATGTGTGTTTGGACAGAGGAGAGCCGTGGGAAAGACTCTTGCCCCTGGTGGAATTCTCCTACAATAATAGTCATCAAGCGAGCATCGGTATGGCGCCCCATGAAGCCCTTTACGAAAGAAGGTGTAGGACCCCCTTGTCTTGGGTGCAGGATGAAGATCCGAAGGCTTTAGGAAATGAATTTATAGATGATACTGATATGGCTGTCAGATTGATAAGAGACTGCATGTTGAAGGCTCAAAGTCGACAGGCAAAATATTACAATAAAAAGCACCGGATGGTGGAGTTCCAAGTGGGCGAAAAGGTGTTCCTTAAGATTCGGCCGATGCATGGAGTGTCGCGGGTGCGGGGAGTGAAAAATCTCAGCCCAAGGTATGTTGGGCCTTATACTATATTGGAAAGGATTGGCCCGTTGGCCTATCGGTTGGAGTTACCACAAGAACTAGAAAATCTCCACGACGTGTTCCATGTGTCGTCGCTTCGAAAAGCACTGTTGCGGCCCGACCAGTATATTCCCACTACTGATGGTGCAGTGGCATCAGATAGGTCTGTGCGACTAGAGCCGGTGCGGATTGTTGACAGCGAGACAAGAACTTTGCGCCGCAAAAGTGTACCCTTGGTGAAGGTACTATGGTCGAATCATGGGAAAGAGTAGTACACGTGGGAGCCAATGGATTTGATGCAGCAACGCTACCCGGAGTTGTTTGCCCAAGGTAGTCTTATTTAAAAACGTATGATAAATTTCCTGTTAAGTTTTTTTTTCACACAGCCTAAGCCTGATTTCGGGGACGAAATCTTTTATTTTGTTTATAGGATTTGTAACGTCCGGAATCGCTCTAGGCCCCTAGTGTGTGTGTTTTGAGTCAGGAGGGTTGACTCGAGTCCTGAGAAGTGCCGGGAATTGGACTACACTTGTGGAGACATGGAGAAATCAGTGTAAAAAGACATGGGTAGCGACACGGGTAGCGACACGGGCGTGTCCCTACCCGTGTGCGTCGAGTTGAGCTCGACGAGCCGTGTCGAGATCGTTGAACTGTGTCGACACCAGGTGACACGGGTAGTGACACGGCCGTGTCCCTACCCGTGTGCGTCGAGATGATCTCTACGAAGCGTGTCGAGATCGTCGAGATGCGTCGAGATAGTCGAGCGGGGGACACGGGTAGTGACACGGGCGTGTCCCTACCCGTGTGCGTCGAGTTGAGCTCGACGAGAAGTGTCGAGATGCAACCCGAGAAGTACACGGCCAATGACACGTCCAGGCACACGGCCGTGTCATGTGAACACGGGTCGGGACACGGGCGTGTCCCTACCCGTGTCAAACATTGAACCGACATGGAAACCGCCACGGCCGTTTCGCGGAAGCAGGACACGGGTACGGACACGGCCGTGTCCCTACCCGTGTCATATTTTGTTTATAAGGGGGAGATAAAACCCTAGCCGTTTTTCATTCTCATTTCCTTCCCCTATTTCCTGTGAGAGCTCCTGGTGAGAGGAAACTGCAGGAGCAAGTTCTACCGAAGGGGATCCGCCATCGCCGTGAAAGAGAAGATGCCGCCAAGGAGAACTACGCGATCCAGGGCCGGAAATGGTGGTACCGCTGGAGCCAACGTGAGTTTCCTACCCTCTCCCTTGGTGCTAGATCTATAGTTATGTCTTAGGAGAGACATCGACTCAAGAGAGTCTTGATGGAGAGGAGAAGATTTCTAGGTTAGGCCATGTTAGAACTTGTGTTCTATACTTTAGATCTCTTCAACCCTTCCCCTTTTCTTCAATATGACGATGGGTGGATGGTCTCGTGAGGAGATTATGGCCTTTGAGGTTGAATAAGGGAGGAGAATATTTCTGGAAAATTTAGGAACGATCGCCTTGAGGAGGAAGACGGTCCGATGCCGTTCATTTTCTTTAAGATGCGCGCAGAATCTGTATTCTGCGCGCAGCGATCTTCTAGGCCATTTTCTTGTAGGATATGTGCAGATCTGGGCTTTTGGCTAAACACGAAAGTTGTAGCCCTCGGAAATACCTTTCCAACGAGTGGTTGCACGACTTCAGGGTGATGTCTGTGGCCCCGGGAAAACCTAATCGAGTTTGCTGTCCGGCAATTCCTGTACACAGAAATTGTGTTTTGTGCGCAGTGAACTTTGAAGCCGATTTCGAGTAAGTTATTTTCAGATCTGGGTTGTGACCTGAATATGAAAGTTGTAGATCATGGAAATACCTTTCCAACGAGGGGTTACACGCCTCCACCGGATTCCTGTAACTTCAGGAAACTCCGGTCGAAGTTGCTGTCCAGTGCTAATCCTGCGCTGAAATTCTGGGTCTCTACATACATTGTGGATTTGAAATTGGTGGATCCAATGTCGCAATTAATTCGTGGTTTTGGTGAAATAATTTTATGTTAACCACCAAAGTGTTATGGATGATAATATTTACTGTTTTAGAAATCAATTTATTATTGCAAGATAGCTTGAGGCCTGTTGATTTCCTTATGTTTAATTGGATTGATTTGATAATACTTCGGTAGGTTGCCGTAAGAGCAAATCTTGTTTATATCATGTTGAAATCACTTGGAATGATATATAGATGGGTAACCCATGGCCATGCATATGTTATATATCGGATTGAATTTAGGAGTCCAACAATAGTGGGTCGTCTCCTATTGGCATCTTATAGTAAATGTGCAAGTGCGGTGTTGACCGCCACCTGTTCTGGTCGTGTTGAGGTAAGGTGTGGATGGATGGTTGTGCTGTGTCCTCGTGCTCACTCCGAGGCCCCTTCCATGATATGATGAGGTTGTGAATTGCATGTGGTGTGAGTCGACACGCGGTGTCGTAATCCTGGGTTAAGGATAGTGTGGCAGGTCTACGGGCTCGCCAGTCGTCACACCGACGGGAGTTCGGCAGTTAGACTTGGTCGGTTTGGGCTGTGTCCTCGGTGTTCACGTCCCGAGGCCCCTCCGACCATGTGAACGGTTGGGCTGTGTCCTCGTGCTTTCTTCCGAGGCCCCTTCCGGGTCACGCAAGGCCAGTTCGGGCTGTGTTCTTGGTGCACATCTACCCAAGACCCCGCTGGGCCATAGTACGCATGGGCTCCGCTGTTGTGTTCTTAGCGTTGAGGCGTACGGAGGCCTAGGTGAAGTAGTGTGATACCCGCCTAGTAGTAGAAGTGCCCGTTCTACTGTCACCGCCTGGCCACGGCGGCTGATGCCTGCGAGGTTAGCTACCTGCTCGAAAAGTAGGAACTATAGTCTGTGTCGACATAGCAATTGCATGGGTGTGCATGGGTGAGTCATTGCATAGCATTCATAGCATTTCATAACATTGCACAACAAGATTCTCATCGTATAAGTTTGTATGGGCACTCTTATACGATGAGTTACTTTTATGTAACCCGATCCTTAACTTATAAGTTTGTATGGGCATTCTTATAAGTTAAGTTACCTTCCTGCTGTTACTTATACTTGTTAGTTTAGTGTAGCTCTTACATAAATGCTGATTATGATACTGTTACTCTTACACTACTGCCACCTGCTTGTACTTCCTTTACTTGCATACTTGTTATATACTATACTCTTGTTCCTTTTCTCCGCCCGGTGCCGAGGAGTCGCCGGGGGAGCGGATGTGAAACCACTTAGTCGTTTCGACTAACGGTTGCTACGTCTTCCTTTTTAGGAGGTCACGCCGCAGGTAGAGCAGCCGCAGACTACGCAGCAGGGCAGCCGGGCCAGGACGACAGGGCCTGAAGGGACGATGCCATCGATACCGTCGGTTACCGATGTTAGTTCTATTACTCTGTTGTAGCCCGTTTGGGCAATGTTTAGCTGTACTCTGATATATGGTAGAAGCATGTTTTAGCTTCTAATTATTGATGTATTTGGACATTATAACTTAGTGTGGATTTGACTTCTCTTGCTTATTTATTTGGTTACATTGGCATGTTATATTGATATTGTTGTAGCCGGCGGAATAGGCGTCTTGTGGTACAGGTTAGCCCGTGTGCTAATGCTACCGCAAGGCGGCTGTTCTGGGCATAAGACTCCCCCTTCGTGCCGTGTTTTGGGATCCGGGTAGGGGGAGTTTTACACAAGATGTTAAGGCCGTGTGCCCATTTTATTGATTCTGAAAATTCTGCACAGCCCACGTGGGCAGCACCCTCGGGCCCGCTTTTGTAGAGAGAGCACGTTTGCCTCACGTAAAAATGGGCATTCATGAATCCGAGCAGCAAACAATGGGTGCAACTTGAGAACTTCTGATGAGGCCACTCATCCTAGTACTAATCTTTGCCAAGCACACTTAATTGCAGAGTTCTGATGGGTTATTGTTCTCTATTGCTGGTATGGTGGCACACGTTGGAATAGTACGAAACATTTTATTTATGCCAAGATCCGCAACACGCGATCTTTCGGTTTGCGGGCTCCGTTTCCATTCGGATTAAGAAATTTTGGCGGCTGAATTTTTTTCGCGCAACATTGGCCGGGTCGCCACACCGCCGCCTCTATGCGGGATCTCCAAAATGGGGAAGTGGCGGCGATTTCGCCACGTGAGCGCGAAGTTATGTCACGATTATTACTGTATTCTCGGAAGTGTTTCTGAATTGTTCGTCGGCATATCCATTAGGAAGAAATTGATGACAGGAAAACACTAGGATAACCTTTAAATGGAGTTGAATATGCACGATCTAAGGTCACGAAACAAGCTCGAATAGGTTCACTCTGTCCGAAATGGTATTGTGTGTGAAAATCAGATGATCTGATAAAAAGTTATGGCGTCTGAAGGGCCTTGCATTTGGAAACTAAGACGCTCCTTTCTTTTGATTTCATGCTCATCGCCTGCGCAGGATGTTAATGCCGCGTGCCCATTCTGTTAATTCCGAAAATTCCACCCAACCCGTGAGGGAGGTCCCCTCGTGCCCGCATTTGTAGTGAGAGTGCATTCGTTGCAGGTAAAAATGGGCGTTCATACAGCCGAGCGACAAAACATGGGTGCAACACGCGGACTTACCATGAGGTCACCCATCCCAGTACTACTCTATCCCAAGCACGCTTAACTGCGCAGTTCTGATGGGATCCGGTGCTCTAGTACTGGTATGATCGCACACGTTGGAATATGCTGGCACATTTTATTTAAGTCATGCCTCCCGACGCTCGATCTTTTGGTTTGCGGGCTCCGTTTCTTTTCAGATTAAGGAATTTGTGTGGCTCAAATTTTTACGCGTGGCAACGGCCGGGTGGCCATGCCGCTGCCTCTACGCGGGATATCCAAAATGGGGAAGTGACGGCGATTTCGCCACGTGAGCGCATAGTTATGTCGCGGTCATTGCTGTATTCTTGGAAGTATCTCCCGAACCTTTCACCGACATATCCATTAGGACGAAATTGACGATAGGAAAACACTGGGATAACCTTTAAATAGATTTGAATATGCATAATCTGAGGTTGCGAAATGAGCTCGAATGGGTTCAAACATTTTGCCAATGGATGGACAACTCCGAGAGCTTTCCTAAATGATATTGTTCGTGAAAATTGGATGTTCTGAACAAAAGTTATGGCCGTTTGAAGGGCCCTGCATTTGAAAACTAAGAAACACCTTTCTATTGATTTCATGCTCATCGCCTACACAGGATGTTAAGCCTGCGTGCTCGTTCTATTGATTCTGAAAAGTCAGCCCAGCCCGCGTGGGCGGTGCCCTTGGACCCGAATTTGTAGAGAGATCGCATTCGCCGCAGGTGATAATGGGCATTCATGCAGCCGAGTGGCAAAAAATGGGTGCAACACGAGGACTTCCAAGGAGGTCACCCATCACAGTACTACTCTCCCCCAAGCACACTTAACTGCGGAGTTCTGATGGGATCCGGTGCTCTAGTGCTGGTATGGTCGCACACATTGGAATAGTCCGGCACATTTTATTTAAGCCAAGCTCCCCGACACGTGATCTTTCGGTTTGCGGGCTCCGTTTCTATTCGGATTAAGCAATTTTGGCGGCTCAAATTTTCACATGTGTCAATGGCCGAATCACCATGCCACCGCCTCTCTGTGGGATCTCTAAAATGGTGAAGTGGCGGTGATTTCACCGCGTGAGCGCGAAGTTATGTCGCGGTCATTACTGTATTCTTGGAAGTGTTTCCCGTAGCCTTCGCCGGAATATCCATTAGGATGAAATTGACGAAGGAAAATACTTGGATAACCTTTAAATGAAGTTGAATATGTGCGATCTGAGGTCATGAAAAGAGCTCGAATGAGTTCATGTGGTTCTCCACTAGATTGACAACTCCGAGAGCTTTCTGAAATGGTTTTGTGCACAAAAATCGGACAGTCTGATAAAAAGTAGAATGCAGATCGTCGAGCTCACCTCAGAGAGATATCTCAAGATCATCGAGCTGAGAATGCCTTTTGTCGAACTGAGTTCGACGAACGTCGAACTCATTTTAGTTAGTCTTGAAATCTTCTAAGTCTTGAGTCTCTGATGGTCTTGTTGATAGCTGGTCCATCTGATATTGACTCTAAGGACTTGGCCTAGACTCTAGGACACAAATTTGACCCTGGATATACATGTTGGGTCACATCCTAAGTTAGTGAACCTAGCCCAAATCAACTGGGGATCCAATAGAAGATCATGTGGTTGAGCTAGAAACTACACGTACGAGGCGAGCTCGCCTGCGTGCTGCTGCTGAAGAAAGAATGTAGAATAATGGCCTGGGAGGAAATGCCCAAGGAGAATGGGTTGTTGCTGGCCAAGAGGTTGTCCAGCCACGCATTAGGACAATGCGTGATTTCACAACCCCGACTGCAGGAAGTGTTTAGCCTAGCTTCGGGCCCTGCCACCGTAAACAACCACTTTGAGATAAAACCTGCCATAATAAATATGAAAAGGAATAATACGCAGTTCTCAGGATTGCCGAGTGAGGACCCGCAGCTCCATCTGGCGGAGTTCTCGGAGATTTGTGGCACATTTCTGTATGCTGGAATTTCTGACGACGTTGTGAAGCTGAGGTTATTCCCATTCTCACTGAGGGATAAGGCAAAGACCTGGTTGCATACCATTGTTTCAGGGACCGCTACTACTTGGGAGGCATTGTCCTTTAGGTTCTTGGCAAAGTTCCACCCGGTGGATAAGATAGTGAATGCTCGGAGGGATATTGCAACCTTCCGGCAACTAGACCATAAGACGTTATCCGAGGCGTAGGAGAGATTCTCGGAACTGCAGCATCGATGCCCAGAGTACGGCTGTGAGCCGTGGAATCTAGTTGAAATATTTTATTGTGGTATTGAGCCTAATTTCAGGGAAATGATTGACGCAGCTGCTGGTGGCACAATAATGAACTTATCTTCGGAGGAGGCATTCCGGCTACTTCGAGATACAGCCTCCCATATCACTTATTGGATTGCCGGGAGAAACGCCCCTAAAGGGGCGAGGACTTTGTTTGAAGTTAACGTTGTGGTGAAATAATCGGAGGCGAGCCATCACACTTTAGATGGAAGGAGTATATGGACATATCTTGTCAGGGTTGTGGTAACCCTGACCATCATGCCTACGAGTGCACCGCCAGAGAAATCATTGATGAGCCGTCAGGTATAATGTATGATGAAAATGTGAATTTTTTAAATAGTCAAAATCACAATGTTCCTTTTTATATGTTTATAACCCCAATGTGAGAAATCATCCCAATTTCTCATGGAATTAGAATGCTCCTGGTCAAAGATGGCATGGAGGACTGCATCAATTTGATGCTCAAGCCTCTAGTAGCCATCTGCGACTGCCACATACGGTTTATAATCCGAGCGTGCAAGGTACGCGCAAAAGTGCGCTGTAAGAAATGATGGAGAAGTTTGTTGAGATGGCCCAATCAAATATGGCAACTCAAACTGTGTCCATGAGGAAATTGGAGACACAGTTGAGGCAATTGGCCCAAGTGTTCTCTGAGCGTACTCACTGCACCCTCCCAAGTGATACAGAGAAAAATCCCCATGAGAAAGGGAAGAGTGCTGGGGACGCGGGAGAGTGCGAGGAAAATGATGTGGACGTTAAATGTGAGATTAATGCAGTAGAGATAATAGCATTATGTGATTCTGGATCATCCTGCAACATTCTTGTGTTGCAAGATGTTGAAAAGCTGAATTTATTTATCGAATATGATGTCCAGAAATCCCTAGTGCTAGCTGATGGATCGGTAGTTAAGACTGATGGTGAGATTAAGGATGTGGAAGTAATTATGAATGGGGTTGTTGTAGTCACCGACTTTCAGGTGTTAAGGCCGTTGGGAAATACGTCAAAACCCATCCTATGGGTCCCATTCCTGAAAGCCAGTGAAGCTACCTTGTAATTTAATGCGAGTGGTATCACTTTGGCTCATAAGGCAAATCTGACTCTACTATCTTCACCTCCCCATATTAGTTCAAATGAACATGGAGAATTTTTGCAATTAAATTATTCATTATATAATGATGTATCTAGTGCTGCTGAGATAGGTCTTCTTCTGAAGGAGCAAGATCAGGTTAATAAAGTGATAGAATAGCTAACGTTGGTTGAGGGAGAGATAGAGACAGAGTCACTTTACGTGAAACAAGATTCCGTTGAGAAGAAACATGAGCTGAGCATGCCCGTTGATAGTGAGTAGAAAACTGCATTGAAATCTTCTATTTGTTCTAACAAAGTTTGTAAAACTATTAAACAGGTTACTTGGGCTGATCTTTCACCCACTGCGGGTGAGGAAAGGATGCCCCTTGATGCGAAAGATAAACTTGCTGCTGAATTAGTGTGTGTGAACATACCACCCTGGCGATCCCCTTCTATGGATCTGAAAAGAAAGGAGCTGCTCCAGCGAAAGGCGCAGAATTTTGCCCACCGGTGTGAGAAGTATAAGGTTAGGGGCAGGGGAAACTCGTCTTCCCTGGGCCCTAAAGCCTTCTCCTCTCCCTCATCTTGCGTGACTGGGGGGATCTATCACAAGTCAGGGTTCAGCTGAGGAGTGAATGATCTCCGGTGTTTTCCTTTCCTGCTTTTTCTAGTTTCATTTACTGATTACTGCTGTGTGTATTTGTAGACCTTTATCATTATATTTTGAACCTATTCCCTAAATGATATTTATATAGTTGTTAATACAGGTATTTGGTCCACCTTTAGGATGGTAAAGAAAAGGGCTTATGGGAGACAACCCAATTTTGCCACTTTTAATTTGCTCAATTTTGCTGTTGTTATTATATGCTTATAGTATGCGTGGTTGGAGATATTCTCTTATGCAGGTGGAGTTCGTTTGGGTCGTGCACTGTCTGCTAAAATTAACGCCAATCTTCTGGTATGCGCATTTGCTGGGCATGGGGTAACCTCTTCCCTCAACTTTTATTTTTCTGTTTTTATTGCCAATTATGGATAGATTGTTTAGTATGAGTCTGGTGGGGGAAAGTTCCGTGAGTTACCTTTGCACATGTACTTGCATACCACAAGAGTATTTTCATTTTCAGTTTTTATTTTATCATGACAGCATTGTGCAGCTACACCGCATGAGCTCGCACTTAAGCATGTGCTCGGCCCAAGTTTAATTTATTTCTTTTGTGTTAACTTTAAAATAGTGGAGCTGGCTTAGGATTTTAGGATAGAGTAGTGTGAAACTCGTGCAGTGCTCCTAATCGAGTACTCATGGTGTGTAGAAATAGTATAGATTTAATTTTTCTTTATGCTCGTAGATTTATGCTTTTATGCATTTGTAAATAATGTTTGTACCACTCAAAACTCTGAAATCTGGAGCAATCGAACGATAGTGTAGGAATGTGTGTAGCCGCCACTAGCCTCGTATTGCTCGAGCCGGGAGGAAGGGTTGTCTTTCTCGGTGGCTAAGAACTTGCCCCTAGCTACTCTCGAAGCTTGGGTACATGGTTAGTCAAGTGCGTGTGTGATGTAGGCCGACACTTTGTCTAGTTTGAGCCTTGTACCATTCCCGACATCTATTCGTTGTTATCCCCGTTGAGCCTGTCCCTTCCTTTGACATCCCTACGCCTCGATACCAAAACCATATAGGATTTCCCACTCGCACATCTGAATGTGGTCACTGGTTAGCTTGTTTTGTTGTAGTTTGTATCCGTTATGTGTGGGAAGTTATGTTGATGTTTGTGCAGCATGTGGTGTTGCCGTTTTTTTCGGCTTGTTTTGGCTTTTTGGATAAAAAAGGGAAGAAAAGAAAAAAATATATAATAGTAAATGAAATGAAAATTCCCAATGTGGAATAAAAGAAGAAAAAAATATTGTTGTTGAGTTGGAAATTTTGTTGCATTGTGTTCATTTTTTAGCGTGCACGCACCGTCAAAAGTCCAAGTCTAGTGGTGCGACACACGTGTTTGTTCGTTGAGTTTAGCTGTGCGTGTTTTCAGGTGATATCATTTTAGGTGTGCATGTCCGTCTTGTTTGTCTTTGTATACCCCTCCTTCACCTAAGCCTATATTATACTCCAAGTCCTGCGGATTTGTGCTTGAGTCAAACTAGTGTCGTGGAGAGAGTGTGAATGGGAGAGCATATGGTTACCGACATTGGTGGTTTCCTTTGGAGATTTTCCCGAGCCCCGGTCTTTGTCAATGATCAACTTAGTGGCCTGCCTACTTTCTTCCTATGTATGACTGAACGATTCTCCAGAATTCTATTTTTGAGTAGTTACAATACTTATTTACACTTGCCGAAATTTATAAACATCGTAGAATAATTAAAAATTATATCTATTATATTTTTATGCCCACGCTGTTTTCAATTTCTCGCATTACTGTATTTCGAAATTACTAAGACAGCTAGTTGTTTTCTAGTTAACGGAAAGATGATTTGCTCGCGACGAGTAAATGTTTAAGTCTTATGGTGTGATGAGTCCGATATTTATAGGGCTTTTCAGACTAATCTGGGCTTATTATCTTGCATGTGCACTACTTTTTCAATTGGAAAGGTTATATTTTTATTTAGATATTCACTTGACCATTTGTGCACTATTTTGGCCCAAGGGTCTGCATTTGCTCATTCTGTTGTTGGGGGAAAGCACATGGTGCTCCCCATGGTTCTTTCCTGCTATTATCTTTATTGTATATTTGTCGCTGGGAGCTTGTGCTCCAGTTTTGGTTTTGTTGTGCAGGTGGTGTGTTTTCCCCAAGGAAGGAATTCTATTTTGAGGAAAATGCACAGTCGTGCGTTTTATTCACGCACGGATTGAGCCCGATCGTGCATTTTGTTCAGTTGGTAGAACGTCGAGTTGAGCTCGACGAATTTCGTCAAGCTGAGTTCAACGATCTTCATGCACGGTTAACGCACAGTTTCTTCGGAACCGTGCACGAAGAAAACACATGATTTTCCTGTAGCTTTCTAGTTTGTTCCCTTCTGTGGTAAATCGTGCGATGTGTTCACGCACGGGTGGAAGCGCTCGTGCGCTAGTAAAAGACACAGTTCTCCTGTTTTTCCCTGTATTCCAGCTTTCTGTCGCTACCCGTGCGATTTCCCTCACACACAGGGAGGAATCATCGGTGCGCGATTAAAACGCACGGGTCAACGCCTCTCCTTCCGTAGGCTTGTTGTGAAAGTTAATATCGCACGATTTGCGCACAATCGTGCGCCAAACCGTGCGTGCCTATTTTTCTGACCTACTTCTATTTAAAGCGCGGATTTCATCTTCTTCAAGGAAGATTCCTATCTAGGCCGACCCAGCTGCCATTTTCTTCTCTTTTGATCGGGGAAGCTTTCCCATAGTCGTTATTTTCTCTCTCCTCCTTAGAGAGTTGATCTGGCCACCATTTCTACTCCAAGAGCTAGCAACTTCTTCATCTCCGGCCTCCATTATCATCTCCAAGCTCCAAGCTCCATGTCAAGCTCAGAGGTTGCTGCATCCATGAAGCTCTCCGGTTAGAACCATCCATCGATTATTCACGAAGAAGACGGGATATTCGAAGGAAGTGACAACCCTTTTTGGTTCTCGGACGTCAACCGTAGACCGAGTTCGGACAAGGCCCGACAACCCTTGAATCCGGCCGTGAATCTCAGAGAAACTTCATGCGTTTGGTTGTTTTTCTTCCCCTTTACTTGTAGTATTTCTTTTTCAGCATATCTGGGAGCTGGAATGATGTGTAAGAACATTGATAGCTTGAATATTTCAGCATGTCTAAGTGTTGATATATTTTAGTTCTGGATATTGTTGTGGAACTTCAGATTTTCTCTTGTTCAAGTTGTGTTAGTGCCGTTCTAGCGATTGCTAGAAGCGTGAGTTGCGAAGAGGTGATCGCGACCCTCATTAGCTCATCCATCTTCCGTATTACTCTCTTGAGTAATTGATGAATTGTAAATATACGTCTTTTTGTGTATATTAATTTAGTCGTTTTCATTTGTTTTCGTCATTTTTACATATTTTTGCTTAATAAATTGCTCCTTTTTTGTAAATAATTTTGCTGACTTGCTTTATTTTTATGTTTCAGAAAATATCAAAAATCTGCCAAAAAAGTCAAGTCACGCCCGTGACATATTGGTCACGCCCGTGACCAGGGCGTGACACGTCAAATTCCAGTGAAATCAGCAAATTTTGAATAGAAAAGCTTGATACGCCCGGTGTCACGCCCGTGTCACCCGACACGGGGCGTGACCCAAGCCCGTGTCCCCTGTTCGACGTTTTCAGCTTGACGATCGTCGACCTCCTCCACACGCCTAGTGTCACGCCCATGACCTAGGGCGTGACACCTCTTCCCGCTCGACGATTTTCAACTCGACATTTTCCGCTCGACGTTTGTCGAGTGTCGACACCAGCCGACACGCCCAGAGTCACGCCCGTGACCTAGGGCGTGACCACTCCGCCTGGCCGACAAGACCCGTGCGACGACTTTTTGACACACCGCACCCAGATCCACCTCCATGACACGCCCAACATCACGCCCGTGACCTGGGGCGTGACCAACACGAAACCGACACGTGTCCAGCCCGAAGTCCACTTTCCTGTCAAATCACCGGCCGCCTTCGCAAATAGTACCGACACTCCCCTGACACGCCCGTGTCAGAGGGCGTCTACTTGTAAATTTTCCCCTATAAATAACTGTGTTCTGCTTGAGTTCTTGTTCCACTTTTTTGAACCATTTTGTATAAGTGTTATGCTTCTGGGATGAAATCCAAATGTGTTGTAAGAGATATTTTCTCTCCCTCTTTCTCATTTTTTATCTTTGTAATAACCCTTTTTATTAATGCAATTGTAGTTTTTTTTCCATTACAACCCTTGGACTTCATCTATGTTTCATCCCTTATGCAATCTTATCTTTTTTGCTTTTGTTTTAACTTATTTTTCGTCTTTTAAAATGGGTGTGTGAGTGTATGAGTATAGTTTTCATGTTTTTATGTTTAGTTATTTTTACTTTATTTTGGTTAAACTTAGATTTTTATAGCTTTTATTTCATTCCTATAAACCCGTAAAAACGTTTTAAAGTGTCTTTCATTTTTCTTCAACTTAGATTTTTCTTTTTAGGTTGTAAAACTTTTTCTTTCTTTTTACCTTATTTGCACTTTTTTAGCATTTTTACGGAGTTATAGGAATGATAATATAGTTGTTTTAATTTTTCATGCACTTGCATTTTTATTTAAAACTTTTGCCCTTTTAAATTTTTAGCCTTCTTTTTACGCATTTCTACCGCATTCTAGAGGTAGAAATATGTTCGTTTTAATTTTTAGAGCATTTTCCTTTTGCGTTTATTTGCAAAAACTTTTGCTCCGTTTATTTTTATTTTCACTTTTTATGCATTTCTACCGCATTCTAGCGGTAGAAATGCAGTTTTTTTAATTTTTCGGTAACTTAGTTTTTTGCAATTTTTTATGTATGCGCATTTAATTCCGCCTACTCGTTAAGAGTTAAATGACGCTTGCTTATTTCACTTTCTGTAGAGTGCGTGAGTTTGTAATTTTCTTTATTTCCGCCTACTCATTCAAGTTAAATGGCAGGTCTTAATTTTCCCTACTCATTTAAGTAGGATTTGTGTGTGTATTTTCATTTACGTCGAGAGAGTGTGTGCGTGAGTTTTAATTTCTGTCGAGTGTGTGCGTGTGTTGCATTTATTTAGTCCTACTCGTTTGAGTAGGACCCGCTTTCTTTCTCCCGCCCACGCACTTGCGCCGGGACTCACACTTTACAGCTTTCTTCAGTCCTACTCGTTTGGGGTAGGACTTGCAATTTTCAGCTTTCCTTTACTGCTTTCATTTAATCGCTTTCATTTACCGCTTTCTTTACTGCTTTATTTTCTGCTTTTCACCGCAAGCCGTCCCCATTCCGATGAGTGGCTAACCGTTCTTAGCCCTCGGTATCGAAGAGCATTGAGATAGATAAAATAGCTTAAAATAATTAAAGGTCTAATTTTTCTAATTAATTAAAAGTACTTAATGTTTGCTCGGGGTTAACGACGTGTAGGACCACATATCGATGTGTGGGCCCTATTTCCGTTTTCCATACGCTTGCCGAGAGGCCGTGCGTATGGACAGATCACCCCTTGGCAAAGAGAGTTCCGTAGTAACCTTCGAGAGAGGAGGCGCGCCAACTCTACCGGATTGGGTTCCCCGCCCAATAGCGGGGTTCTTAGCGTAATGCGGGCGTTAAGAGGAATCCTTCGTCGGACTAACGCCCGGTCGAATAGTCTTAGCGTTTAGGTGAGCGATAGTCCTAGAGATAGGTGAGCTCATTTTAGTGGAACCTCCACGGCCAAGTCTCCGCCTTAATTAATTAGAAACTTAGGAGCTCTTTTTATTTAAAGTCTATTTTAGTTCAATTGTTTTCTCGGTGCCATCGAGCTAAGCTCTTCATCGGCACCACCTTCATGCTTTCATTTTCTTTCTGCCATTTTCTGCATTTTTATTATATATAAAATATAACCCGACAAGTTAATTATCGGTAAAATAATAGTCCCCTCCAGGGAAGAGTAGAAATAATCGAACCGACCCCGAGAACAATACGACCTCGATATTCCACCCGGAATATCTTGTATTACTCACGATAGGTGCACTTGCCTCCTTTCGTTAAAACTCGATCACACATTTTTATATCCAAATAAATAAATACGCGTGCCCCGTTTTCTAAATAAAAAACCACTTCCGCCTTTTTCTTAAATAAAACCGCTGGGTTGCCGCGTGACCGTAAATAATTTTGGAGTTTTAACAATCAATCAATTTTTTGGCGCCGTTGCCGGGGAAATTGTCGTTTCGTTATTTTGAACCCTGGAAATCTATTAATTTTACCTATTTATATATATATATACACTAAAAATTACAAAAAGGGCCCCCAAAAATTTTATTACTAATAATAATTAAAAATAATAATAATAATAACTATAAAAAAATTGACAAAATTATAAAACAAAAATTTTTTTTTTTGAAAAACTTTAAAACTAAAAAATTTTGAAAAACCTTAAAAACTAAAAATTTGAAAACACTATAAAACTAAAAAAAACTAAAAGAAACACTAAAACCCAAAAAAATGAAAAAAAAACTTAACAAAAACAAAAGAAACAAAATTTATTTTCATTCTTTTTATGAAAAAAAACTATATAAAACTAAAAATCTACTTATAAACACAAAAACAAATATAATAATTTGATTTTAAAACAAAAAAAAAACCAAAAAAATAATTTATATTTTTTTTTTGTAAAATTTAATTTAACTTATTTTATTTTAATTTATTTTATTTCGCCGCGCTTCCATTCTTGTGCGCTCTAGGGGTGCGCATTTCCATCACACTCACATAGCTAAGGCCTTAGCTACCTTCGACTCCCCCACGCACTTGCCCCCTACCACCTGCAACCCTTTAGCTGAATTTTTCATTTTTTTGTTTTTTCTATTATTGTTTTGCTCTTCTTTCCTCTTCTAATAATAATGCAGGGTTTCGACCCGGGCCTCCCCGTACTCATCTTTAGGGAAGCTTCTGCCCTCCCTTTTTTCATTTTGCACATCTTATTCTGTATATTATTCGTTCCGCATACTTAGATTGTAACATTGAGGACAATGTTGGGTTTAAGTATGGGGGTGTTTTCCTATTCTGCTTTTTTTTATTATTCCATACTCATCAAAAATACAAAAAAAATTACACAAGAATTTTTTTTTGTTTATGTTAAAAACTCGCATTTTGCCTCTCCGCGGCGTTCGACTCATCGAACCAACCACCTCAATAAGAGTCTGTCTGCGGGCCGCCTTCGTGTATTTTTTTACTTTGTATATTATTTTTTAAAAAAATTATTTCTCTTTCCCCCCTATCTTCTTTGTAAATAACATTTCTTTCTCTCATCTTTCTTGTAAATAACTTATCTACAAAAACTAAAAAATCAAAAAAATTTTGAAAATCCAAAAACCCTAAAAAGATAAAAATCTAAAAATCCTAAAAAGATAATAATTAAAACACAAAAAATGATAAAATCCCTAAAAAATCCAAAAAAAGTTTTGTTAATTATGTAACAAAATAAATCGAATATAGCATTTTTTAACCCTTTTTGCTTTCCAAAACTCTAGTTTCGAGTTAATTTATATGCGAATTTTAGTTATTCTTTGCTTACTATTCGTTTATTAATTAAAGTTTGATAGATTTAAGTGTTTGGGGTTAAGATTTAAAGAATTTTTTATGTCTTTTTCTTATAATAGGGAACTTGTTTTTCACCACCATTTCTAATTTTATAAATAGAAGCTCATTTTTTATGATAGAAAATAACATCCATGGATTTCAATTATTTCTACTTCATGTTTTTAGAAACATCGGAACGTTCATTTTAAAAAGGTTGTTCTCAGAACGTTTTTTTTAAAAGCTAGATTTCTTTTTGAAAAATAAACCCACTTCCATTTTTTTCATGTCTTACTTGACATGTTTACCCCTATTTCACCCCTTAAAAGATCTTATGTCAATGGGAATAAGATTTCGTTCCGCAAACATAGGCACCCAATATTTAAAAAGATTATATATGGAGTAAGAGGATAAAATTCATTACTCATACACATATACATTGGGTTATTTATTATTTATGAAGAAAGAAAAAATTATTATGTGTTAGGAAAATAAGATTTCATTTTCCTAACTATCTGAAAAGAAAAAATTGGAGGTTCGAGAAAAAATTACCTCGCCTCTATATTCAAGCCCTTTTCATAAACCACCAAACCACTTAGCCTATTTCAATGATTCTAGAATTAATTTAAAATTTTTTTGAGAGCATAACTTTTAAATTGCATTATTTCCTTTAACTTCTTTTAAGCTAAGGTTTTTTGTATAAATTCAATCCATCTTTGTTAAACTAACAAAAATAATTTTTTTTTCTATTTTATTTTATCTACAAGTCTTTTTGAAACTATTCCTCTATTCATAACATTTCATAAATTAGGATTTAATTCTTTAACCCCGGATGTTTATTTTGATCCTACTTTTAATTAATTCAAGCGGTAGCTAAACTTAGGATTTCTTTAATTCCTTATAAGTTCATCTCCAACTTTTGCTCTGGAATAGCAAAAGCTTAAGTATGGGGGTATTTGATGAATTGTAAATATACGTCTTTTTGTGTACATTAATTTAGTCATTTTCATTTCTTTTCGTCATTTTTACATATTTTTGCTTAATAAATTGCTCCTTTTTGTAAATAATTTTGCTGACTTGCTTTATTTTTTTGTTTCAGAAAATATCAAAAATCTGCCAAAAAAGTCAAGTCACGCCCGTGACATATTGGTCACGCCCGTGACCAGGGCGTGACACGTCAAATTCCAGTGAAATCAGCAAATTTTGAAGTGAAAAGCTTGACACGCCCGACGTCACGCCCGTGTCACCCGACACGGGGCGTGACCCAAGCCCGTGTCCCCTGCTCGACGTTTTCAGCTCGACGATCGTCGACCTCCTCCACACGCCTAGCGTCACGCCCGTGAGCTAGGTCGTGACACCTCTTCCTGCTCGACGATTTTCAACTCGACATTTTCCGCTCGACGTTTGTCGAGTGTCGACACCAGCCGACACGCCCAGAGTCGCGCCCATGACCTAGGGCGTGACCACTCCGCTTGGCAGACAAGACCTGCGCGACGACTTTTTGACGCACCGCGCCCAGATCCACCTCCATGACATGCCCAGCGTCACGCCCGTGACCTGGGGCGTGACCAACACGAAACCAACACGTGTCCAGCCCGAAGTCCACTTTCCCGTCAAATCGCCGGCCGCCTTCGCAAATAGTACCGACACGCCCCATGACACGCCCGTGTCAGAGGGCGTGTACTTGTAAATTTTCCCCTATAAATAACTGTGTTCTACTTGAGTTCTTGTTCCACTTTTTTGAACCATTTTGTATAAGTGTTATGCTGCTGGGATGAAATCCAAATGTGTTGTAAGGGATATTTTCTCTCCCTCTTTCTCTTTTTTTTAGCTTTGTAATAACCCTTTTTATAAATGCAATTGTAGTTTTTTTCCATTACAACCCTTGGACTTCATCTATGTTTCATCCCTTATGCAATCTTATCTTTTTTGCTTTTGTTTTAAATTATTTTTCGTCTTTTAAAATGGGTGTGTGAGTGTATGAGTATATTTTTCATGTTTTTATGTTTAGTTATTTTTACTTTATTTTGGTTAAACTTAGATTTTTATAGCTTTTATTTCATTCCTATAAACCCGTAAAAACGTTTTAAAGTGTCTTTCATTTTTCTTCAACTTAGATTTTTCTTTTTAGGTTGTAAAACTTTTTCTTTCTTTTTACTTTATTTGCACTTTTTAGCATTTTTACGGAGTTATAAAAATGATAATATAGTTGTTTTAATTTTTCATGCTCTTGCATTTTTATTTAAAAGTTTTGCCCTTTTAAATTTTTAGCCTTCTTTTTACGCATTTCTACCGCATTCTAGCGGTAGAAATGTATTCGTTTTAATTTTTAGAGCATTTTCATTTTGCGTTTATCTGCAAAAACTTTTGCTCCGTTTATTTTTATTTTCACTTTTTATGCATTTCTACCGCATTCTAGCGGTAGAAATGCAGTTGTTTTAATATTTCGGTAACTTAGTTTTTTGCAATTTTTTAAGTATGCACATTTATTTCCGCCTACTCGTTAAGAGTTAAATGACGCTTGCTTATTTTACTTTCTGTAGAGTGCGTGAGTTTGTAATTTTCCTTATTTCCGCCTACTCATTCGAGTTAAATGGCAGGTCTTAATTTTCCCTACTCATTTGAGTAGGATTTGTGTGTGTGTATTTTCATTTATGTCGAGAGAGTGTGTGCGTGAGTTTTAATTTCTGTCGAGTGTGTTCCTGTGTTGCATTTATTTAGTCCTACTCGTTTGAGTAGGACCCGCTTTCTTTCTCCCGCCCACGCACTTGCGCCGGGACTCGCACTTTACAGCTTTCTTCAGTACAACTCGTTTGGGGTAGGACTTGCAATTTTCAGCATTCCTTTACTGCTTTCATTTTATCGCTTTTATTTACCGCTTTCTTTACTGCTTTATTTTCTGCTTTTCACCGCAAGCCGTCTCCATTCCGATGAGTGGCTAACCGTTCTTAGCCCTCGGTATCAAAGAGCATTGGGACAGATAAAATAGCTTAAAATAATTAAAGGTCTAATTTTTCTAATTAATTAAAATTACTTAAGGTTTGCCCGGAGTTAACGACGCGTAGGACCACATATCGATGTGTGGGCCCTATTTTCGTTTTCCATACGCTCGCCGAGAGGCCGTGCGTATGGACAGATCACCCCTTGGCAAAGAGAGTTCTGCAATAACCCTCGAGAGAGCAGGCGCGCCAACTCTACCGGATTGGGTTCCCCACCCAATAGCGGGGTTCTTAGCGTAATGCGGGCGTTAAGAGGAATCCATCGTCGGACTAACACCCGGTCGAATAGTCTTAGCGTTTAGGTGAGCGATAGTCCTAGATATAGGTGAGCTCATTTTAGTGGAACCTCCACGACTAAGTCTCCGCCTTAATTAATTATAAACTTAGGAGCTCTTTTTATTTAAAGTCTATTTTAGTTCAATTGTTTTCTCGGTGCCATCGAACTAAGCTCTTCATCGGCACCACCTTCATGCTTTCATTTTCTTTCTGCCATTTTCTGCATTTTTATTATATATAAAATATAACCCGACAAGTTAATTATCGGTAAAATAATAGTCCCCTCCGGGGAAGAGTAGAAATAATCGAACCGACCTCGAGAACAATAAGACCTCGATATTCCACCCGGAATATCCTGTACTACTCACGATAGGTGCACTTGCCTCCTTTCGTTAAAACTCGATCACACCTTTTTATATCCAAATAAATAAATACGCGCGCCCCATTTTCTAAATAAAAAACCACTTCCGCCTTTTTCTTAAATAAAACCGCCGGGTCGCCGCGTGACCGTAAATAATTTTGGAGTTTTAACAATCAATCAGTAATCCACCAAATAGATGCGGTGACGGCGACCCACAATAGATTTCTTATTGTTGTTAACTTAGGAATCCAAACCAAAACCCCCATTGTTTACGTTAACGCTTGCAATCACCTTTTCAATAGAGAAATCACATTCCATACTTGCACTCCTCAAGAGATCGATATTCGGGGATTCAACTCCTCAAATTTATTACTCGATAGCGACAGTACACTTGTCGTGAACGCATCAGCCAGCAAAGTATGTGGTGACTCTGGCATGTCCTTCAGAGGCGCACGTAAGGGTTAGGCCTGGTATTGTTAATACCCATCTAGGAGTTTGGTGGCCCGACACACTGTCTCTGTTAGCCACTACGGAGGCTCCTTGGAGTTAAGCTAGCTTCCAAAATGGGGGAACTAAAGATATGTGTGCATAAAGTCATATGTGTGGGTTGCATTTGTATGAATCATGGCATAACATATTACACTCATACCTGCATATAACCTGACACCCCATCGTATAAACTAGTATGGGATAGCTTATACAATGGGAGCATTGAAAAAGACCCCTTAACTTATAATATTGTTTGTGCATTCATATAAGTTAAGGTTACTTATTCTATAGTTTACTTTTCATGTACTTACTGCTCTACTATACTTGATTATATTACTGCTTCCTTATTATAGAACTGATAGCTTACATTTTCTTTTTATAGCACTATAAATGTTACAATATACCTGTTAGATAGCTCCACCATCACCTGCCTTGTTTCTACTCTTGACCATCATAGATTTCCTATCATTCCTCCTGCACGATGCCTAGGAGACACTAGGGAGGGGTGGGAGAAATTTGGCTTATTATTTTGAATAACGGTCAGTGGACCAAACATTTTAGGGACTCCGGATAGGAGACCGGGAGTGGCAAAAGGAGATCTAGCACTAGTAGACCACGATGCATATCGAGGTGGGCCAGTCTAGTATGGGAGCACCAGTCTCTGGCTCCGTTAGTGTTAGCCTTACTTAGTTTCCATTAGAGGGTTGTAGTGAGGATTTGTTGTACCGGGCATAAGCCCGTTTATATTCCTACCTTACTGATCTGCTTCAGTACTTATATTTATCATGTGGACTTGCTGTGATTTCTATCTCATATATTATATGTGATTTGTGGACTTGACTTAATTGTCCTCTCTCATTTTTACTTCTACTTTTTGATGATCTTCATTGCTAGCAGAATCGTGATTTTGTAGTGGCGACCCTCCCGAGTGTCGGTGTCACCGCAAAACAGTGGTTGTGGGCATAAGATCCGGTAGCGTAGCGAAAAAAGGGGGTCTTACACAGGATCGGGTGTTGCGAAGGAAGACAATACCCATGGTTAAAGTGTTGTGGAAGAACCAAGATGTGGAGAGCGTGACTTGGGAGTTGGAGTCAGCTATGAGGAAGGCTCATCCTCATCTATTCTCCTGATGTTTTTTTGGTGAGTGTTCTCTTTGTTAGCTTATGATTGCTTTTATTCTATTTGGATTCGATCCTATTTATGTTCAGTTTCATGACGAAACTTCCTTTTAGGAGGTGTGGCTGTAACGCCCCTGATGTTTTGGTGTTTATTATATTTCCCATTATGACGTATTTTTGGCTGCAGGGCGTTATGTTGATGCGTAGATAACAAGTGTCATTTGTTGGAGCATAGGTTTGCTCAGTGGGTTTTCTTGTGTGGTTTGTTTTTGGTTTGGTTGTGCACCTTCCCTCGCGAATCGGGTCTGTTTTGGTGACTTGGTGGAGCTTTTTAAAGGGATGTGGTGGCGTTTTGTCTTTGGATGGTATTTTACCCGGGTTTAGTTTGTCGGATTTGAATTTCGACTTTGTCGTTAGATTTGTAGCATGGGTATTTAGGTACTGTGCGATTTTCGTAAGATTACGAGTTAATTTGGATTTCGAATCGTGTTTGGACTATTGTTTATTAATTGTATTATATTATATTAATTATTTATATATATACATACATAAGATCGGACATTACGTCACGCGATAATCTTATTCATCTTATTACCTACCCGACGGCGGATTGTTTTCGTGAAATGGAAGAGGAGCAGAGGACAGGCGTGCGTTCAACCGACGATAGAGGGAGTTCTAGCGGTCAGTTTTGACAAAGGAGTAGAGTTTCGGAAAGCTTTCACGAGAGTTACACGATTGTGGTAAAATCTTCCCATTTCCCCGATTTTCAGGTGTTAGGGTTAGCGATTTTGACATTTTTTCTACTCCGAAAATTTCAGGAAACGTTGTGTGTGCCTTTTCACGGCCGATCCTTGTCGCTGTGCGGGGGGGGGGGGGGGGTCTTCTTTTTCGAGTTTTCAAGGCATGTGGATTTTCACCTTGTATGTCCATTTTCTTATTGTTTTCTTCCCTTCTTTCCTCCTCCTTTAGAGAGTAGGAGTTGTGTAGGTTGGTCCATGAATAGAATCCCTAGGTTAGGGCAAATTTTTGGCCAAGGCTTGGAGAATAGCAATAGAGACTAAGTGTAATTTGACGAGTTTAGGTTCGAAAATTCGTCGATTATCGTTGGTAGGGTTCGTCAAATATGGCTGGTTAGCCAGGTAAGAATTCATTGTACGTTGTTAAGTGTAATTCGACGAGTATCGCTAGCCTAATTCGTCGAGTACTGGTAGTGTAGGATTCGGCGAGTATTGCCAAATTTCCTTAAGGCCTTTTCGTCAGAAGATGATTCGTCGAGTGTAGGTTGTTAGACTAAGTGTAATTTGGCGAGTATCGTTAGCCTATTTTGTCGAGTATCATTAGGATTCGGTGAGTATCTCCGAAGTAGTCGCTAAGACACAATCAACAACTATCAGAAGAATGTGTCAAGTAGCTTTGGTCGACTCGTCGTGTATAGAATTGTTTTGTCGAGTATCGTTAGGGAATTTGTCGAGTATCGCATGTCATATATGCTGAATGTGGTTAAATTCATCTAGTATCCCTATGGTTCATTGGGTATACTAGTCGAATTTGGCCAGGAATTAGAATATTTTTGTCGTTTCATGTAGGACTCATCTTGTATGGTCCTTATAATGGTTCTAGGGCTTGTTGAAGGTTGGCCTTTGGGTTTGGACTTGGGTTTTTGTTGGGGTGTTCGGTTATGATGTTTCTTCGGCTAGGTAGGTTGGCAGTGGATAAAGGACCAACAACTTGATGCCAGTTTGTGGGTCATCACAATTGATGGTTTGGTTTGGTCTCTATTTTGTGGACTGTTGGGTTGTGTTGGACAGGTGGCAACCGCCGCAGTGCCCTTTTAAGACGTTTGGGTCTGGTAGTTCTGGTATGGATGTTTTGTTCACCGACACCAACCTAGTTGCTTTTACCGAGTGTTAGTGACTAACATTTTTGAGCTGTTTTGTGCTCAGTTTGCTTCTTAGATCATTCTATGCTACTTATGCTAATCTTTGCAGATTTTTTGTCGAAGCATGGCTTCGTTCCGCACTTGGTGCATATGTTCATTTAACTTCTTTATTGTAGACTTATACTTTACCTGTTTTATTTGACTAATCACCTGTGTTTTTCAGCATTTCTTATAGTCGTGTTTGGTAAACCCTTTCTTTCCCTTGTACTTTTATCTGATTATTTCTTTTGCCACTTGTATTTTTCTTACTGAGGTGTTCTTCTTTTGAATGACTCAGGTTCAGGACTGTAGCCGGTGGAGCGGCTGAGTTGGGTAGTAGCTTGTGGACTGCAGTGTTGTAGTGGTTTTTCCTCACCAATGTGAGGTAGTTTGTTGTTTTGGTTTTTAGTTCAGACTTGCATACTTTTAGTGGGTTCGTGTCAGGTTGTTGATGCCCACTGAAAGTGAATAGGGTCATCAAAAGAAGGTATATTGTGTGAGCTGGTTGTGCAAGAGCAGAGTTGAGTTCGGGATCGACGATAGATCGTCTCTCCCCTGGAAGATGTCTAAATGTACTTAGCTTTAGATCAAGGGAAAATCAGGAGTGTTTGGGAAAATGGGTTATTACCAATAATAATAAGTACCTTGCAAAAGGGATCTTCGGGCTTCAGCCCATCGTAGTTCCTAGTGCCCCCAAGAGCCCTTCACAGGGAATGCCCTAAGTAATCTAAGGCTAACCTTAAACTGTAAGATTAAAATGTTACGAGTAATTAGATATACTAGGACTTCACCTTCACTCACCTCGGTGACTCGGGAGGTTAGCTTGATTAGGTTATCCAAGCGGTAGACTCAGGAGTTGTGGAGATGGACGGGTTAGTGAGGCAAGCAGAAATCTCGAAAGGTAATTATAACTGACAGGTTAGTCCGGGGAGCCGATGGCTCGGGAATCCATGTGTACATGTGCATAAAGCGGTGGGTCTTCGGTATTTGATTATCGTTCACACCGACGTCGATAAGATGACTCGTCGAGTGTGGTTTACACTTAGCCAAGGAAAAGACTGGCAGTTGGTTAACATAGTACCAGGTCACTCTGGTGTGTCCTTCAGAGGCATACGTAAGGGATTGTCCTGGTAGTGTGAATACCCGTCTAGGAGTGGGGTTGCCCGACCTATTATCTCAGTTGGCGACTACGGAGGCTACTCTGAGTGAAGCTAGCTTCCAAATTGGGGGAACTAAAGGTCTGTGCGCATAGAGTCGTGTGTGTGTGTGTGTGTGTTGCATTTGCATTATTTATGACATAACATATCACTACACTCATACCTGCATACAACCTGACACCCCGTCATATAAACTAATATGGAATAGCTTATAAGATAGGATCCTCGCAAAAGACCCCTTAACTTATAAGTTTGTATGAGCATTCATATAAGTTAAGGTTACTTATTCCATAATTTACTTTTCATGTACTTACTGCACTACTCTACTTGATTACATTATTGCTTCCTTATTATATAATTGCTAATTTACATTTTCTTTTTATAGCAATATAAATGTTACAATATCCTGCTAGATTGCTCCACCGTCACTTGTCTTGTTCCTACTCTCCACCATCATAGGTTTCCTATCATTCCCCCTGTACTGTGCCTAGGAGCCACTAGGGGAGGGGTGAGTGAAATTAGGCTTAGTCTTTTGACTAACAGTCGGTGGACCAAACATTTCAGGGACTCTGGATGGGAGACAGGGAGCAGTGGCAGGAGATGCAGCACAAGCGGAGGACGGTGCACATAGAGGTGGGCCAGTCTAGTACGGGAGCACCAGTCTCTGGCTCTGTGAGTGTTAGCCATAGTTTCCGCGAGTGGGTTGTAGTGAGGATTTGTTGTACCGGTCATAAGCCCATTTATATTCTTATGTTACTGATCTGCTTCAATACTTATATTTATCATGTGAACTTGCTGTGATTTATATTTCATATATTATATGTGATTTATCGACTTGACTTAATTGTCCTCTCTCATTTTAACTTCTGCTTTTTGATCATCTTCATTGACAGCATAATCAGATTTTTGTAGTGGCGACCATCGCGAGTGTCGATGTCACCGCAAAACATCAGTTCCGGGCGTAAGACCCGGTAGCGTAGCAATAAAATGGGATCTCACAAACTGGTATCACAGGAAACATCGATCGGAAGAGAAGAAGTCCATAAAAACCCTAGGCCACCCCACAAGAGTTTAGTTTGAGGACATACTAGCAACGGAAGCAATGGTGTGCCCAAAAGGGAGAATCACATACAAAAGTTCACTTTTCATTAGTTTCACTTGTACATTAACTAACAATTGGAATTTTCCTTGTAACCTGCAACAAACCCTACTCCTCAGCAGGGTACACCTTAGGCATAGAAAATGGTTCCACCCCCATCGGCGCCAACTCCGTTCCAGCTGACGGAGATGGGGCAGACATAAACAACTATTCTGGAGGCCTTCAGGGCTCAACTGGCTCCAGCCCCACGCCAAAATCCCGGGGCTAACTAGCTGAGCGCCTTCTGGGGGCTTTCTCCTCCATCCTACCATGGGATAGAGTCAGCAGTCCGTACAGAGGAGTGGCTGGACATTATTTATGAGATGTTTGGTGGGATTTGATGCCCGATGGAGGAGGTTATAGCCTTGGCAGTTTCCTGCTTGGAGTCGCATGCAAAGAGATGGTGGAAGTCACTATTAGACACCACCTTTGCGGGAATGGATTGAGCAGACATCTCCTGGGAGGAGTTCAGAGCAGCTCTTTTAGAGAATTTTGTACCTCAGTCTGCGAGGGATGAATTGAATGACAGGTTCCTGCAGTTGAGGCAGGGCAGCAGGACGGTGTTGGAGTACTACCAGGAGTTCACACATCTTGTCCGCTTTATAGACTCATATCAGCTGGACGATTCAGGCTACGTGAAGAGGTTTTGCAAGGACCTTGATGATGACATGAGACAGGCCCACGTCGTTGATTCTAATGGAAGCTTCGCCAGGATTTTGGAGATGTCAAAGAAGCTGGTGGCAGACCTGCTTACAGTTCGGGGCCGGAAGAGACCGGATATGACTCAGTGATTTGTAGAAGGAGAGACCAACCCAGAGGTCGTGTCATTGGGGAACGTATGAAGTGGAACAACCCTGACAATAGGACATGCAAGAGCAGAGGAACCAAGTGATGTTATCTCCTCAGGCCTTATAGATGCTGGAGATGCCGAGGGCAATGGAGGAGGCACCGACATGCTTCCGGTGCAACCAGCCGGGGCACATGCGGATGAACTGCCCCATGAGGGAAGCACCCCTGTAGCACATAAGGATGGCCCACCTACATGGCAGTTTGGTGGTTGAGGACATGCCGAGGACATGGATTTCAAGGCGGAGACCGCATGTAGTATAGAGGGCAGGTATATGCCTTGGATCTGGCTCAGCCCCGGTACCCGAAGCAGGTGATAGCAGGTATGCTAGTAAATATATAGTTTTTTTCTTTATAGAAGCTAGATTACATGAACATAAAATTGTAGAATTAGGAAGGAATTTGAAAATAGATAACTAAGGAGAAAAACTTAACTAACTTAGGTATAGTGATGGTGTGTGGAAAGCCCGCCCATACACTATTCGACACTGGAGCATCACAAAATTTTGTCTCGGAGGAGTTTGTCAGAGACCTGGATCAGATTGAGAGCTTTGAGGGAGTCATTAGGAGGGTCTGTGAAAGTGCAAGCTAGATCTGATATACTCTAGAGGGGGGTGAATAGAGTATGGTGCTTGGTAAAAACTTTTTATTACAGTTGTTGTAATCCTAAGTGAACAGGGAAGCAAATAATTAAATAAACACAGCAAATATCTAAACACAAAATAATCACAGAGCAATCACAAATCACAGCCAGAAACAAAAATAAAGTAAGCAACCAGATGACACAAGGAGCTATAGTGGTTCCCCAATCAAGCTGGGTACATTCACTCTTCTACCACCATAGGTAGGAATCCACTGCAGGATGAGTTGATCAGGTGTCCTGGGCACCAATGAGCTTTTGATAATGTGCTCAAAAACCAAACCAGATTTGTTGATCAGGTGTCTTGCCACCACTGAGTGTTGATAAGGCTCTCAGAAACCAAACACAAACTTTTGAAGGGAGTTTGAAAAACCCTTTACAGCAGAGAGAGAGAGAGGGATGAGAAGATCTTCTCTGTCAACAGTCAAAGAGAAGATTATGGATGTTGTCAAAACTCCCCCTGAGATATTGAGTTGATCAGGAAATGAAGTTTTGCACTAGGGTGATAGGCCTTCAGAAAATTGATCTCCAGCAAATGATGATTTCAACAATAGCTAAAATGTGAGGTGTCTGGAGTCTTGAATGATGATGGCCTTTGAACACTTGAAACAAGAGAGATCAGAAAATTTCAGTTTGTTGATCTCCTTTGGTGATGTGTTCTGTATGAATTCTTGAGACAGAGAATGTCTGTAACTCTCTTTCTTTCTCTTGTGTGATTGTTGGTGTTGTGAAAGATGTTGTTGCAGAGAAATGTTGTTGCAGAGAATATTTTTCTAACTTCTTGTTCTTCTGTCTACAGCAGGAATTCAAAAATCTTGTCTTTTATTCCTTTATTCTGAATAGAAATGATCCACTGTCCAAGATAGCCGTTAGCCTGTCATTAATGACTTCCTTAATTGCAAATGTCTTCTGGAGGAAAGTCCAATAAAACATTCCTTGAAAATTCCTTGAAACTTGCTCCAGAATAAATGAAAACTGCTACAAGATCTCTGAATTAATTGCTGACAATAATTCCTCAATTGTCTGTATTTGAATCTTGAAAAACATTGAACTCTTCAGAAAAACGTCGAACTGAGCTCCACTATCGTTGAACTGAGCTCAGAGCCTTGGACTTAGACAGCAACAGAGATCGTCGATCTGAGCTCAACTATCGTCGAACTGAGCTCAGAGATAGAGAATCAAACTGGAGTCAAGATCGTCGAACTGAGCTCGAAGATCGTCGAATGGAGTTCGACGATTTGTTGAAGTTGAGCTCAGAGATCGTCGAATGAAGTTCGACGATACGTCGAAGTGAGCTCAACGATTGTCTATTGGAGTTCGACGATTCGTCGTACTGAGCTCGACGAAATGACTTGGTATCCAAACTAAAAAATGTGGTCTTGAGGGCAGCTTCCAAACCTAACTACTAACCCTTAGACTCAATTCTACTTGACCTTTAGATGTATACAATGAGGTCAAAACAGGTTTCCTAAAGAGACATAGTGATCCTGACCCAAATCAGTAATAGGGTGTTCCAATAATCTCCCCCTATTTGGGTTAGGATTACTATTTACAGATATTGAAAAAAAAAATTAAAAACATACAAAGCAATAATATAACAAACAACAACATTGCAGAATCACAGATATTGTCACAGATAGTTCAGAAATCAAAATGTACTGTCACCTTACAGAATTACTCTTTTTCCTTGCTATTTATAAGTACTATTTCCTTGTTTGGATTAAGAGCTTTCTTTTTGGATCTTCTGTCATCAGCTGCACCTAAACAAGTTTGTTGCTTAGGCCTGGGCACTACAGCTTCAGAGTGCAGCTTCATGTAGCTTTCAGAATCAAAGAACTTGCTGGATGAATATCTTTCAAGTTCCTTTTTCCTTTGATCAGATAAAGTATTAATGCTGGAGGTGTCTTTGCCTTGTTCTCTGGCTTTCTTGATCAGATCCAAAGCAGCTAACTCTTTCATCCTAGCTGTCAAGGAAGTTGGATTGTTCTCTGAATCCTCAAAAGGAACTGGAGGCTCATATCTGTTAGAGGGATTATCTGGAGGAGCTCTGAAGGAGACTAATTCTTTAAGCTTGTAGGGAAAGGGACCTGAAGTAGTATCAGATGGACCTTGTCCTTCCCTTGAATATGGGTGTTGCCTAGAATAGCCTTTTGAATAGACTTAAAGTTCTCTTTGGTTTCCTCTATAATGGCCTCTCCTTGATTGATAGCCTCTGGATTGGCTTCCCCTGTATTGAGATCTACCTTGAGGTTGATAAGGGGTTTCGCTTCTGGCAGAGGGTTGAACAGCTGAACTACCACCTGCACCTGCATCAGGTGAAGGAGGAGGCGGAGGAGGATGATTGAACTGAGAGGATCCTTTCTCATATTTTCTCTTTTTCTTCATAGCCTTTAGTTGATTTTTGGAATATTGCATCCAATGTTCTGTAATAGGGCAGTTATGAAGTATGTAATATGGAATATCATTTGTGTCCTTGACTTTAGCTGGAGGAACCCTTTTCATTGCTTTGCTTCTTGCTTTTCTTTTCCTTGCAATAGTTGCAGAGGAGTCATCTGAATCAGTTCTAAACTGATCACTATCTGAACTTTGATCATCATATAAAGCATCAATCCTTTTAAAGTAGTCTTTCTGTTGTTGTGATTGAGCAGGAGAAATAGTAGTAACAGCAATAGTGGTAGCAGCAATAGCAGAAACTGGTGTAGAAGTAACACTGGCAGAAGAAGTTGTAGCAGCAGCAGTAGATACAGCAGTAACTGGGGCAGCAGATTCAGATATCACAGTTTCAGTAACAGGAATAACATCAGCAGTAGTATTAGTTGAAACTGGAAAATCATCATCAGAAGGAGCAACAGCAGAAATAACAGCAGGCTCAGGAATAAGTGCCTCTATCATATGTATATCCTCAGATATTAAAACATCAGCAATATCAACAATATCAGTACTTTCAAAAGAAACTGAAGGGGCAGCAGCAGAAAGGGACTTTACAAAAGAATTAATTAAACTGGTGTCACAGCTTGAAATAGGCACAATGGCCTTAGAGAGATCTTCAGATGGCTGGACTGCAGTGTGCTCTGGAAGAAAACTGAAATAGATAGAATCAAACTCTGATAATAGTGACCTGAGGTCCACTGAGAAAACTGCAACTTGAGATGTTGAGGCTTGAGCTTGAGTTGAAGATACAGAAGCAGCAGCAGCAGCAGTAGGAAATCTATCACCTTCATGAGGTATCTCCCCTGCCTAGATTCAGTCAGGACTGGATCAAGGCACCCAAAGGAAGGGATTGCCTGAGGAGGAATGAGAGAGGAGATCCTGGCAGACAGTTCTTGGACTGTTTTAAGAAGGGGAGCCAAGGAGGTCTCCATCAAGAGTGATAGCCTGGGAGCTATCAGCTCATAGAGGCTGTTTGCTAAAGCTGGAACATCTACATGCTCAAGAGGGTCTTGAGCAGAGGTAGGGACTAAAGGTTGAGCAGCTGGAGATCTGGGTGGAGAGCTGGTGGATGGTGGAAAGGAAGGTTGAGATATGGGGATTGTGGAAATGGAAGATAATGGTATGGAAATGGATGGGGTGAAGGATGGTTGTGCAATGATATCTTGCAGTAGTTGTTGGTAGGGTGTGGATGAGGAGGGTATATTAGGATGGGATGAAGGGGAATTATCCATAAAGGAATCATCTATCAGATTGAAGGATGGAATGTGGGATGATGAATCAAATTTTTGTTGAGGGTAGTGATGTAAAGGATGGAAGATTTCTTCTGTGAGTGGAGGAATTGGAGATGGAATTGAAGTAGGAGATGGGCTGGAAATAATGATGGTGGAGGAAACTGTAATGGTGGATGTGACTGGTGGAGATGAAATAAGAGGAGGAGGAGGAGGAGAAGAAGCAGGCAACTCTTCTGCAGGGGAGAGACTTGAGTGGAAGAGACTATAACAGTCCTTGTACCTGAAGTTGCACTTGCAGAGAGCCTGCTGGGCTTCACTATTTGCCTATCCCACTTTCCAAAGAGGGCACAGGTGAGCCTCTTGGAGGTATTAATGTGCATCCTATTGGAAACTAGCAGAGCAGGGCATCTATTCTGAAGAAATAGCCCTAATATCCTTCCAAAGTTAACAAAATTCTTGTTGATTTTCTTCTTAATCAAGTCAAAGAAAACTTCTCCCCAGTTTAATTGTTTCTTATCTACAAGAGCACCCATCAAACACAGCTGATACCTGGAGATGGTATCATGGGCTGAATGCTAGGCCAATAACACCTTTCCTACAACATCAGCCAAAAATCTATATTCCACATATAAATTCTTCTTCAGCAGTTTGCTAGGGTTTGCATCTGAATATCCCATTCTCCCAAGCATAGTAGAAAATTCTTCTCCAGACAGTTCAGCAGAATCCTCTCCAGAATGTAATTGAAAAACCTCTGTCAATATAATAGGTGTCAGAGGTACCTGATAATACGGTTTGCAGTCAATTTTATTAGGATATTTTCGGGGTTTTAGAGCAAATCATGTCTTGTAAAGTACTTGTTTTGATTCCCCTTTGTATATATTTTTGTCTCTAATGCATTTTTTCTGCTTTTTGCAGGTTTTCACGGCTTTCAGCCGAAGTTTGCTGTGACACGCCCCATGGTCACGCCCTACCAGGGCGTGTACCTAGGGCGTGTAACCCAGAGGAATGAAGCAATTGGTCCGAAATTGCATTCCGTGGAAACTTAGTGTACACGCCCTCGGTCACGCCCGTGTCACAACCGACACGGGCGTGTACTAGAGGCGTGTCCCCAGGTTCCAAGGAATCGCCGCAGCGCGCTCGTTTTTCCCGCTCCACCGTCGCACCGAAAGTGTCACGCCCCAGGGTCACGCCTGACCCGGGCGTGACATATGAGCGTGTACTTCAGCAATTCCGCCCGTCACCTCCAGCATTCAATTTCAGTTCAACAAAGTCACGCCGCAAACAACACGCCCCAGGTACACGCCCTGCCAGGGCGTGACTTATGGGCGTGTACCGCAACAACTCCGTCAGAATTGAATTCCTGCCCGAAAAAGTCGCGCCGAATGTGTCACGCCCGACCAGGGCGTGACAGGGAGGCGTGACCCGACCCGAAAAATTCTATAAATAGAGCCAAACTCCAGGGGTTTAGGGACACCTTTTGCTTTGAGAGGGGAGGTTCTGTCCTTTGTATTTCTGAACTTTTTAAGCATGTCTTTCCATTTTTATTTCTTAGTTGTAGCTTTATGCTTTTTCTGTAGTAGTTCCTAGCTTCGTTCTGTAGTATAATGTTAATGATAGTGTAGTTTACCTTTCCATGCACTTGTAATCGCTGGTTTTCATGTTGTAAGATCCCTATTTCTATTAATAAAAAGTGTTGTTTTCTTTTACGTTTCTGCTCCGTTTTCATTATTCTTCTTCTACTCATCCCCCCTCTTCCTCCTCACCATGATTAACTAATCCTCCATGTACTCGATCTTAATGATCCGAGGTTCCAGTGATTAGGTTATGATGCTTTGAATCTTACCTTTTCTTTTTAGGGTTTAGCTTTGAATTACTCTTGATTTATCACGGGTTGGAGGTATATCATCGATATATACTCTCCACCTTGCTTTCTTTCTTGGCTAGCCGAGAGGCCGAAAGTTTGAAATGAGCACTCAAAAGTAAAGGGAGTTGTTCGCACCCCTCGAGAGAGGCAGACGTTCAAATCTCCCGGATTGGAGTAAAATCCATTAGAGGGGTTCACCGCGTAAAGCGAGTTTTAGGCCTCCGATTTAGGTGAAAGTCGGTCGGACCTTCCTAAACTCAGTTAGGCACGGCCTTCGAGAGAAGCGTGTCAATATTCATGGAACCTCCACGGTCAAGGACCTTTACCCTAATTAGCTTAGGTTTATTTATCGTATTTTTCTAACCACTCTTGCCGAGGTGATTTCTGATCGAGTGCATTTTCCCCTTCATCGTTACTAAGCTTGAGTTAATCGCTCTTTTAGCTCTCTTTATCTTTTCATGCAAGTAGTTCTCTTCTTTTAGTACATTTAGCTAAACCTTATTTTGTCGTCGATAAAATAATAGATTTCGTGTGAGTAAGCTTACTCAACTGTTCCCGAATTTCAATACGACACTTGTGTCCCCTAGCTGCATTTCGATAGGTATACTTGCCTTGATGAATTGTTAGTTTGGTATTTTCTCCTTGCAGATATCTAAGTGGCAATCAAGTTTTTGGCGCCGTTGCCGGGGAAGCAACGCTCGTTGATAAATTGAAAACGCGAATATATTAATTTTATCACTTCTCTTTCTCAGCCTCCTTCTTATATTTTTTCCGCCTACTCACTTGAGTTAAATGGCTGGATTTTGTTAAGTGTGTGTATTTTAATTTTTCCGCCTACTCACTTGAGTTAATTGCTGGATTTCATTCAAGCAAGTGTGCATATTTTATTTTTCCGCCTACTCACTTGAGTTAATTGGCAGGCTTTATTTAAGTAGAGTGTGTTACTTTCTGTATAGTGGGTGTGTTTTAATTTTCTGTCAAGTGCGTGAGTGTAGCTTTTACTTTCCGCCTACTCACTCGGAGTTAAATGGCTGGATTTTAATTACCGCATTCTTAATAGAAACCCACATCACAAAATTTTCTACACCACCTAACTCTCTCGAAAAGGGCAAAGTGGCTCTAAATGCCACTATCTTGTCTAGTACCTTGCGAACCCTTCACCGGGTAGCCCTTGGGAAGTTCGGGAGTTAAAACATAAAAAAATCTATTTCAAAATTTTTTTCCAACTTCATTAGCTCTATTACTTTTTAGTCTTGCTTCTCCTCTCTTCTTCTAGTGTATGACCCGCGGAAGTCCGTCGGTTACTTTGGACCTGAACCACGAAATTGAGCGTACTCTTCGGAGAAGATCGCGATTTCAAGGCCCTACTACCCAAGTGCCGGTTGAGGATTCCGAGTCATTTTCTACCTTAAGAATGGCAGAACCCAACGTGGAGGAAGCCGTGCATAGGCCTATGTCCTATTATGCATGACCGAATCTCGAGGGTACAGAAATGAGTATAGTTCGCCCTGCAATAAATAATAATAATTTCGAACTGAAGCCTAGCATAATTCAAATGGTGCAGCAGTATGTGCAATTTGACGGGCTTCAAGATGAAGACCCGAACGCACACATAGCCAGCTTTCTTGAGATTTGTGACACCTTCAAGATAAATGGTGTCACAAATGATGCTATTAGGCTAAGATTATTTCCTTTCTCTCTTAGAATTAAAGCTAAGCAGTGGCTGAACACCCTTCCTAAAAATAGCATAACTACTTGGACGCAATTAACTGAAAAAATTTTTGGCCAAGTATTTTCCGCCTGCTAAAACTGCAAAACTTAGGAATGACATTTCTGCCTTTGGACAAATAGACTCTGAGACCCTTTATGAAACCTGGGAAAGATTTAAAGAATTATTAAGACGATGCCCACATCACGCTCTGCCTGTATGGTTGCAGGTGCAGACGTTTTATAATGGGCTAAATCAAAGCACAAAGCAAATGATAGACGCAGCTTCTGGCGGTACTTTAAACCATAAGTCCCCGAAAGCAGCTCTTGAGCTATTTGAAGACATGGCCATGAACACTTACCAGTGGAATGTGCCTAGGTCCAGCCCAAACAAACCTGCAGGTCTCTTTTAAGTGGACAACGTCTCCCAACTCGCACTGCAAGTTGAAATATTAAGCAAAAAAATTACGGAGATGACTGCTGCCTCCGCCCCTCAGGTATGGGAATCTGCAACTCCTCCCGCTGAACATTTGGATTATGTAAATAATATGCTTAGAACTGCTTTTAATAATTTTTCTGCTGCGAATTATCATCCTCCTGGTTTTAATTTTCCGAATAGTTATAATCCTGCGTTAAGAAATCATTCGAATTTTTCGTGGAGCAATCCATCGAATGCTGTGCGCCCGCCACCGCAAAGTGATTTTTCTGCACCACCACCACCTCCTCAAAGTTTTCCAAAACCTCCAAATTTGGAGGAAATGTTTTCAAAATACATGAATGCTAATGACGCTACGATTAGAACCTTAACCGGAAGTGTTAAAAATTTAGAAAATCAGGTAGGACAGCTCGCTAAAATGATTTCTGAGCGACCCGTAGGGTCTCTTCCTTCCAATACCGAGCCCAACCCGACAGAGCAAGCGAAAGCTATAACTCTTCGGAGTGGGAAGAAAGTTCCTGGTATGGTAAGTGAAGAACCCGAGGCAAGCTCCGCTCCCGTTTTTAAAAATCAAAGCTCCGTTCCCGTTTTAAAAATTCCACCCTCTGCCGAAGAAATTATCACCCCTATCGTAGAAAAAGAACTCACTCCACCACCCACCTTTAAAAATAATCCATCCCCGCCATACCCTTCCGAACTTAATAAACAACGACAGGATGATCAATACACCCGTTTTTTGGAAATGTTTAAACAAATCCACGTAAATATGCCTTTCCACGAAGCCATATCCCAGATGCCGAAGTATGCAAAATACCTTAAGGACCTCCTAACTAACAAGAAGAAGTTAGAGAACTTTTCGCATGTCACGTTAAATGTCGAATGCTCGGCGGTTTTGACAAACGGATTACCGAAGAAAATCAGTGACCCGGGTAGTTTCTCTATCCCGTGTGTCGTTGGTGATCTCTTTGTCAAACACGCTTTAGCCGACCTAGGTGCGAGTATTAATCTTATGCCCTTCTCGTTGTTTAAAAAGTTAGGAATTGGTAGTCTCAACCCCACACGCATGAGTATCCAGCTCGCCGACAGATCAGTCAAATACCCGTTAGGAATAGTGGAGGACGTCCTAGTCAAAGTTGACAAGTTCATCTTCCCGGTGGACTTTGTCATTTTAGACATCGAAGAAGACGTCGAGGTTCCCCTGATCCTTGGCCGACCCTTCCTTGCCACCTCCCGAGCTATCATTGATGTAAATAATGGTAAGCTCTTCCTTCGAGTGGGCGACGATGAGGTAACTTTCTCTATCACCCCCTCGATGAATAACACACTAGCTAATGATGACTCCTGTTTTTTCATGGATACCGTAAGTGAAGAATCCTTCTCTCCCACCTCTGATTTTGAAAAAGAATTTTCCAATTTTTGTTCCTCTCCTACTCTTCCAACTGAATCTCTACACCTAGGTGAAGAATCCTCCACCCGCCCCTCTGATTTTGAAAAAGAATTTTTTGATTTCTGTTCCTCTTCTACTTTTCCAACTGAATCGCTGCACGAAGCCTCCATGGCCGCTAGCAACACCCCTTTTAATTTTACATATAAAAAAGTGTACGAGGACATAGTTTTTGAAAAAGAACAAATTTCCAAGACCTCGTATGATGACCCCCCTACCTTGGAACTGAAAGAACTACCAGAGCACCTTCAATATGCTTTCTTAGAAAAGGACTCTAAGCTGCCTGTCATAATTTTGGCTTACCTCACGGATGCACAAAAGAATAAACTTCTTTCAATTTTACAAAAGCATCGCCAAGCTATTGCTTGGCAGATATCTGATATCAAGGGCATAAGCCCATCTTTCTGCACTCATAAAATCTTAATGGAAGATAATTCTCGTAACTCTATACAACCTCAGCGCCGTATAAACCCAAACATGAAAGACGTAGTTAAGGGCAAGGTTATGAAATTGTTAGACGCAGGAATTATCTATCCTATATCCGACAGTAAGTGGGTTAGCCCAGTACAGGTAGTACCAAAGAAGGGAGGGATAACGGTCGTAAGTAATGAAAATAATGAATTAATCCCGACTCGGACGGTGACCGGATGGCGAATGTGCATAGATTATCGTAAGTTGAATGACGCCACCCGCAAGGATCACTTCCCCTTGCCATTCATTGATCAAATTTTAGAACGACTTTCCGGACATAGCTTTTATTGTTTTCTCGATGGCCTCTCGGGGTATCTTCAAATCCCGATCTCCCCCGAGGACCAGGAAAAAACTACGTTTACTTGTCCCTTCGGCACCTTCGCCTACCGAAGAATGCCGTTTGGATTGTGCAATGCGCCGGCTACATTCCAACGATGTATGCTCGCCATCTTTGACAAGTACGTAGAAAGCATTATGGAAGTCTTCATGGATGATTTCTCCGTCTTCGGGAATTCCTTCGATAGTTGCTTAGAGAACCTTGAAAAAGTCTTAGAGCGATGCGAAGAAACTAACCTCGCCTTAAATTGGGAAAAATGTCATTTTATGGTAAGGGAAGGGTTAGTTTTGGGACATAAAATTTCTGAAAGGGGTATTGAAGTAGACGTTGCGAAAATAGAAGTTATCGAGAAACTGCCGCCACCTACGAACATAAAAGCCATAAGAAGTTTCCTGGGTCATGCGGGTTTCTACCGCCGCTTCATAAAGGACTTTTCCAAAATCACCAAGCCCCTTACCCATCTCTTAGAAAAAGACACCCCATTCATCTTTGATGACCTCTGTTTAGCTGTCTTCAATTTAATAAAAGAAAAATTAGTTAATGCGCCAATCATGATAGCTCCGCTGTGGGATCTTTCATTTGAAATAATGTGTGATGCGAGTAGTTATGTGGTGGGAGCCGTACTAGGTCAACGTATTTCCAAAAACTTCCACCCCATTTATTACGCTAGTAAAACACTCACATCTACACAGGAAAATTACACCACAACCGAGAAGGAGCTCTTAGCGGTAGTATTCACATTTGACAAATTTCGCCCTTATATTACTCTTTCGAAAATTATTGTTTTTACGGACCACTCGGCCCTCAAATATCTTCTCTCTAAAACGGATGCCAAGCCTCGCTTGATTCGCTGGGTCTTACTCCTCCAGGAGTTTGACTTAGAGATCCGTGATAAGCGAGGTGCCGAGAACTTGGCCGCCGACCACCTTTCGCGCCTAGACAACCCGTTTATAGAACAATTAGCCGAAAATTCTTTTCATTACTATTTCCCTGATGAGAAGCTTTTCATAATTAACACATCTACTTCTCCTTGGTTTGCCCGCATCGCCAACTATCTAGTGGCCCGTGTGCTCCCAAAAGAGTTTTCATCTCAGCAAAAGAAGAAATTCTTTTCTGAGATGAAAAACTATTTTTGGGAGGACCCGCATCTTTTTAAAGTCTGTGCAGACCAAGTGATCAGGAGGTGTGTTTCTTTTGATGAAGGATTAGATATTATTAAACATTTGCATGAAGGACCGACAGGTGGGCACTATCAAGCTGCTCGCACCGCTCACAAAGTGTTAAGCGCGAGTTTTTACTGGCCTACCCTGTTTAAAGACGCGCATGCCTTTGTGAGTAGGTGTGATAGTTGCCAATGGTCGGGGAATATTTCGAATAAAAATGAAATGCCACAAAATTATTTCCTAGAGTGCGAAGTTTTCGACCTCTGGGGGATTGATTTTGTCAGCCCTTTTCCTTCTAGCTTCGGGAATAAGTACATTTTAGTTGCCGTTGATTATGTTTCGCGTTGGGCCGAAGCCCAAGCTCTTCCTACGAATGACGCCCGAGTCGTAGTTAATTTCCTAAAAAAATTATTTTCTCGATTCGGTACGCCGCGCGCTATCGTTAGTGATAGGGGTTCCCATTTCTGTAACGCACAATTTTCAAAAATTCTAACTAAATATGGTGTTACTCATAAGCTTTCCACTGCCTACCACCCCCAAACTAACGGACAAGTCGAAGTAGTCAATAGGGAAATAAAAAGAATCTTAGAAAAGATTGTTTCAACATCTAGAAAAGACTGGTCAGCCAAATTAGACGATGCTTTATGGGCCTACCGAACAACGTACAAAACCGGCCTCGGATGTACGCCATATCGGTTGGTTTACGGAAAGTCGTGTCATTTACCCATAGAATTAGAGCACCGCGCCTTTTGGACCTTACGAGTTTTAAACTTCGATCACCACTCCGTCGGCGATTTTAGAAAATTTCAACTTAACGAACTCGACGAGTGGCGCTCTTACGCATATGAAAATAACAGACTTTATAAAGAGCGGACGAAGCGTTTACACAATCGACATCTTAGGCACCCAAAAATCTTTAAGCCGGGCGACCAAGTGCTTCTTTATAATTCTCGTTTACGTTTATTCCCGGGTAAATTAAAATCACGTTGGTCGGGGCCTTTTACTGTTTTAGAAGTCTTTTCTTATGGTACTGTTTTAATTTCCCACCCTGATAAGGGTACTTTCAAAGTGAATGGTCAGCGTCTTAAACTGTATTTTTGTGATGATGTCAGTCTCAATCCTGTTAACTCTATCTTTCCGGTCCTGACTTTTGATTAATCTGAACTTTCCTTTTCTTCAAAACTTTGACTTTTTTCGAACTTTATTTTTAAACAATATTTGGGACATTATTATTTTGATGCGTCGAGCTCAAACGACACTTTAAACAAAGAGCGCTCTTGGGAGGCAACCCAAGTTATCTTTTTCTGTTTTCTTTATTTTACACTTTTTGCCCTGAATGGCTCCGGCAAGCTGAAACTTCTGCGATCGCCTGCTCCAACGGTTCTGCTTCCATGCCAAAGTCCGCCGGACGACGTTTCATGAAGATCCACAACACAGGCATGGAGGAGCGGCATCACTCAGCTTGCCCTGCAAAATAAAACCGGGGAAGTACCTGTTTTTCAATTCTGTCTTTTATTTCTGTCCTTTACTTTTCTCTCGTTCTCCGACCTCCTTCTCCATTGAGGACAATGTAGATTTTAAGCTTGGGGGAGGACTTTCTCCTTCTTTTTGTTTTGTCAATATCCAAAACATCCAAAAAAAAAAATTTATTATCTATATATAGCTGCATCTTGGTATTTCAATAAGTACCCCATGTTTATGTTTTGTTTTTCTCAAATTTCTTTATAAACAATGTAGTTAATTATAATTTTTCTAATCATTTTTTTAATCATATTTCACAAGTAAAATGTTGGTCATGCTGTGTTTCTAATTCACGGTAGCATGTTAAGGTAAAATATTTCTCTAAAACGTGCATTTCTATTATGGTTTTCCGTTCTTTATTTTCTTTACTTTCTATAAAAATCTATCATCCATTATTTTCCTTTTCGTCTTTAGATAATTTTTGTAAGAACAAATTTTGAATAACGTAGTAGATATGAATGATCCAAGTCACATATTATTCTTATTTTCAAGATAATTTCATCAATCTTCTTTTATTATCTCGAACTTGCTTTTTGAAATTTATCGACTCTATGTTTTAAATAAATTAAAAAAAAGTGTGAAAATGATTTAGGCTATTTTTGTTTACGTTTGAGCTTTCCTACGAACCTAAAATCTTTTACCACTAGTTAGCCGCTTTTGAGCCTTTTTTCCAAATTCATTTGATAACTCCACACAGCATTTCATTTTCACCAAAGCCCAAATTCCTACCTATCTAATCACGCTAATTTTGTTTGATAGGAAATTTTGTCTTATCTTTGGAGAAATTGTTGAAAAAGCGTACTCAAAAGCAGTGTATTGAAAAAAAAAACAAAAACAAAAAAAAGAAAAAAATGAATGAAAATAATAATACAAAAAAAGGTATAAATAATTATAAAGAAAAACAAAAAAATAAATTTATTTATACATATTTTGTTTAAAATAAATTTATTTTTTTTGAAACTCGTTTTGGTTTAGTGTGATTTTTAAGCCTCCATGTTTATATTTGAATTCCACTCCTATTCATATTCCTAAACCAAACGTTTCAGTCCTATTAAGTCCTTTTGATTCACTCATTTTTTTTTAATTTTATTTAACAACTAAGAAAAGAAGAAGAGTAAATCAGTTTTAGTTTTGGATTTAAACTTAGATTTTTGTTATTTAATTGATATAATTATAATGCGTTGCTTGGATCTAGTAATAACTCAATACGTTCTTTTCATTGTCATTGTCTTACTCAAATCTATTTAAAGAATTTTGTCAAAATTCTGGATGATTTATTTTTATTAAGTAAAGTTTATAAAAGTTAAACCATACCTAAATAATTGTTTTAGATTTACGTTTTACATTCTCCCTGCCAAGAATTTCGCATAGTACTTGTGTGAGTATGATTAAAACTTTTTGAATTAGTCACTTTTTATGATTAGCTTGTCTTTATATCTTTGCTTGGGGACAAGCAAAACTTAAGCTTGGGGGAATTTGATAATACGGTTTGCAGTCAATTTTATTAGGATATTTTCGGGGTTTTAGAGCAAATCATGTCTTGTAAAGTACTTGTTTTGATTCCCCTTTGTATATATTTTTGTCGCTAATGCATTTTTTCTGCTTTTTGCAGGTTTTCACGGCTTTCAGCCGAAGTTTGCTGTGACATGACCCACGGTCACGCCCTACCAGGGCGTGTACCTAGGGCGTGTAACCCAGAGGAATGAAGCAATTGGTCCGAAACTGTATTCCGTGGAAACTTAGTGTACACGCCCTCGGTCACGCCCATGTCACACCCAACACGGGCGTGTACTAGAGGCGTGTCCCCAGGTTCCGAGGAATCGCCGCAGCGCGCTCGTTTTTCCCGCTCCACCGTCACACCGAAAGTGTCACGCCCCAGGGTCACGCCTGACCTGGGCGTGACATATGGGCGTGTACTTCAGCAATTCCGCCCGTCACCTCCAGCATTCAATTTCAGCACAACAAAGTCACGCCGCAAACAACACGCCCCAGGTACACGCCCTGCCAGGGCGTGACTTGTGGGCGTGTACCGCAACAACTCTGTCAGAATTCAATTCCTGCCCGAAAAAGTCACGCCGAATGTGTCACGCCCCAGGGTCACGCCCGACCAGGGCGTGACAGGGGGGCGTGACTCGAACCGAAAAATTCTATAAATAGAGCCCAACTCCAGGGGTTTAGGGACACCTTTTGCTTTGAGAGGGGAGTTTCTGTCCTTTGTATTTCTGAACTTTTTAAGCATGTCTTTTCATTTTTAGTTCTTAGTTGTAGCTTTATGCTTTCCCTGTAGTAGTTCCTAGCTTCGTTCTGTAGTATAATGTTAATGATAGTGTAGTTTACCTTTCCATACACTTGTAATCGCTGGTTTTCATGTTGTAAGATCCCTATTTCTATTAATAAAAAGTGTTGTTTTCTTTTACGTTTCTGCTCCGTTTTCATTATTCTTCTTCTACTCATCCCCCCTCTTCCTCCTCACCATGATTAACTAATCCTCCATGTACTCGATCTTAATGATCCGAGGTTCGAGTGATTAGGTTATGATGCTTTGAATCTTACCTTTTCTTTTTAGGGTTTAGCTTTGAATTACTCTTGATTTATCACGGGTTGGAGGTATATCATCGATATATACTCTCCACCTTGCTTTCATTCTGGGCTAGCCGAGAGGCCGAAAGTTTGAAATGAGCACTCAAGAGTAAAGGGAGTTGTTCGCACCCCTCGAGAGAGGCAGACGTTCAAATCTCTCGGATTGGAGTAAAATCCATTAGAGGGGTTCACCGCGTAAAGCGAGTTTTAGGCCTCCGATTTAGGCGAAAGTCGGTCGGACCTTCCTAAACTCAGTTAGGCACGGCCTTCGAGAGAAGCGTGTCAATATTCATGGAACCTCCACGGTCAAGGACCTTTACCCTAATTAGCTTAGGTTTATTTATCGTATTTTTCTAACCACTCTTGCCGAGGTGATTTCTGATCGAGTGCATTTTCCACTTCATCGTTACTAAGCTTGAGTTAATCGCTCTTTTAGCTCTCTTTATCTTTTCATGCAAGTAGTTCTCTTCTTTTAGTACATTTAGCTAAACCTTATTTTGCCGTCGATAAAATAATAGATTTTGTGTGAGTAAGCTTACTCAACTGTTCCCTAATTTCAATACGACACTTGTGTCCCCTAGCTGCATTTCGATAGGTATACTTGCCTTGATGAATTATTAGTTTGGTATTTTCTCCTTGCAGATATCTAAGTGGCAATCAGTACCTGGGTTCCAGATATTGATCCAATCACTGTATTTTGATCCTGGGTGTGGGCAGTATACACCCACTCCTTGATTTCATCTGCAGGTAACTTGATTCTGGTAGACATTATGGTAACAAACTTTTGTTCCTTGAACAGTTCCAGAATATCTTGAAAGATTTGATCACTGGTGCTGAAAGAATCCATGTCAATGTCGAAACCTGCATCAAATTTCATGGCGGCCATGACTGCAACTAAGACAACCATTGATTCCTGCAAAAATCAACAAACAAACAACCAAGTGTAGAGAGATTTGGAGGGAAAGAGAAAGTTTGCAGAGAGAATGAAAGCGCAAAGGGAGAACGACGGCGGAAAAATGAATTTTCTATTTGGGTTCGACACAGAAAAGGAAAGATCGTTGAACTCAATTCGACGATCTGGGCTTCTAAAGGAAACTGAAAGGTCATCAACATCGTCGATCTTCGTTTGATGATATTGGAGAGCGTCGAGCTCCGTTCGACGATAGTTCAGAAAACAAAATCGTCGAGCGTCGTTCGACGATCGCTGACCTGGAGAGATAGTTTATACTATCTGAGAAGCGCTGAACTCTGGTCGACGATTTCGGAAAGCGTCGATCTCCGTTCGATGATCTAGGTGAAAATTGTCGAGCGCAGTTCAGAGACAGGAAACACTCTATACACTAGAAAAATCAAGATGTTTGCATAGTCTTGGTCATTTTTTAGAGTTTTAAAATCTTGGAACTTATTTTAAACTTCCTCCATCTAACATTCCTAACTGATTCAGGAAGAAGGTGTGTTTCTTTTCATCCAATGGTTTGGTGAAAATATCTCCCCTTTGCAAATAAGTTTGGATATATTGAAGTTCAATTTTATTTTTCTCAACATTATCTCTTAGAAAGTGATGCCTAATTTCTATGTGTTTTGTCCTACTATGGAGGACTGGATTTTGAGCTATAGAAATAACACTGGTATTATCACAAAAGATTTTAGACTTCTTTAAGTTGTAGCCATAGTTTAGGAGTTGGTTTTGAATCCACAATATTTGTGAACAACAACTGCCTGCAGCCATATATTCAGCTTCAGTAGTTGAAGTTGACACAGATGTTTGTTTCTTGCAAAAGCAAGAGACAAGTCTGTCACCAAGAAACTGACAAGTTCCACTGGTGCTTTTCCTGTCTATTCTGCATCCAGCATAATCAGCATCAGAAAATCCAATTAAGTCGAATGCTGAATCTTTTGGATACCAGAGACCTAGATTTGGACAACTTTTTACATACCTAAGAATCCTTTTTACTAATGTTAGGTGTGACTCTCTAGGGCTTACTTAGAATCTAGCACATATGCATGTAGCAAACATTATATCAGGTCTACTAGCTGTAAGGTACAATAAAGAGCCAATCATTGCTCTATATGTTGTCTGATCAACAGGTTTCCCATGTTCATCAGCATCTAATACAGCATTAGTAAGCATAGGTGTTTTCATACAAGATGCTTTAGACATACCAAATTTCTTGACCAATTCTTTTGCATACTTGGTTTGAGAAATAAAGATGCCTTCAGCATGTTGTTTGACTTGTAATCCTAGAAAGAAGGATAGCTAACCCATGCTACTCATTTCAAATTTAGAATGCATTAGATTGGAGAACCTTCTGCACAAATTTGAATCAGAAAAACCAAAAATAATATCATCTACATAAATCTGTACTAGTAGGGTATGAGACTTATGGGTTCTAATAAAAAGAGTTTGGTCTACTCTACCCCTTATAAATTCATTTTTCAGAAGGAAGCATGCTAGGGTCTCATAACATGCTCTAGGAGCTTGCTTTAGACCATATAATGCTTTTTGTAATTTAAAAACATAATCAGGATGAGTTGGAGAGATAAAACCTGGAGGTTGTCTGACATAGACTTCTTCTTTGATATCTCCATTTGGAAAAGCACTCTTTACATCCATCTGGTAAACTTTGAAACCCTTGTGTGCTACATATGCTAAGGAGATTCTTATGGCCTCCAACCTTGCAAATGGTGTAAAAGTCTGGTCATAATCTATCCCTTCTTCTTGAGAGTACCCTTGAGCAACTAGCCTTGCCTTGTTCCTTACAATTACTCCTTGATCATCCAATTTGTTTCTGAAAACCCACTTTGTTCCAACAATAGAGTGATCCTGAGGCCTTGGTACTAGTTCCCAAACTTTGTTCCTTTCAAATTGATGCAACTCTTCTTGCATTGCAATGATCCAGTGTGGATCTTGCTCAGCATCTTGAATGGATTGAGGTTTAATTTGAAAAAGGAAGCAAGTGTGCAACAGGTTTTGGTTGATCTGGTTTCTGGTTTGCACACCAGCTGAGATGTCTCCAATCACTTGGGAGATTGTATGATCTCTTGATGTTACTAAATCAACAGGAGGTGTTGATTGTTCACCAACCTGTGTTGTTGTTTCCTCTGGTGGTACAACAACTGGCTCTTCAAGAGGTTTCTCTTCAGGATGTTGAATGTCTTCTTCATCTTCACTGCTATTCTCTTTTTGAATGACTTGTAATCTGTCCAAGTCTTCAGCAAGAGAATGTACCTGCAAAGGTTCTATGGTAGAAGTGTTCTTCTCCTTGAAAGACATGTTAGATTCATCAAAAGATATGTGAACAGATTCTTCAATTTTAAGAGATGATTTTTTATATACCCTATAAGCCTTACTGATCATGGAGTATCCCAGAAACACTCCTTCAAAAGCTTTAGCTTGAAATTTTGCTAAATATCTCTTGTCATTATTGTGTATGTAACAAATACAACCAAAAATTCTAAAATAATCTACTTTAGGTTTCTTCCCTTTGAGTAATTCATAGGGAGTCTTGCCCTTCAGTTTATGTATTAAACTTCTATTCAGCACATAGTTGGAGGTGTTCACTGCCTCTGCCCAAAAAGATAGAGGAAGGTGAGCATCTGACAACAATATAGTGGCAGATTCAATAAGGGTTCTATTTTTCCTTTCAGCTACCCCATTTTGTTGAGGAGTTCTAGGAGCTGAGAAAGTATGCCTGATCCCTTCACTCTGACAGAACTCTTGCATAAGAAGAGAATCAAACTCTATCCCATGATCACTTCTGATCAGGGCAATGTGAGTATTGAACTCAATCTGTATGCATTTGAGAAACTCTGTCAAACACTTAAAGTTATCAGACTTCTTTCTCAGAAAGAACACCAATGTGAATCTAGAGAAGTCATCTACAACTACTAAAGTGTAAGATTTCCCTCCTAAGCTTTGTACTGTAATGGGTCCAAAAAAATCCATGTGTAACAGATACAAAATCCTAGGTGAATCACTCTTATTAAGTGACTTGAAACTATTTTTAGTTTGCTTGCCTAATTGACAAGCCCTGTAGAGTCCTTCCTTCTTGTAGGGGCCAGAAGGTAGTCCTCTAACAAGGTTGTCCTTGGATAGCCTAGCAATGCTTCTAAGGTTTATATGTCCTAATCTCTTATGTCATAACTCATTAGGTCTACAAACAGAGTTAAACAGACAAATATCTACTTTAGTTGAAAGAAAGTCTACTAAATAGATGTTACCTTTCCTTTTACCTGTCAACATAGTTGTGTTGTCCTCTGATTTGATCCTGCATAAGGATTTGTTGAAAGTGACCTGGTAGCCTTCATCTCATAGCTGACTGATGCTGATCAAGTTGTGCTTCAGTCCTTCCACATAGGCTACCTTCTTGAATGTGACTGTGCCAATCTGGACTGCACCATATCCTTTTGTTAGTCCAAAGTTTGAATCACCAAATATGACTTTGGGTCCAAGCTTGGCTTTGAAGGATGTAAGGTTGTCCCTATTTCTTGTCATGTGCTTTGAGCACCCACTATCCAGATACTATTGCTGGTTTGGTGTTGGATAGGTCTTCACCTGCACATAAAGCAATTTACTTGTTTTTGACCCATTTTGCCTTGGGCCTAGGTTGATAACCTTTAAATTCAGAAATAAATGACATCCTTGGTTTACTCTTATAACCTTTAGGATGATATCTCCTTGGAGGTATTATCCATTCAGTATAAGAGTTAAATTTGGATGAAGGACCCCTAGGATTGGAATTTGATTTACCCTTGAAGAAGTTTTCAAATCTCTGATCTCTGCTCGACGATCGTTGAGCTTCGATCGACGATCTTGGGTCAGATCGTCGAGCTCCGTTCGATGATCGACTATGACAGAGTTCAGGGTTTAGAGATCGTCGACCTGAGTTCGACGATTTTGCCTAAGATCGTCGATCTCCGTTCGACGATCGTTTAGCTCCGTTCGACGATTTCTGTTGAACACTTGATTTCTTGGGTAAGTCAGAATTTTTCCTAGCTACCTCTACAACTCCCTTCCCTTTATCAGAAATAAACTTAATTGGGGTTGTTAGAACTATAGGTTGGCTGGATGAAGCACCCAAGCCCAGTGTACTATTGAATCTAGAGTTCACTGTGCTTGTGATGTCCATTAGCTTGATGCTTCTCCCATTGAGGGATTCGTCAAGCTTCTTTGCCTCTGATAGCTCACTTTTCAGTTGGGCTATCTGCTCACTACAACACTCCAACTCCTCAGAGAGTTTGAGGTTTTCTGATTTTAAGGTACTATGTTCAGATAATTGATTTCTGAGAGAGATGATTTCCTTCTCAGATTTTAATAAGTCTAAACATAGTGTTTTAAATTCATACTTAAAGTCCTCAGAATTAAAATCAAAAGAGCTTATTACCTGGTCCTCTTTAGGTTGAGTCTCTGAGTCTGACTCTGACACTTCTGCATCAGAGTTGTGTTGTGAGGCATTGATAGCCATCATGCAGAATTCTTTTTCTTCAGCATCATCCTCATCATCACTTGAGCTGGATGAAGCTTCTGATTCCTCTTCAGTCTCACTCCAAGATTCAGCAACAAATTCCTTCCTTGTGTGTTTGTTCTTGCTTGATAAGGGTTTGCCATTGCTGTTCTTCTTGAAGTCCTTGTCCTTTCTTCTTTCCTTCTTGTCCTTTTTGTCCTTGTTTTTGTTCTCTGGACAGTCAGGCACAATATGGCCTGGTTTTCTGCAATAAAAGCAAATAATTTCTTTATTATTTAATTTATCATACCTTGGCTTGTCATGCTCTTTGTATGATCTCTTCCTGAAGTCCTTTCTAGCCATTTTGTAGAATCTTTTGGCCAGTAGACTGAGCAGCTCATCATTGCCTGTGACCTTGTCTTCAGGCTCATCTTCAGTGGCTTTGAAGGCTATTGACTTTTCCTTTCTTGTGGCTGGTGAGGCAGCCTTCTGCTCTTCTTCTCTATTTTTGATGAGCAGCTCATAAGACTTGAGCTTGCCCAAGAGAGCTTCTATTGTGATTTCATTCACACTTCTGGCATCCTTGATTGGCCAGATCCTTGAGTCCCAAGTGCTTGGGAAGCACATTAGGATTTTATCATTTAGCTCAGTCAATGAAATCTCTTTATCCAAAGTTTTCAGTTCATTGACTATCAGACTAAGTCTATTGTACATGTCTGCTACTGACTCAGCTTCTCCTTTCTTGAAATTCTCATATTTGGTTATAAGGTGAGATCTTCTGTATTTTCTCTCATCATCAGATCCTGAGACTATTTCAGATAGCTTATCCCAGATCTCCTTTGTTGAGTTGCACTCAGCCACCTTTTGGAAAATTTCATCAGACATAGTCTGAGCAAGAATGTTCATTGCTTTTGCATCTGCAACTTTCCATTTCTTGATGTCAGCATCTGTTCCTGAGGGAGGTGGAACAGCATTTGTACTTGTGTTCTCTGGAGGTCTTGGACAAACTGTCAAAACAGAATTGAAAATGTCCTCATCAATAGAATTCATGTAGAGTCTAATCCTTGCCTTTCAAAGTGCAAACTTGGATAGATTGTATACTGGAGGTCTGGTGCTGGCATAATCTTTGTTTTGGGCCATGATTTGTGAAGAAAGAATTCTAATAACAAAATCAAAACAAGCAGATCTAACGAGGAATCTTTGGGTTCAGGTGTTAGCCTGTGTAACCACTAAGGTGTGGTATTTTAACCAACCTGCCTCTGATACCAATTAAAAGTGCAAGCTAGATCTAATATACTCTAGAGGGGGTGAATAGTGTATGGTGCTTGGTAAAAACTTTTTACAATAGTTGTTGTAATCCTAAGTGAACAGGGAAGCAAATAATTAAATAAACACAGCAACTATCTAAACACAAAATAATCACAGAGCAATCACAAATCACAGCCAGAAACAAAAATAAAGTAAGCAAGCAGATGACACAAGGAGCTATAGTGGTTCCCCAATCAACCTGGGTACATCCACTCTTCTACCACCATAGGTAGGAATCCACTGCAGGATGAGTTGATCAGGTGTCCTGGGCACCAATGAGCTTTTGATAAGGTGCTCAAAAACCAAACCAGATTTTTTGATCAGGTGTCTTACCACCACTGAATGTTGATAAGGTCTCAGAAACCAAACACAAACTTTTGAAAGGAGTTTGAAAAACCCTTTACAGCAGAGAGAGAGAGAGGGATGAGAAGATCTTCTCTGTCAACAGTCAAAGAGAAGATTGTGGATGTTATCAAAGCTCCCCCTGAGATCTTGAGTTGATCAGGAAATGAATCATTGCACTAGGGTGATAGGCCTTCAGAAAATTGATCTCCAGCAAATGATGATTTCAACAACAGCTGAAATGTGAGGTGTCTGGAGTCTTGAATGATGATGGCCTTTGAACACTTGAAACAAGAGAGATCAGAAAATTTCAGTTGGTTGATCTCCTTTGGTGATATGTTCTGTATGAATTCTTGAGACAGAGAATGTCTGCAACTCTCTTTCTTTCTCTTGTGTCTTTGTTGGTGTTGTGAAAGATGTTGTTGCAGAGAAATTTTGTTGCAGAGAATATTTTTCTAACTTCTTGTTCTTCTGTCTACAGCAGGAATTCAAAAATCTTGTCTTTTATTCCTTTGTTCTGAATAGAAATGATCCTCTGTCCAATATAGCTGTTAGCATGTCATTAATGACTTCCTTAATTGCAAATTTCTTCTGGAGGAAAGTCCAATAAAATATTCCTTGAAAATTCCTTGAAACTTCCTCCAGAATAAATGAAAACGGCTACAAGATCTCTAAATTAATTGGTGACAATAATTCCTCAACTGTCTGTATTTGAATCTTGAAAAACATTGAACTCTTCAGAAAAATGTCGAACTGAGCTCCACTATCGTTGAACTGAGCACAGAGCTTTGGGCTTAGACAGCAACAGAGATCGTCGATCTGAGCTCAACTATCGTCAAACTGAGCTCAGAGATAGAGAATCAAACTGGAGTCAAGATCGTCGAACTGAGCTCGAAGATCGTCGAATGGAGTTCGATGATTTGTTGAAGTTGAGCTCAGAGATCGTCGAATGGAGTTCGACGATCCGTCAAAGTGAGCTCAACGATCGTCTATTGGAGTTCGACGATTCGTCGTACTGAGCTCGACGAAATGACTTGGTCTCCAAACTGAAAAACCTGGTCTTGAGGGCAGCTTCCAAACCTAACTACTAACCCTTAGACTCAATTCTACTAGACCTTTAGATCTATACAATGAGGTCAAAACAGGTTTCCTAATGAGACATAGTGATCCTGACCCAAATAAGTAATAGGGTGTTCCAACAGTGTGCCTCTCCAATGTGACGCAGATCCAATCTACGAGCAAGTGCATTCTGAGAGTGACCATTGATGGTGTAATCTTTGAGGCCCCGACAACGATCCTGAGGATGCCCGATTTTGATCTCATCTTGGGGATGACATGGCTCACCTGGAACCATGCACAGATTGATTGGCCAGCAAGTAGGGTCATGTTGAGATATGACGACACTTACCCGACCTTTGAAGGTATTGTCCCAGCTTCTCTCCTTCTACTCTCTTCTATTCCGACCGTTAAGGCCCATCTGCAGTGAGACGAACTCTATCATGCGCTGTTTGAGATTGCCGAGGCCAAGGATCCCGTTGCTAGTAATGCGGTGGTGTGTGATTTTGCAGATGTGTTTTTGGAGAAGTTGCAAGGGTTATCGCCATATAGAGAGGAGGATTTCTAAATACAGCTCATGCTAGGGTCTAAGCTGGTATCCAGAGCTCCTTATCGGATGGCCCCAAAGGAGTTGGTGGAGTTTCGAAGTTAGTTGCAGGAGCTAGTGGAAGCCGGATTTGTCCGGTCAAGCTCTTCAACATGGGGAGCTCTGGTACTATTCGTGAAGAAGAAGGATGTGATGCTCCGACTGTGCATCGATTACAAGGCACTGAATAGGCTAACGGTCCGGAACACGTACCCACTGCCGAGGATTGTCAAGCTGTTTGACTAGTTAGAGGGGGCTCGCTAGTTTCCGAAGCTGGATCTGAGGTCATGATACTACCAGCTGCGGATTCCGGAGGAGAACATTCCGAAGAGCGCATTCAGTAGTAGATATGGGTTGTATGAGTTCACCGTGATGCCCTTCGGGCTCACGAATGCTCCATCCGTGTTCATGAGTTTGTTGAACTGGGTATTCGAGTCCTATCTGGTTGTCTTCATCATTATATTTATTAATGATATCCTCATTTATTCGAGGATTGAGGAGGAGCATGCGTGCCATTTGGAACTGACTCTAGAGAGGCTCCGAGAGCACAGGCTGTGTGCCAAGTTCAACAAGTGCCAATTTTCGCTGAAGGAGGTGGCTTTTGGGGCCATATTATCATCTGAGCAGGACTCACAGTAGATCCGGCAATGGTTCAGGCAGTACGGGATTGGCCACCGCTAACGATGGCCACTAATGTTAGGAGTTTCCTAGGACTTGCCGGTTACTAACGGAAGTTCGTAGAGGGATTCTCCCGGATTGCTCTCCCGCTCACATCCCTGACGAAGAAGGAGACGGCTTTTGTTTGGAAACTGTAGTGCGAGGCTGCCTTCCTGAGCTGAAGGGTCGACTTACCTCAGCCCCTATCCTTGCCCTTCCATCGGTGAAGGAAGGATTTCATGTTTATACCAAAGCATCGTATCAGGGGATGGGTGTCATTCTGATGCATAATGAGCACATGATATCTTATGCCTCCAGACAGCTGAAAAAACACGAGCAGAACTATCCACTACACGACATGGAGATGGGAGCAGTTATCTTCGCTCTAAAGATCTGGCGGCAATATCTGTACGGTGTCCATTGTGATATTTTCTAGGATCACAAGAATTTGAAGTACGTGGACACACAAAAGGAGATGAACATCCGACAGAGATGCAGAGCAGAGTTTTTGTCAGACTATCAGTACACCATGCACTACCATCCCGAGAAGGGCAATATGGTTGCAGACGATGTGAGCCAGAGAGCCACTACAACAAGAGCAGGGCCTCAGATGATGTCTATGGAGCTAGTGCAGATGTTAGAAGAAATACAGATATCTCTGGTATCCTAGGATGATCCATAGCTTTACGAGGAGTAACTAGCGTCGATGAGTACCACCGACGACATCCTTGATCGCATTAGGGATGGGCAGAGGCAGGATGCAAGGATGGCACCAGTATTTAGGGCCTTGAAGGAGATCACGATAGGGGATTACTCTTTGAGAGACGAGATGCAATGCTTTAGAGGCCGTGTTTATATACCAGCAGGAGGCTGAATTCAGGAGGATATCATGGCAGAGGCTCACTACAATGGATATTCAGTGCACCCGGTGATCACGAAGATGACAGCAGATCTGAAGAGGACAATGTATTGGCCTGACATGAAGAAAGATGTCACATACTTTGTGCATTGCGAGGCTTGTCAGCTCGAAAAGGCAGAGGGAAAGAATCCAGCCATATTGTTGTCGCCACTTCCGGTGCCGGAGTGGAAGTTTGAGGACATATCCATGTATTTCATACACGGGCTGCCTCGATCTCATGAGGGGAAGGACTCGATCTGGGTCCTCGTCGACAGGTTGACGAAGGTGGCCAGGTTTATTCTAGTTAGAAAGGATGCTCCAGTCGGTGATCTGGTGCGGATATTTGTGGAGCAGTTTGTCCTCTACCATGGAGTGCCTCGGGCGATCGTGTTAGATTGGGATTGATGGTTTACGTCAAAGGAGTGGAGGTCAGTCTAGGATTACCTGGGCTCTCGGTTTACGTTCAGTACGGCCTTCCACCCTCAGGAGGATGGACAGACGGAGCACACAAACTAGACACTGGAGGATCTTCTGCGCCTATTCATTCTGGACTGCGGAGAGCCATGGGAGACACTATTGCTGTTGATCGAGTTCTCCTACAATAAAAGTCATCATTCCAGCATAGGCATGGCCCCCTACGAGGTATTATACGAATGGAGATACAAGACCCCACTATCTTGGATCCAAGATGAGGATCCAAAGGCACTCGGCTCGGAGTTCATAGAGGACACAAATGCTCAGGTGAGATTGATCCGGGATAGATGTTGGAGGTCCAGAGTAGACATGCCAAATACTATGATACACGACATCGTCAGGTGGAGTTCAAGGTGGGAGACCGGGTTTTCTTGAAGATACGACCGATGCATGGAGTCTCGCGGGTTCGCAGGCGAAAGAAGCTCAGTCCGAGATACATGGGGCCTTACAGGATCTTAGAGTTGATCGGCCCCTTGGCTTAAAGACTGGAGCTACCACCGGAGTTAGTAGGATTGCACGATGTCTTCCATGTCTCTTCACTGTGGAGGGCTCTACTACGACGTGAGCAGCTGATTTACACAATAGATGGCCCGGTGGCTTCAGATCGATCAGTCAGTATGGAGTCGGTCTGGATCGATGATACAACGGTGCGGGTCTTGCGACGCAAGAAGTTCCCGTTATTCAAGGTCCTGTGGAGGAATTATGGGAAGGAGGAGCACACCTGGGAGCCACAGGACCTGATGCAACAGAGGTACACAGATCTTTTCGAGGCAGGTATACCTTTAAGTTCCTAGCGATGTTACATACTTTACCTTAGTAGAAACTTCGTAGGCCTAACCTTAATTTCGGGGCCGAAATTTTTATTTTTATATATTGGGATTTGTAACATCCCTCAAACTACTAGACCCCTAAGTGTGGTTTTGTCATGACTAGGTCAATACAAAACCCTAGGGAGCCCAAGAAGACCAAGTGAAACTGATAATGAAGGTGAGATCACCTTGGTTTGCAATTACCACATGAAAGAGTTTTTTTGCCTACCAAAATCATGTAGAGGGGGGTGAAAAGGTGAGATGTGCGTCTTTTGCGGAATAAAAATTTAAGAACTATGCATAGAACTATCTACCAATCAATGACAGACGAAGCAAGATTTATAGTGATTCCCTAATCTTGGGTACATCCACTTTCCCTCACCGATCTAGCAATAAACTAGACTCGGCTACTCCACTATCTCGGATTGAAAAACTAATCCTACTCCTCGGAACAAAGTTTCTACAATATGGATCCACAAAACGGATCTACACTCGGAAGATTAAACTTCCTACAATCTCGAAGACAAAGGCTCCTACACTCGGAGAAATATCTCCTATAATAATGAAATTGAGCGTATATAGAAATACAAACAGTGAATCTTTATCAGATCTGCAAATAATTGGCCTGGATCTTCCTCTTGTAGACTTTGCGACTTTATCAGAGAGGTGAAGAAAATCTTGGCAAAAACAGATCTGGATATCCTTGGCCTCACACGATCGGATTGAGAATCAGGAATTAAGCGGCAATCTCGATCTGTAAGCCTTCTTGATCTGAATCCTCTGAAAATGAAAACCCTAGCCGGATGTGAACGATGAAGATCGGTGGCGGTGGCTTTCGCTTCTTGGAGAGAGAGAGAGAGAAATTCAGAGAACTTAGAAAGTAATCGGCTGCAAAAATTATATCTTAGGGTTTGTCGGTTTGACAAGACCTTATATAGGATTTGCGATAAATGTCATAATAAAATCTTAATGAGTACACGTGGACCAATCACATCCAGGTTCATTAAGAAATCTATCAATCTGGACTTAACGAAATTTTTCTGAAAAAGAGTGGAGTGATATACTCGAGTGAAGAAATGACTACTCGAGTACTTTATAGGACTACTCGAGTGAGCTGAAGATAACTACTCAAGTACTATAGAAAACTACTAGAGTAAGCTGAAGATAACTACTCGTGCATATACTTGAAGTAGAAATTGGAAATGATAACCAGCTACTCGAGTACCAAAATGACTTACTCGAGTTCTTATGCAGTTACACGGGTAGTGGAGTTGGACTACTCGAGTACAAGAAATACTACTCGAGTAAATGGGAATAAACTACTCGAGAGGTAGAGGAACTACTCGAGTCAGAGACTTAGAATATTTTCTTGAATGGAATTCTGGGCTACTCGAGTAGTAAAATTGAACTACTCGAGTGAATAAGAGCTACTCGAGTATATGGAACTAGCTACTCGAGTAATAGACTTAGAAAAATTACGAGGGAAGAAAACATAGTTATTCGAGTATAAAACATATACTACTCGAGTAGTAGATGAACTACTCTAGTATATGACTTAACTACTCGAGTAAATAGAAATTACACGAGATACATACTTCTGTAACCCGAGACAGAAGTTATAAAGTACTCGAGTATCTATATGGCTACTCGAGTATTTTACTTGAAAAATATTTGGTGAAGAAATTTTGTTAACTCGAGAATGAGAGGGAATCTACTCGAGTAGTTAACTTAGCTATACGTGAGCTAAAGCTTAACTACATGAGAGGTAAGTTTATTACTCAAGTGCAAAGACTCTTACTCGAGTAAATTACTTAGTGAAATTCTCTAAACAAAAGTCTCTTCTTCTTTGGTGAAACCAGCAAAAAGTCTTTTCCAATTAGTCATAGTGTTAGAATATGAAGTGTATCCCAATAAAGAGGCTACACATGAGTCAACACCTTAGATCACACAATGAGGGATTATATTGTATGGTCCTATGTTTGGTGACCCATTGTAGACAGACATTGGTCTATACTTGGCATTAGAATCCTGCAAACACATAACTCAACCAAAGCATCAAATACAACTTAATTCATCTTAGTTCAAGGGTGACTTCATCAAATTTGGGTTAATGTGGATACAATACCCAACAATCTCCCCCTATTTGTAGAAGTCAAAACACTTTACACTAAGGTGAATTATAAACATAAAAAGTGCTAAATAGATAAATCAGTGTATGCAAGCATAAGACTAGAAACAAGATTAAATGATAAAAAACTAAGAATTATATAAATATGATTTCCAAATTATCATTTCTACAAAAGATCATTTCCACATCCTCATATGTCCTTGTAGCTTAGACTTGGTGGTGTTGTCTGTCTTGCTTCTCTTGCTGTCTCCTCTGGTAGCTGTATGGCTTGGGGTAGTATTTAGGAGGTCTTGGAGGAGCAGCAGGGTTGTTTCTCCCAAATTCTCTGTCATACAGTCTCCTCTTAGTCATAGACTTCTCATATAGTTCCCATTCCTGGGAGCTGTAATGAATATTCCTGCTTTCATGGAAATCCATAACAAGTTTAAGAGTATCCAAAATGAGGGACTTAGAAGTTGGAGACTAGATCTCAGTAAATTCTGGAGGATTTCACTTTTCTGAATCTGGAACTGGGATAGACCTGCTAGCAGGGGCACCATCACCATATTTCCTTTTATTCTTAGAAGTCAGGATCTCAGGAGGGCTTGGTGAAAAATATCTACAGGGTCCTCCTCCCAAAGTTGGGCATAAGAATCTGGTGGAGGGCCTTCTAATCCTTCAGGTCTTGGAGAGAAGGTAGGTTGTTGAGGAGGAGCAGGAGTAGCAGCAGCTAGAGGGTTGAGATGATGTGGAATGATAATTGGATCAGCAACAAACTTTGGAAGAATTTGATTATGCATCCAGAAAGCAGTGTCATATGTATGGAATTTGACATTCTGAATTTTCCTAAGACATCATCATGGATCTCTTTCATTTTGGCTTCCCAAAGCTCTTGCTTGAGGGCATCTGATTTTTCTAAATATTCTTTCACCAAACTCTCCCCCTTTCAGACTTCTACAGTCAGCTTACTGATAGCATCTTCTTTGAATGTTCCAACTTCTTCACATATCTTCATCTTTGTAGCTTCAGCTCTTTTATCCAATTCAATCTGATTGTTAGGAAGAGTAACCCCTTGTAACACCCCAAAAATTGAGATAGGGTCGATTTGCGTTTCTGGCCAAGTTTTGTTTTCTGGCAGGGGGCACACGGCCTGGGACACGGGCGTGTCCCAGGGCGTGTCAGGCTCCAGTCGACGTTTTGGTGGTGAAGTCGACGATTTTGGAGTCGGCGATCGTTGAGCAGAGAACACGGCCTGAGACACGGGCGTGTCTTAGGGCGTGTCGAGCCCGTGTCGACGATCGGCCCGGGGAGTCGATAATTTTCGCTCAACGATGTGTCGAGACAAGGCACACGGCCTAGGACGCGGGTGTGTCCAAGGCCGTGTCAGTCAGTCGACGAACTTCGCTCGACGAATTTCACTCGATGAGTGTCGAGTGTCGAGACAGGGGAACACGGCCTGTGACACGGGCGTGTCACAGGGCGTGTCTCGCTTGGTCGACGATCTTCCCTCGACGAAGTGTCGAGACAGTGAACATGGCCTGGAGCCCAGGCGTGTTGAGGTAGACATGGGCAAGGACACGGGCGTGTCCAGTACCTGTGTAGTTCTCGGGTTGTTTTCGGGGCTGTGTCGAAGGAGGCACACGGCCGACCACACGGCCGTGTCAGTGGGGACACAGGCATGTCAGGGAAAACACGGGCGTGTCGGATGCCCTGTGCTATTCCAGGTGCGACGATTTGTGACGGCGAATGAGAGACACGGCCCTGGACACGGGCGTGTGCCAGGCCGTGTTCGGCCCAGGTGTTTTATTTTTCAGACGGATCGTGGCTATTCCATCCCTTATTTTGGGATCTGATGGTCCAGAACTGCTCTTGTTGAGTTAAGTCCGATAATAGGGTTGTAAACCCTCATTCTTCTTCAAGCTTTCTCTTACTAACATTCTAGAGAGAAGGGAGAGCAAGGAGGAAGGTGAAGGAGGGTTTGGGCTATAGGAGATGCATCGGTGCTCCAAATCGCGAGCCGAGTCCAGATCCGTGGAGGCTAGATCTTTGCGAAGGTTTTCATCCGGCTATTTTGCCATGGAAAGGAAGAGGAGTCGGAAAGGTAACGACACTTCACCTCTCGGTTTTAGGATGCATGTCTTAGCATCATTTCTTTTCTAGTTTTGGGCACCAAACACTCAAATGAGAGGGGTTTTGGGTCGCCAAGGTTCAAAAGGAACCTCCGGGATGATTGAGTCCATCCCCGGCATGATTTGCATTAGAGATCCGCTCCGTTAGTGGATTAGGCATGGTGGGTGAAGCCGTAGTCGCGACCGTTAGTCCGACTCGGTGATGTTGCATACGAACTTTAAGGATTCGTAGAGATTCCGTCCGGCAAGATGCCGTCTGTGATGTGGTGATGTTTCCCCCTTTTTCTCGAGTGAGTACGTGTAGCCAGAACCGGACAAGGTTAGCTCCTCAATGGCGGTAGATGGTTTCCTTGGTGGACAAGGTTAGCTCCGCATGAGTTGTAGATGGTTTCCTTGGTGCGCGGGAACGCTACAGTACAAATGACGGACTAGGGTGGAATTGTCTTTGTTTGTGATGTGCCAAGGCGTGGCTATGTCTCCGTGGTCGGCTGGCTATCCCGTGACGTTCATGTCATGTGTGGAGAGTGTCTCGGCGAGACTAGTCCCCTTCTGTGAGACTGACGAGAATGCCAAGCATGGGGGAAGCCCGGGCAATGAGGCCATGAGCGGGTGGGGTCCGGCAAGGCTTCTTAGAATCAGTCAGTTTTGTGTTTGTTGGAATCCTGACATGAGACGTCAGAGCTTGTAGGCAAGCCCGGGTCTAAGACCTTGAGCGGGTGGGGCCTTTGCAAGAGTTCCATGTGGCGGCCTGTGTGCCGTTGGGGGGAATGGTGGTACCCCTTTGTTTGTGGCTTTATGCCAATGGGGAATCGATGAGTACCCATATGATGTGATGATGTGCTAGATGCATACACGATAGGGTGACTTGGGTGAAGCCCGGGTTGTTGCATACCTGATTGCATAAGTAGGCCCCTTTTTATTATATGCTCAACCAGTAGAGAACATGTATGATGTGTGAGACAACCAAGCCTGTTTCTGTAGTTGCTTTTCTGGCTTATGAATATTGCATACGAAGTGCTAACTTGCAGGTTTGAGGAGTACCCCGGGGTCCGTTAGGGGCGGCCGGGAGGAGATGTGTTTGTTACACAGTTTGAGGTCAGCCTTTTCTGACCCACGTTACTAATAAATTTTATAGGGCAAGGATTGCACGCAGGAGCTAGCTCGCCGACCAGAAAGGCCTAAGCCTCATGAAGTGGTTCTCTCTTTTGTAGCTCTACTTATATTATGTTGTATGTTTGAGACTCATGTTGTCCGGCTTGCATGCCGAGGTAGCCTAGCAGTGCTATGCACTTTCTTGACTGTTGTATTATTTGAGTTTGGACACTTGTTGTAAGGCCATAAGGACATTGTTATTACTCTTCTTGTAGTGGATAAATTATTGTCTTGCTTGTGTTTCCGCTGTGTTGTGCAAAGAGTTTTGAGTGTGGGTAGTTATATCATCTTATAATACTAAAGTTGTGGCGTCCGTATGTTGTGGGGCCCCGGCCGGACGCATATTATACGGTCATTACAGTGGAGGTGTTACAATTTGGTATCAGAGCCAGGTTAGATTCAAGGTCAATGCATAGAGAAGTTATCCACATAAGAGTAATGCGGGACCATGAGTGTCCTTATGTTTAAGTCTTGAGATTTGAGACTGATTCCTTATTTCTTGTTTTCTTGAAGAGTGCAAGCAACGAGGTGGGTACGTCGAGAGCAAGAGAAGAACTCTCGGCGAGCAGTGCCACTGCTCCAGGTCTTTTGGGCACGGGTGTAAACCCGGCCGACTTCTGTCGCATGCTTGCAGAAGCGATGGTGGCAGCCCAAGCTGCAGTGGCAGCCCAGGTAGCAACCCCTGCTACATCGGACACGGCGACAGCCGTGCTAGGAGGAGAAGCCAAGCGAGTGGAGCCTTTGGCGGAAAGGGTGGTTGTCGGACATGGAGAACGACACATGAAGTATTTCCTGAGCTTCCATCCACCGTCATTCAAGGGAGTTGGTATGCCAACGGATGCGGAGGATTGGTGGGTTCGAATTCAAGAGCTTTTGAGGGCGGCAGAGACGCCAGAAGAAAAGAAAGCTGAGTATGCGGCTTTCATGTTGGAAGGAGACGCCAAGTTGTTGTGGGTGAGTAATAGCGGCCGCCAGTTCCCTGGACGCACCCCGTCGATGGAGGAATTTGGCGATGCTTTTCTAAAGAGGTACATTCCCGTTTCAACACGGTTGGCCCTTCAGAGACAGTTTCTGCATTTAATGCAGCGAGACAAGACGGTGGATGAGTATGTGCAGGAGTTCACCCGTTTGGGTCGGTACGCGGGAACGATGATGGCGGATGATGTAGAGAGGGATAACCTCTTCTACCAGGGCCTGAGGGAGAATCTGAGGCAACCCCTCATTTCCATGAAGAGGGCTGGATTTAATATACTAGTTGAGGCTGCCAGGATATTGGAAAGTGATTTGGAGTGAACCCAACATCGTAAGGGTTTCAATCCCAAGCAAGGGGAAGGGAAGCCTTCCCAATCCCATGGAAAATCTGAAGGGAGTAGGTGGAGGAATAAGCCTCACACATCCAGGTCCGGCGAGAAGAGCAAGTGGATGCCTGGAGGTTCTCACTCTAGGGGACCGCCGATGTGCTACAACTGCGGTAAGGTGGGGCACATAGCTCGTGTTTGTCCCCAAGGAGGAGCGGGGCAAGAGGCAAGGCTGGAGCAGACTGTGCGCTACGGACCCAGTGCTGCGGAGAAAGGGAAGATGGCGGAGTCGAGCACTTCGCGGTTCCAACCGGTGCAACCAAGGGCCTACAACGTTGGACAGTAGGAAGCGATCTGCCAAACCGATGTGGTGACAGGTATGAAGAAAATTTAAGTTTAAATTGTGTGTTTCATACTTTTAGACCCTTTTGTGTGATGTCTATGTTGTAGGTTTCGTTTTAGTTTTCGGATACCCCGCTAGGGTATTGTTCGATACGGTAGCATCGCACTCCTTTCTCGCGGAGAGCTTCATCCGGAGAATAGGAGTTGAGTCCTTCTCGGCGGACGCAGAGCTGAAAGTGCGCATGCCCAATGGGTCATCCATGACCACCGGAGCCAAATGGCGCATCTGTTGGGAGTTGGACGGAGTTGACTTCGTTTTGGTAGCAGCGATTTTACCATTGGTTGAGTTCGATGTAATTTTGGGCATGGACTGGCTTGCAGAGCAGCGTGCCAGTATTGACTGCCTATCTAAGGTAGTGACCCTAAGGAGCAAAGGGCAGGCGGAAGTCAAATTTGATGGCCTTTGTGGAGTGGCCTATTCCCTGATTTCGGCCATGCAGTTGATGCAGGCGGTTAACACGGGTGGTGTAGCGCTTGTAGCGTTATTGGAGGTTTGTCTCTCCGAGCTATCTATTGAGGAAGTGCCCGTAGTGGCAGAGTTCAAGGATGTGTTTCCGGATGAACATCCTGGAGAGCCTCCTCAGGCGGGAGATCGACTTCTCGATCGAGTTAGTGCCGGAGGCTACGCCGTTGTCACGTCCTCCGTTTAGGATGGCACCAAAGGATTTGGCTGAACTCAAAGTACAGTTACAGGAACTGTTGGAGCAAGGGTATATCAGACCCAATTCTTCGCCGTGGAGTGCGCCGGTGTTGTTTGTAAAAAAGAAAGACGGTAGCATGCGGCTGTGCATAGACTATCAAGAGCTGAATAAATTGACCGTCAAGAATAAGTATCTGATTCCTCGAATAGACGACTTGTTCGACCAGTTGGTGGGGTCGGTGGTGTACTCAAAGTTGGACTTGAAGTCAGGCTACTATCTGTTGCGAATTCAGGACGAGGACATCCCCAAGACTGCCTTTGGTATGAGGTACGGACACTTTGAGTTTACGGTGATGCCGTTCGGGCTAACGAACGTGCCATATGTGTTCATGGACCTTATGAACCGGGTATTTTGGGAACACTTGGATGCTTTTGTGGTTGTCTTCATCGATGACATCTTGGTGTATTCCAAATCGGAAGTGGAGCATGAGACCCACTTGAGAGTGGTCTTGCAAGTGTTGAGGGAGAATCAGTTGTATGCAAAGTTCTCCAAGTGCGAATTCTGGTTAGAGAAGGTGGCATTTTTGGGCCACGTGATTAGTGGGGATGGGGTGGCAGTGTATCCAACAAAAGGGGAAGCCATCAGAGATTGGCCGGTTTTGAGGACCGTGGCGGAAGTCCGAAGTTTTCTTGGACTAGCCGGGTATTATAGGAGATTCGTGGAGAATTTTTCACGGATAGCTCTACCCCTCACCTCACTCACTCATAAAGATCATAAGTTTGTGTGGACTCAAGAGTGCAGTCAAGCATTTGAGGCACTGAAGGAGAGACTGATGATGGCTCCAATCCTAAGTCTACCGCAAGGGACCGAGGGATTTCAGATTTTCAGTGACTCATCGGGATGCGGTTTGGGTTGCGTTTTGGTGCAACATGGCAAAGTGATAGCTTTTGGGTCTAGACAGCTGAAGCCTCATGAGAGGAATTACCCCGTCCATGACTTGGAGTTGACGGCGGTAATTTTTGCGTTGAAAATTTGGCGACATTATGTTTATGGTGCAAAGGTAGAGATCTTCACGGATCATAAAAGCCTGAAGTATCTCTTGGATCAAAAGGACTTGAACATGCGACAACGCAGGTGGGTTGAGTTTCTTGGAGACTACGAGGTGGCAATTCAGTATACGCCAGGTAAAGCCAATGTGGTGGCGGATGCCTTGAGTAGGAAGTACTCGGGGCAAGGGAACTGCATCGAAGCTCATGATGAGCGGTTGGTATGGGAATGGGAGTCCCTTGGTTTGGAATGCGTTGCAAGAGGCGAATCCAGCGTGGCTCGGTTGAACTGGATTGAAGTGCAGAATGACTTGACCGATCGCATTCGGGAAGAAACTCGGTTGGATGTGGAGTTTCAACCATTTGTGTTGGAGGCTCAAACGGGCGAGAGCAGCGCCTAGGAGATGATTGATGGGATTCTGAGGAAGGACGGAAGGGTTTGTATACCGCAGTTCGGCAAACTCCATGAGGAGTTGATGTTTGAGGCTCACTTCACAAAGTACTCCATTCACCCGGGCAGTACAAAGATGTACTTGGATATGAAGAAATCCTTTTGGTGGCCGGGGCTGAAGCGGGACATAGCTTTGTATGTGAATTGTTGCCAAACTTGCGCCTTGGTGAAGGCCAAGTGTCAGAAGCCGGGCGGGTTCCTGAAGCCCCTTCCAATCCCTGGATGGAAATTTGATGACATTTCCATGGACTTTGTGCATGGTTTGCCTAGATCGCAGCAGGGTAATGATGCTATTTGGGTGATCGTGGACTGCTTAACCAAGGTGGCCCACTTCATCCCAAATCGGAAAGAGGACAGCATGGAGAAGCTGGTGGAGTTGTATGTTCGCAACATTGTGCGACTGCATGGGATTCCCAGGAGTATAGTCAGTGATCGAGATGGACGGTTTACGTTCAAGGACTGGAGACTGGTTCAAAAGAGTTTGGGCACGAAGCTAAAGTTCAGTACGGAGTTCCATCCTCAAACTGATGGGCAAACTGAAAGAACGAACCGTACTATGGAGGATATGGTGAGAATGTGCATTCTTGACTTCGGCAAGAAGTGGGAGGATGACCTCTTCATGGTAGAATTTGCATACAATAACAGTTATCAAGCAAGTATAAAAATGGCGCCATACGAAGCTTTGTATGGGAGACGGTGTAGAACACCGCTGTCTTGGGCAGAGGCGGGAGACACCAAAATTTTGGGAAAGGAGGTGGTAGTTGACGCTTGTGAGTTGGTACGGACCATTCAAGAGCATATGAAGGTGGCGCAAGACTGGCAAGCAAAATACTTTAATGCCCGTCACAGGAAGTTGGATTTTGCGGTAGGTGATTGGGTTTATTTGAAGATCAAGCCGTTCAAAGGCGTCTCACGGATTCGCCGACTCAAGAAGTTGAGTCCAAGGTTTTTGGGGCCTTTTCAAGTTGTTGAACGGGTGGGAGAAGCAGCCTATCGGTTGGCATTGTCTGCGGAGCTGAGTGGATTGAATGACGTCTTCCATGTCTCCGCCTTGACGAAAACCTTGGTGGAGGCTAGTGAGGTGATCGAGACGGCATTGGTGCCGATTGAGGAAGACTTGAGGACGCGGGTCCTTCCAATTGCTATAGAGGATTCGGAGACTCGACAGTTGTGGAATAAAGAGGTTAAACTCGTGAAAGTCCGATGGGACAACTGCGGTTGTGAGGAGCTCTCGTGGGAGCGAGAACAAGTCATGCGAAAAGAGTATCCAGAGCTCTTCAAATCAGGTACCATTTAAGCGTTGTTTCCTTTTGCTTTGTAATTTCGGGACGAAATTCTGTTAAGGGGGGAGATATGTAACACCACAAAAATTGAGCGAGGGTCGATTTGCGTTTCTGGCCAAGTTTTGGTTTCTGGCAGGGGGGCACACGGCCTGGGACACGGGCATGTCCCAGGCGTGTCAGGCTCCGGTCGACGTTTTGGTCGTGAAGTCGACGATTTTGGAGTCGACGATCATTGAGCAGAAAACACGGCCTAACACACGGGCGTGTCTCAGGGCGTGTCGAGCCCGTGTCGACGATCGGCCCGGGGAGTCGACAATTTTCACTCGACGATGTATCGAGACAAGGCACACGGCCTAGGACATGGGTGTGTCCAAGGCCGTGTCAGTCTGTCGACGAACTTCGCTCGACGGATTTCACTCGACGAGTGTCGAGTGTCGAGACAGGGGCACACGGCCTGTGACACGGGCGTTTCACAGGGCGTGTCCCGTTTGGTCGATGATCTTCGCTCGACGAAGTGTCGAGGCAGTAAACACGGCCTGGAGCCCAGGCGTGTTGAGGTAGACACGGGCAAGGACACGGGCGTGTCCAATACCCGTGTAGTTATCGGGTTGTTTTCGGGGCTGTGTCGAAGGAGGCACACGGCCGACCACACGGCCGTGTCAGTGGGGACACGGGCGTGTCAGGGAAAACACGGGCGTGTCGGATGCCTGTGTGCTGTTCCAGGCGCGATGATTTGTGACGGCGAATGAGGGATACAACCCTGGACACGGCGTGTGCCATGCCGTGTTCGGCCCAGGTGTTTTATTTTTCAGACGGATCGTGGCCATTCCTTCCCTTATTTTCGGATCTGATGGTCCAAGACTGCTCTTGGGGAGTTAAGTCCGATAATAGGGTTGTAAACCCTCATTCTTCTTCAAGCTTTCTCTTACTAACATTCTAGAGAGAACGGAGAGCAAGGAGGAAGGTGAAGGAGGGTTTGGGCTGTAGGAGAGGCATCGGTGCTCCAAACCGCGAGCCGAGTCCAGATCCGTGGAGGATAGATCTTTGCGAAGGTTTCATCCGGCTATTTTGCCATGGCAAGGAAGAGGAGTCGGAAGGTAACGACACTTCTCCTCTCGGTTTTAGGATGCATGTCTTAGCATCATTTCTTTTCTAGTTATGGGCACCAAACACTCAAATGAGAGGGGTTTTGGGTCGCCAAGGTTCAAAAGGAACCTCTGGGTTGATTGAGTCCGTCCCCGGCATGATTTGCATTAGAGATCCGCTTTGTTAGTGGATTAGGCATGGTGGGTGAAGCCGTAGTCGCGACCGTTAGTCCGACTCGGTGATGTTGCATACGAACTTTAAGGATTCGTAGAGATTCCGTGCGGTAAGATGACGTTTGTGATGTGGTGATGTTTCCCCCTTTTTCTCGAGTGAGTACGTGTAGCCGGAACCGGACAGGGTTAGCTCCTCAATGGCGGTAGATGGTTTCCTTGGTGGACAAGGTTAGCTCCGCATGAGTTGTAGATGGTTTCCTTGGTGCGCGGGAACGCTGTAGTATAAATGAGGGACTAGGGTGGAATTATCTTGGTTTGTGATGTGCCAAGGCGTGGCTATGTCTCCGTGGTCGGTTGGCTATCCCGTGACGTTCACGTCATGTGTGGAGAGTGTCCCGGCGAGACTAGTCCCCTTCTATAAGACTGACGAGAATGCCAAGCATGGGGGCAAGCCCGGGCAATGAGGCCATGAGCGGGTGTGGTCCGGCAAGGCTTCTTAGAATCGGTCAGTTTTGTGTTTGTTGGAATCCTGACATGAGACATCAGAGCTTGTAGGAAAGCCCGGGTCTAAGACCTTGAGCGGGTGGGGCCTTTGCAAGAGTTCCATGTGGCGGCCTGTGTGCCGTTGGGGGGAATGGTGTTACCCCTTTGTTTGTGGCTTTATGCCAATGGGGAATCGATGAGTACCCATATGATGTGATGATGTGCTAGATGGATACACGATAGGGTGCCTTGGGTGAAGCCCGGGTTGTTGCATACATGATTGCATAAGTAGGCCCCTTTTTATTATATGCTCGACCAGTAGAGAACATGTATGATGTGTGAGACATCTAAGCCTGTTTCTGTAGTTGCTTTTCTGGCTTATGAATATTGCATACGAAGTGCTAACTTGCAGGTTGGAGGAGTACCCCGGGGTCCGTTAGGGGCGGCCGGGAGGAGATGTGTTTGTTACACAGTTTGAGGTCAGCCTTTGCTGACCCACGTTACTAATAAATTTTACAGGGCAAGGATCGCACGCAGGAGCTAGCTCGCCGGCCAGAAAGGTCTAAGTCTCATGAAGTGGTTCTCTCTTTTGTAGCTCTACTTATATGATGTTGTATGTTTGAGACTCATGTTGTCCGGCATGCATGCCGAGGTAGCCTAGGAGTGCTATGCACTTTCTTGACTGTTGTATTATTTGAGTTTGGACACTTGTTGTAAGGCCATAAGGCCATTGTTATTAATCTTCTTGTAGTGCATAACTTCTTGTCTTGCTTGTGTTTTCGCTGTGTTGTGCAAAGAGTTTTGAGTGTGGGTAGTTATATCATCTTATAATACTAAAGCTGTGGCATCTGTATGTTGTGGGGACCCGTCCGGACCCATATTATACGGTCATTACAGGGGAGGTGTTACACCCCTTGCTCCATAACTTGACCAACACTAGTAATAATGTGATCTAGAGCCTTTCCACTAATTTGGAAGAGGTGTCTTAGCTGATCAGTATTGTGCTGAATTTCAGCAAATCCCCAGCTCATTTCAGTCTCTAGAGCAGTGACTTTACCAGCAACAGCCTTGAGTGAAGCATCAAAGTAGGTTCTCTATTCTTGAAGCAGAAGGACAACTTGAGTCATCAAATCATTGGTAGGAGCAGCAGTTGGAGGAGCATTAGTAGAGGGAACTGGAGGAGGAGGAGCAACCCATGGAGAAATTTCTGCAATGGAGACTGAGCTCTTTGCTCTAGTAGTGTGAATCAGGGCATCCCCTTCATCAGTGACTGAGGGTATGGAGAAGTCCAGTTTTCTTAAAGGAGCTTCAGCTGGCTCAGGAGATTGCTCTTTAGAGATGAAAATGGTTTCAGCTTTCTCTAGTTTTGCAGTAGGAGACTTGGTTGGAGAAGGAATATATACTGGATATTTGACTGGAGTGGATTCCTTGGTTATTTCAGTGGTGGATTCCTTTGGAGAGAGTGGAGGAGGCAAATCTGCTGTTAGCTCTTCAATCATTTCACTGATTGCAGCTTCTGAGGAGAGTAGGGCTTCTTGAAGTTGCTGTTCAGATGGAGTTTCTTCTGGAGTCTGAGGAGGTGGAGGAGTTACTGCCGGAGGTGTAGGAATCCTTTTTTGGACAGAAGGGGCAGGCTCCCCCTCAATAGATGCCCCAGAGGAGCTGGCAATCTGATGTGGAGAGGGAGATGGAGTCTTGACTTATGTGGGTGGAATCTCTGCAGCCTTGGCAGCCTGAGTGGGATTCTGCAGTTTCAATTCCCACCTTTGAATGGAAGATATGGAAACTTTCTTCATGTGATGAAGAACAGTCCCTTTTGAGAAATTGAAGACTTCTGGATTGATTTCATGGAGGAGCAGAGAAATAATTCTGGCATAATTAGGGGCTTTAATGTTGTCTCTAATCTTATCCAAGATCATCATACCAAATTGGAATTTCTTCCTACAGACTATGGCTTGCATTATATCAAAGAATGAGAGAGAGATATCTCCGATGGAATGAGTTTTGCAAAGAAGGACCTTCCCTATAATATCCACCAATAATTTTCCTTCAGGATTTAGCTGAGACCTTTTGATGTATTGTTCATCAGGAGAAATGCCACAGAACATACATGTTTTGTCAGACTCATCACGGCCTAAATGATCTTCTTCATGTACAATCAGCATTCGAACAAGTTGAGAAACAGATGTTTTTGTAAGTTTGATTTTGATACCTCTGACCTTTGATTTGAGAACGGCACCATAGCGCTTAACCTTGACATTTCTGAAGAACTCGGTAACTTCTGGAAATAGGATTTTACAAGGTTCTTGGAGAATGAAGGTAAGTCCTTCTGTCGAGTAGGATCATAAGGTTATGAAAATCATCTGAAAGTTCTGCAATTTCGGTGGAAACCAGTTCGGAACCTATGCCAATCTTTGAAGAGGCGGCCATGATTCAGAAACTCTTGGAAAAAACAATGGCGGGGATGAAGAATTCGCGGCTCTGCAACTTCTGGACGGGAGGCGAAGAGACAGTCGGGGTACTCGAGAGCGGAAATGATTTCGTGTAGAAAGATTATGGAATTTCCTATTTATATAACCTTAGGTTTATGTCTAATTAGAATAGAAATGATGGAATCATACCTTAGAAGTGGCGACATAAGCCTCGGGTTGCGAATAAGAAAATTTGAATCAAGGAATAAAAGTTGACTGTCACATGCTCGAGAGACTGGATATTACTCGAGTGAAGTATTTGAGATACTCAAGTAGATAGGCTGGAAGTACTCGAGTAGTGGGATTGAAGTACTCGAGTAGTTGAGCTGATGTACTCGAGTAGTTGTGTTGATGTACTCGAGTAGTTTTACTAAGGTACACGAGTGAAGTTTTAGTACTCGTGTAGGTGATTTGACTACTCGAGTAAGTCATTCTGCTACTCGAGTAAGTGACTCGATTGGCTTATGGAGTAGTCGAGTAGGTCAATCTTACCACTCGAGTAGGTCATTTTTCTTACTCGTGTACCTTACTTCTTACTCGAGTCAAATAGTTAGAAATTTGTGGAATTCCAACTTTTGACTGATTCTTGATCTCTGAGCTTCCTTGAGTCCATATTCTCTAATCTTCTTTGTTGAGCATCCCAAGTTCTATTTTGAAGAACGAGAACTTGGTCTCGTCCAGCGGCTTCGTGAAAATGTCTGCAATCTGCCTATCTGTAGAGACATAATGGAGATCTATGTCTTTGTGCTTCACATGCTCCTGGATGAAGTGATACCTTAGCTCTATTTTCTTTGTCCGGATGTACGAGACTAGGTTGTTGGCTATTGCAATTGCGCTGGAAGAGTCGCAAAACAGTGGAATCTTCTGGAACTTCATGTTATAGTCTTCAAATTTATTCTTTATCCATAGCAGTTGTGCATAACAAATGCCTGCAGAGATGTACTCTGACTCAGCTATTGAGATTGCTACACAGTTCTGCTTCTTGCTACTCCAGGAGATAAGCCTTCTTCATAGGAATTGGCAAGTCCCAGAAGTTCTTTTCCTGTCGTCTTTGCTCCCTGCAAAATCTGCATCTGAAAAACCTATTAGTTCGCTATCATTACTTCTTGGGTACCATAAGCCAAGATTGGGCATACCTTTAATGTATCTCAAAATCCACTTTGCAGCAGCGTAGTGAGATTCCTTAGATTTCACCTGAAATCTAGCATATACACATGTTGAGAACATTATGTCAGGTCTACTGGTAGTAAGGTAGAGCAACGATCCAATTATGCTTCTGTACTTAGTTTCATCAAAAGGTTTCCCTTTTTCATCCTTGTCCAGAGACATTGTTGAACCCATTGGAGTCCTCATCGAGGTTGAATTCTCCATTCTGAATTTCTTAATTAGCTCTTTGGTGAACTTGGTCTGTGAGATGAAAATTCCATCTTCAGATTGTTTCACCTGAAGACTTAAGAAATACTTCAGCTCGCCCATACTGCTCATTTCAGACTTCCCTTGCATAAGTTTTTTTTACTTATACAGAGGTTGTCATCAGTAGAACCAAAAATAATGTTGTAGACATAGATTTGCACTAGCAGAATCTTGCCTTTTATTTCCCTAAGAAATAATATCTTGTCTATCTTTCCCCTTGTGAACTTATTCTCAAGTAGAAAGCTAGACAGCATGTCATACCAAGCTCGAGGAGCTTGTTTCAGATCATATAAAGCTTTATGCAATAAATAAAAGTAATCAGGAAAGTTAGAATCAACGAAACCTAGAGGTTGTTCCACATACACCTCTTCCTTTATGTCACCATTAAGGAAGTCAAACTTCACGTCCATCTGATAGACGGTGAAGCCTTTGAGTGCAGCATATGCTAGGAATAACCTTATTTCCTCCAGCCTTGCCACTGGAGCATATGTTTGGTCAAAATCGATTCCTTCTTCTTGACGATATCCTTTAGCAACGAGTCTGGCCTTGTTCTTTATGATCTTTCCAACTTCGTCCATCTTGTTCCTATAGACCCATTTTGTGCCGATGATGTTCTTACCTTTGGGTCTTGGGACAAGTTTCCAAACTTGGCAGTGCTTGAACTGATTCAGTTCTTCTTCCAATGCCATTATCCAAGATGCGTCTGAGTTTGCTTCCTCAAACTTCTTTGGTTCAACCTGCGAGAGAAAGCTTAAATATAAACTCTTGTTAGTTGTACCTCTACGAGTTCTGACACCATCCCAGGGATCTCCTATGATCTGGTCCATGGGGTGATCCTTCAGATGGCTGAGCTCTAGAGTCCTTGCATCTGGATTCTCTTCAATCACCGGAGTGACTTCATCTTCTTGCACGATTTCTTCATCTTGATCATCAAACTCTCCAATAGGGGTTGGAGTGGTGATTTTGATGAACCTTTCACCTTTATCATCAGACGGTTTATCCAAGCTAAGTTATTTCAACTTTTTACCTGCATCTTCAGTAAGCACACTAGAAGAGTTGCCTTGCAGCAAGCTTGTCTCATCAAATACAACATGTATTGATTCTTCTACAACTAGGGTTTTTCTATTAAATATCTTGTATGCTTTACTATGGCTACTATATCCTACAAAAATACCTTCAAAGCACTTTTCGCTGAACTTGGTAGTATGATACTTACCATTGTTAAGCACGAAGCATTTACAACCAAAAATTCTAAAATATGAGACAGTTGGTTTCCTGCCCTTTAGAAGTTCGTAAGGTGTCTTATTGTGGTTCTTGTTTATGCGTGCACGATTTTGTACGTGACATGCAGTGTTGATGGCTTCAGCCCAGAAATATTCCGGTAGTGTGGCATCACTCAACATGGTCCTGCAGGCCTCTATGAGTGTCCTATTCCTTCTCTCGGCCACTCCGTTCTGTTGTGGAGTACGAGGAGAGAAAAACTCATGAAAGATACCCAAGCTTTCACAAAATTCTGTCAAGGCCCCAGACTTGAACTCTGTTCCATTGTCACTTCTGATTTTGACTATGGAGCAGTTGTATTCATTCTGGACTTGCCTGACAAAATTAGTAGAGATATCGAAGGTATCTGACTTGTGTTTCAAAAAGAACACCCAGGCAAAGCGCGAGTAATCATCAACAATTACTAACGTATAATCCTTAACTCCCAAACTTCTATTTGCAGTGGATCAATCAAGTCCATATGCAGTAGATGTAAACATCTGTTAGAATCTTTTCCGATAACGCTTTTAAAGGTAGCCCTTGTTTGCTTGCCTTTTACACATGCATGACAAGGTCTATCTTTGATGTACTTGACAGTTGGGACATCACGTACTAACTTCATTGAAAATAATTTATTAATAGTTTTGGAGTTAATATGTGCTAGTCTCTTGGGTCATTGGTCACCAAGAGATGCACTATCTTTTGCTAAAAGACACACTGGTGTAGAAGAGTTTATACAAATGAAATTTAAATAAAATATGTTTCTGCTTCGAGTGCCGGATAGATTCATTTCCATATTGTCAATAGATTTTATCAAGCACTTATCAGCATGAACTCAACTATGTATCCTTTATCGCAGAGTTGGCTTATGCTTATAAGGTTATGTTCCAAACCTTCAACATAAGCTACATCTGAGAAGGTTACACTACCGTTTGTAATCATACTATAGCCTTTAGTGATTCCACGATCTGAACCTCCAAAGATAACCTTTGGTCCGTTCAAGACTAGAGAGAAGTTCTGAAGTAGGCTCCAAGTCCCGGTCATATGCCGAGAGCATCCACTGTCCAAATACCAGATTGGAATTTTGGTGGTCTTTGGACATACCTGCAATCACAATCAATTTGCCTTAGGTACCCAAATACGTTTGGGTCCTTGGTCTCAGGTTAGAACACTCCTCATACGAATATTAGCATTAGGAGTGGTCTTTCTTATATTGCCAACAAGAGGGGTTGCAGCATATCTGGGATTAAGCTAGCAATCGATGACAAAATGACCAATTTTGCCACAGCTCCAACAGTCAAATCTGTTGTATCTTTGCCTTATGTTCTCCTGCTTGACCTTTTGAAGTTTTGGTCAGGGAGGGGTAGCGTTCTTGGAAGAAGAAGCTTCATGATGATGACAATCACAGGATTTCTTCTCTTTATAGGCTTTTCCACAATGGGCTTTGCCTTTGATGCTTTCTTGAAGTTATGACCATGATTGAAAGGGCCATAGCTCTGAAGAATCACTTCTTCATAAGGTGCCCTAAAGACACTCTCACCAAAGTTTCTGGGTCGAGTCCATCCTTGATAACGGGACTTTGGCTCTACATAGGTAGGCCTAGAAAAGTGTCTGTAGGATGAGTCAAGATCAAACTCATTTGAAGGAAATTTGACCTTTTTGAAAGATGTCTGATCTTGAGGGGCTTTCCCCTTCTCTTTGGCCAAGGCCTTCTTGGCGGCCTTATTCTTCCGTTGGGCCTTATTTCTCCTAGAAGATTTGCTAGGAGCTTCTTCATGGCCTAGCCCAGCACCCTTGGCCTTCGCTGATAATTCAGCAACGGGTGGAAGAACAGTCTTAGGCTTCGAGAAACTTTCAACAAGTTTCCTCTCAGCAACGAGTTGTTCTTCCAACTCTTTGATGATCTTCTCTTTTAGTTTAAGGTGCTCAAGATCCTTATTGTACTCTTCAATAACTTTATTGAAGTTCTTTTTGAGTGAGTCGGTCTTGGCGACTTCCTCTCGCAACATGCTCTCTTCAGCTTTTATAGACTTTATCTCTTTAGCCTGAGTTTTCACGACTCAGCGACATTTGTCGTAAGCCATGATCAACTCCTTGTACTAGGCCATAAGTTCAGACTCATCATCAGAAGAGTTATCCTCACGATCATGCACAGAAGCTTCAGATTCTGAAAGAGGAGTGTGAGAGTTTACCTTCCCTGTGGACTGGGGCTTTTGTTTGTCATCTGTCTGAGCCATGAGCCCAAAATAGGCTACTTCTTATTCACTCGACTCTGATGAGTCGAAGTCACTAAGAGTCTTGCCCTTTTTGTCTATTAGGCTCTTATCTGTCCTCTTCTTGTTGTATGGGGACTTCTTTTCCTCTCATCTTCCACCCGCCTTCTTCTTATGGGGGCAGTCAGCAATGATGTGTCCTGGCTTATTATAGCAGTAGCAAATAATGTCAGTAGAAATATATTTGTTCTACTTAGGAGTATACCTGTCGTGGCTACTTGAGCCTTTTCTTTGACGATGACCATCACGTCATGATCTTCTATAAGAGGCATCCTTGTCTTTCTAGTGCTTCTTCTTGTTCAAGAATTTCTTGAACTGACGTGAGAGTAGTGAGAACTCTCCTTCAGATAGCTCATAGCCTGAGGTACTTTGCTCCGACGTTTCTTCTTCACTCACTTCTTGTGCTGGGGCAGGAGGAATAGCCTTTGACTTCTTAGAGGTATCTGCCTTTAAAGCAACAAACTTCTCTTTGAATACAGACCTGCTCTTCTCTTCTTCAGCCTTTTTCATATTGAGTTGAAGCTCATATGACATAAGCTTCCCGAAGAGATTCTGTGGGTCTGTCTCGGCTAATTTTCCAAACTCCCTGATGGCACAGACCTTGTTATCCCATTCCTCAGTTAGGGATCTCAAGAACTTGTCATTCAATTCCCCGTTTGTGAAGACTCTGACATAGACCCTTAGGCCATTTACTATCTTGAAGAAATTCTCAAATGTCTCAGCAATGGTGTCCTTGTTTCCTTGTCGGAAAGCTTCCTACTTTTGATTTAGAAGGGATCTTCTTTCATCCCTCACTTCTTTTGTACCTTCCATCAAGGTAACAAGAGACTGCCACATCTCTTTGCAGACTGACAGTGGATCACGTTTTGCAGCATGGAGTCATCGACTGCACTTGCTATTATGTTCTTTGCCTTCTTATCTAAGGATACAAGTGCAATCTCGTCTTTGTCTAGATCAGTTAATTTCTTCGGAACTTTCTTGGTTGGATCTATTCTGGAGATTGTCATGGGATTATAAGGACCTTCTTCAACTATCATGAATATCCTCGGATCCACAGCTTCCATGAAAAATTTGTTTCTCTCTTTCCACATAGGAAAGTTGTTCTTGGTGCACAAAGGAAGCTTGTCAAAATCTTTACCCTTGTTCATGGTTGGTAGATCTCAAAAGATAACTAAAGAAGGATCTCATCAAGGTGTTAACCTTTTAGTGATCAACCTTGCTATGATACCAATTGAAAGAGTTTAGTTGCCTACATAAATCACCTATAGGGGGGTGAATAGGTGAGATGTGCGACTTTTGCAGAATAAAAATTTAAGAACTATGCACAGAACTATCTACTAATCAATCACAAACAGAGCAAGATTTATAGTGGTTCCCCAATCTTGGGTAAATCCACTTTCCCTCACCGATCTAGAAATAAACTACACTCGGCTACTCCACTATCTCGGATTGAAAAACAAATCCTATGCCTCGGAACAATGTTCCTATAATCTCGATCCACAAAACAGATCTACACTCGGAAGATAAAACTTCCTACAATCTCGGAGACAAAGGCTCCTACACTCGGAGAAAATTCTCCTACAAGAATGAAATTGAGCGTATATAGAAATACAAACAATGAATCTTTATCAGATCTGCAAACAATTGGCCTGGATCTTCCTCTTGTAGACTTTGCGGCTTTATCAAAGAGGTGAAGAAAATCTCGGCAAAAACAAATCTGGATATCCTTCGTCTTACACGATCGGATAGAGAATCAAGAATTAAGCGGCGATCTCGATCTATAAGCCTTCTTGATCTGAATCCTCTGAAAACGAAAACCCTAGCCAGATGTGAACGATGAAGATCGGCGGTGGCGGCTTTCGCTTCTTGGAGAGAGAGAGAGAAATTCAGAGAACTTAGAAAGTAATCGGCTGCAAAAATTAAATCTTAGGGTTTGTCGGTTTGACAAGACCTTATATAGGATTTTTGATAACTGTCATAATAAAATCTTAATGAGGTACACGTGGACCAATCACATCAAGGTTCATTAAGAAATCTATCAATCTGGACTTAACGAAATTTTTCTGAAAAAGAGTGGAGTGACATACTCGAGTGAAGAAATGACTACTCGAGTACTTTATAGGACTACTCGAGTGAGCTGAAGATAACTACTCGAGTACTATAGAAAACTACTCGAGTAAGCTGAAGATAACTACTCGAGTATATACTTGAAGTAGAAATTGGAAATGATAACCAGCTACTCGAGTACAAAAATGACTTACTCGAGTGCTTAAGCAGTTACACGGGTAGTGGAGTGGGACTACTCGAGTACAAGAAATACTACTCTAGTAAATGGGAATAAACTACTCGAGAGGTAGAGGAACTACTCGAGTCAGAGACTTAGAATATTTTCTGGAATGGAATTCTGGGCTACTCGAGTAGTAAAGTTAAACTACTCGAGTGAATAAGAACTACTCGAGTATATGGAACTAGCTACTCGAGTAATAGACTTAGAAAAATTCTGAGGGAAGAAAACATAGTTACTCGAGTATAAAACATATACTACTCGAGTAGTAGATGAACTACTCGAGTATATGACTTAACTACTCGAGTAAATAGAAATTACACGAGGTGCAGACTTCTGTAACCCGAGACAGAAGGTATAAACTACTCGAGTATCTATATGGCTACTCGAGTATTTTACTCGAAAAATATTTGGTGAAGAAATTCTGTTAACTCGAGAATGAGAGGGAATCTACTCGAGTAGTTAACTTAGCTACACGTGAGCTAAAGCTTAACTAAATGAGAGGTAACTTTCTTACTCGAGTGCAAAGACTCTTACTCGAGTATAGACTAGGTATTTCACTCGTGTAGGTAGGGATCTACTAGAGTAAATTACTTAGTGAAATTCTCTAAACAAAAGTCACTTCTTCTTTGGTGAAACCAGCATCAAGTCTTTTCCAATTAGTCCTAGTGTTAGAATATGAAGTGTATCCCAATAAAGAGGCTACACATGAGTCAACACCTTGGATCACACAATGTGGGATTACATTGTATGGTCCTATATTTGGTGACCAATTATAGACTAACATTGGTCTACACTTGGCATTAGAATCCTGCAAACACATAACTCAACCAAAGCATCAAATACAACTTAATTCATCTTAGTTCAATGGTGACTTCATCAAATCTGGGTTAATGTGGATACAATACACAACACCACATTCTTTTAACCACCTCTTAGGTTTGACCATAGGGCTTCAACTTTACTCCAGGACCCCACCACAACACGCCTAACCCTTTAAGAGGTCCATAGTGTCACTAAGGATACATTGGGGTCAACTAAAGTGGTCAAGTTGACCAAAGTCAACCCTAACCCTAAATGGGTCAAACTAACCTATATAGTGTCAGTTAACCTCCCCTTAGCAAAATTGACCACACCTACACCTCCCTAACCCTTAAAGGAGGTAAATGGGTCACCAAAGACCCATTGGGGTCAACTATAATTTCAAGTTGACCAAAGTCAACTCCAGGCCTAAAATGGTCAAAGTGCCCTATTTATGGGTCAAGTGGCCTCCAAGGTGTCAAACCAACCCTACCCAAGTCTCCCTAGAACATTGGGCAGTCCAATGGGTCACCAAGGACCCATTGGGGGCAACCCAAAAGGTCAATTTGACCCAAGTCAACTCAACTTAGGTTTATGTCAAATTAGCTCAAGTTGACATAACCTTGCACAATCCACTTGGGGTAAGCCAAGTTGGAATTTCCCATCAGCCTTAGGGTCTGATATTTACCTAAAATTACACTAAATATCTGGAGGTGGTGACTAGGAGAGAGAAAGCTCCATTTTTCACTTTAATGGAGGAGAGAGAAAGTGAGGAGTAAAAGCATTCATGGCTTGGAAGGCCAAGGGCACCTCTCTTCATCTCCGCTTTCTGGATTCATTCTCTCTAGTCAGTTAGGGGGAGATCAAGAGGCTTTCCAGGCCATTCAGAGGCTGAATTCATTGAATTCCACCTTGGCCGAAAACCACCATTCATGGCCATTAATGGCATTGAAGCCATGACCCTCCCTCTCCCCAATTTGATCTTATAAGCTTCCTTAGATCACCAGAAACCATTTCCACTCTTCCCTGAAGAATTTGAGAATCATGTAGTGCAGTTGTACAGCACCCGAAAGCTAAAATTCCAACAATGGTGACACAACGGTCAGACCGACTCCAACACTCCCAAAAGGTCCTATTCTCCTCTCCTTCATCAGTGGATACATCTCAATATATCAGCGACTTGATTTGGGGCCAATTGACTCTTGATAGGGAAGGCCGAGAGCTTGGTTTTCAAACTTTTAATACCAACGACAACTAACTGTTCTGGCCACCTCCGGCCGGCCAACCACCACGAATCGCTAGCCACCACCTCAACCAAGGTGGCGGTGGCGGTGGCCGTCCGAGAAGAGGCGTGGGTGGCCGGGAATTCACGGACAATGACGGCCCAGGATGGGCCAATCATTGTCATTTGTTCAAGGTAGAAGACGACGGGATTCCATCCAATCCTGCTTCAAGATCCGTGCTGTAATTATATTTTAATTTCATTTAATTCTATTATATGTCACAGTTTACGCATTGGCTTAAATTTAATATTAAAATATTAGGTCTATCTTGTAATGCCTCCATTCGTCTCATGGAATATAACGGTGGGTCCGGCCAGGGCCCCACGCCATATTTCACAGATAAACGGCGGAATTACGTGTGAATATCAAAATCGTGTTCTACTCGTAGCCTAACTCAGAGCATTCTAGCGCAGCATTTTACGTTACAAGAACTCAACATACTGAATCTCCACTAATATATAAACGACACATTTATATATATAAACCAGGAATGTATACAACACACACACGCTCACGGCCTTAAGGCCTTACAAGTTGCTCTTTACAAATGTACAACTTCATACATCGGTACGCAGGACGGCCACACATGAAATCCAAGAATTCTTCGCACGACCTTAAAGGGCCTTTAAGCAGTGAGGCTTCATTCCGCTCAATTCAATTCAACCCACCAGCACCTGCAATCAGACATCCACCCCAATAGCGATAAACAAAGCAACGGTCAGCATTAGCTGACCAATTATAACGACCTTACCCCTTACCCGGTGTAGTGGTTCCTTCCCTGTATGCATTGCAATCATAAGATCTATCCATCACAACAAGTGCTCTCTGGCATAACAGTATCACAAATGCCGGCCTCGTCCAGGCGCTTCATGCACTCAGGGCACCTTATTAGTATACCGGATATACCAGTTTCCCACCACCGATCAGAGGTTATTAACATATTGGCTGGCCGGTCCTACTCACCAGTCACGCACGCTGGGGACATTCTGCCCAAACCACTCAGAGGTGAGAACCTCACGACAAACTTGAGCATTTCCAAACCAGATCGACCCACCATTGTGGTGCAACAATCCGGGTCTGTCTCACGTCCACCAAGCCCGCTGCCAATCGATCTCCCAAAATAACCAAGGGCAGGTCAGCCTTTCCCGTGCTCAAACCGTCAGTAGTGCACCACTAGACGCGGGTCGGCTTTCCCTCCTGATTAGCGGCAGCATTTCGCTCTCGCAAAGCAAATAGCGCTCACTGCGCTCACACCACAAGGAGCTTACGTAAAGCATCCAAGATTCACAACCAGCTCACATAGAGCCCACACTACTAAAAAACAGACTTTTGGCCAGGGCAAATTTCCCTAGCAAAAAGTCCAAAACCGTGGCTAAAAAGTTTTAGCCACGGTCTAGCTACGGGAAAATTTCGTGGCTAAAGTCAGCGTGGCTAAAACTTTTAAGCCACGAATTGGCCGTAGCAAATACTATTAGCCATGATAAAAAATGTCGTGGCAAATAACCCAACTATTAGCCACGGTATGAAACCCTGGCTAAAAGTGAAATCATCATTTTTTAAAAAAACTATTTGCCACAGTTACATGCCGTGGCAAATACTAATTTATGTTTTTTTTAAAAAAACACATACAAAATTCTGTAATGCTAGACATGTGCATCCATTTGGACACTAAAAATGCACTCAAGGGCATCTATTATGAACAACTACAATGCAAATTGAGCATAATACAATTACTAATTAACACTTCCTGCATATCTGGAATACCCATTCAAGGCTACTCAGAGTTTAGTCAATGAAATGTGAGCCATCCACCATTAAAATACACAAGAAATGCACCAGCAATGAAAGAAACCAGACAAAGGTGGAGTTCTGGAGGAGAAAAGAGGAGTGCTAAGAGAAGAATGGCAGAGGAGATGGCATCATCCTCGCCGAAGAAGCTGAGCTTGAACTTGCAGGCAATGCCTTTGTTGCAAAGAAGGCTAGCCGGCTGCTGCCGAGGAGTCTTATTAGTCTCTTTCTGCTTATTTCTTGAATTTTTTGCCAAAACTTCCTGCCCCCTTGGCTTGCCACAGTCTTCCACCTTGCACACCATTTTCTCTCAGCAAGGCCAACTAAACAGAAATTTCTAGTTAAATATGCATAGTGGATAGGACATATGATGCTTCTTTTATATTCGACTGATAATTACAATCAAAATACTAATTACAATCAAAATATATACATGAAATATCAAGCAACAGAAGTAATTACAATCAAAATACTGATTAAAATGGATCACCCCCCCCCCCCCACACACACACAGACAAAATATATAGATATATGGATATCAATAAAGCACCAAAACAACGAATACTGTAATTTCTTCTGGGACAGTATAAAGAAAGTCCATAAACTTGATATTTCATTATCAGTATCACCTTAACGAAGAGACATTCTAATTATAAATTTTTAATGTGCCAATCAAGAATCTGTGTAGATAGAGGTTGAAGCCTGCGATGAGTGATGTAGCTAACCATAAACTATGCATGTTTCATACAATTTCTTTTTGGCTGCTTTCGTCTAGGAGCAAAAACATCAGTTAACACTGTCTTAGAGATCACCATAGCACGCAGTAACGAAAGAGCCTGTATTTATAAAAAAAAAAGGCAATCAATAAGCATGAAAAAAAAGACTATCTCCATGACATGAAAAAGTAAATGATATCAATTTACCTTGCATTTACCAAGGGATAATTCTTTTCCAACAAGATCGGAAATAGACAAGTTCTCAGCATTAATAATACCGTAATACAGTATCAATCTCTGTAGTGATCCAATACCGACTGTGGGCAAGCATTAATCAGATGTCAAAAGTTTAATCTGGTGATGCCTGCAGGTCTTGTGAGGAGAAGTGCAAAAAGTGCCTTTCTCATATATACATGTATGTATATATTTTCCCCTTTTCACATATACCAAATTGTTGGTGTTCAAGCTTTTCTAGCACCTTCTTAGCAACTGACAACTGTCATAAGTCTTGCAAATCACCAATCCCTCCCAAAAAAAAATCATCTAAAACAAACTAAGCACCTTCTTAGCAAACCAATCCCTACAAAACACTAGAAAGCTCACATCTACAGGATACAAATGGAAAAACTAGTAAGGGAGTCATTAAATGGATTATTGGATAGATTATTGACACTTACAAAGAAAATAGAACGTTCCTCTGCATGCCATCGCATATAACTTGCAGTTTTTGATGACATGAATAACATAGCAATGATTAAGGACATAAAAAATTCCCATGACATGCTTCATATTTCTTTAAACTAGAATAGAACGTTCATTAAACTATGCAATGCTAATCAACATAGCATGAACCCAATATTTTTTTAATAAGCTCAACTAATTTGTCAACATCAAAGATTATGCCAAACATTTAGCAATTTAGAATCCCATGACATGCTTCATATTTCTTGATTAAGGACATAAAAACACTAGCTTCAACAATTAGCAAACATACACGCAAAGGAGTTGTTACAAGCAAACTAAGCTTATAAACTACTAATTATTACTGAGTCTGTCACGCCATTTCAACTAAGTAAACTCCTTAGGCTACTATTTACTACTATTTCCAACCTCTGTATGCACAGTTTGAGGATGATATGCACTACTAATCTAATATGTACTCCTAAATATATTCATGGTATTCTCATGAAATGATTTAGGAATCTAATGTATACAGCAAACATACACGTAATAAGGTTGATATGCAAGTGAACTTTAAAAAATTCAAAAACATGAGATGCGTCAAATGACTTCCTACGTAAAACAACTTCTTTAAAACTACGTCTATTGTGAACTTCTTACCATGTAGGTGAACAACTTCTTTAAAACTAAGGATGCAAAGTGGGTACTTGTAGCATCCATTTCTCTCCTATATTGTTGGCATGTCTTATCATTCCATGTTTGATGTTTACATTTCTGTTGATTCCCATCAATGAATCAGTTGTGGGGGACAAAGATCACAAATTTTTATCAAAAGCTGTTGAAGAGGCTTATAATGGGGTGGAATCAGGTGATGGTGGACCTTTTGGGGCAGTTATTGTGTGCAATGATGAAGTAGTTGTGAGCTGCCACAACATGGTTCTTCATGACACCGATCCTACAGCTCATGCGGAAGTGACTGTAATTAGGGAGGTAATACCATACTGTCATTTTTAACAATCCTCATTTTTTATGATTTTGTCTTGTACATATCAGATAGGTACCAAAAAGAAGAAATAAGAGATTATACAACGAAGGTGAATTCTATTATCCTTCAAGAGACATACTCTTTCCAAAAATACACTTAAGGGTTGATTCTCTTGCCAACATTAAGGCAAACCCAAAATATGAGATACCTCTTCCAATTACAACCCACTCCGTAAATATGTTCTCTAAATACAATAAATAAGAAAGACAATAATAATGAATTAATACATAAAAAGAGCTCATTTAATATCATGCGGTCCCCATATACCATATTACCATGGTGGTGATTCTAGGTTCTGCTCTCACTGTTGAGTGGGATTTTGTCCAGGGCATATATTGCCCTTGGAACTTGACCTTGTCCACAAGGTTGACCTAGAAAAAACCACCATGGTATTAGTGTTAGAACCTATACATCCAACCTAAAACCAATTAACTATATGATTTTTTGGATGTAGGACTATATTTTAAATATTCCCTCACAAGTATAGGGAATTTGACCTCTATTGAATGATCTTTTTTATTTAAGTGTGGGAGTAGCCTGCTCTAAATATTTGGCCATAGGTGGAGATGCCCAATTCCAAATAATTTGTACACTACATGACATAGCCAATGTGGAAGTATATTTTCAACAGTTCTAATCTCTATTGATATTAAAGTCACTTTAATCATTATGAATCAAACCAGAGAAAGCAAGAAAGATAAAATACCAAATCAAACATTATGCCAAAAGAAAACTTTGCCAGCCACCAACACCATAAAAAATCTTTTATATAATCTTGCATTGCATAATCTTTTTCAAATTGCGAATCAGATTCTCTAAGTCTAGCCCATAAAGGATAGGCGATAAAAGAATATTTCAAATTAGAGAAAATCGCCCACAATCTTTGATTAGAACAAACAACCACATTTCGAAAGTGGAAATATGAATCACTTCATTCAAAAGTCAAAACCGTACCCATTTAACACAAGGGAACACAATCCCCCCTCCCTAAGAGCACCAGATAATTGTAATAATCTTAGAACTACCCCTAATACTCTGCGGGAATGAGGAATATTGAGATTCGAAAGGATTAGAGGGATCACTGAATCTTTCGTGCTAGAGTGCTAGAAATAGAAAATATCTACCTCAGAGGAGTCAAGAATGGATCTGCGACATTCTGAACGGCGATGGCGTCAATCTTACTATAGTTGGCGACGCGGTGTCGGCAAACGACGATGGCGTCGTCGTCAGTGAAATGGACACAGGATGATAGTCGGTAGGACCGGGACGACGGGACGGCTAGAAGCTAGGAAGCCAGAAAGTGCAGAGGAATCAAGGCAACGCCGCAGCGGCCTCTCTGCGCATGAGCGGGATTTGCCCTAGCGGCAAACCGCAGCGGCTCCCGATCTCATTCCCCGTGCAATCAAAATATATAATGTTTTACATTATAAACAAATTTAAAAACATTAAAAAAACAATATAATAGTATTTCTTTAGCCACGATTTCATCAAGGCCGTGGCTAAAGGTTTAGTTTTTTGCCATGAATTTGTTATCCGTGGCTAATACCTAATTATTAGCCATGAAATATGAACCATGGATAATACTTAACTATTAGCCACGATTTTTAGTCCCTGGCCAAAAAAAGTGTAGCCAATACTCACTTTTCTAGTAGTGCCACAACATAGTCATAATGCCATACACATCCATACAATCCATGGAGTCTTCTCCGGTTCACACATACCAATCACTAATCCAGACTAACCATCTAGATGGGCATCACACAGCATGCCTATGTCGTACTACATACTTCCGGCTCTAGATGCAGACACAACTGGGAATCACTTTCGCTTTCCACCTCTTGGTGGAGGATTCCATGCATATGCATAAAGAAAGGACTTCACATGTCCAAGAAGGAGATCGTTACCCTTGACGATCGCTTTGGAGCCATGAATTAGCCGGATGGAAATCACCACCATGGCTTTTCTCCACGAATCCGCACGCAGCTCACGAATCAGAACTTCGAAGTTCCTCCGTCAGTCGGCTTCCTTTCCCCTTTCCTTCCTTGCTCTCTCTCTCTCTCCTTCTCTTTAGAAAGAGCATGGCTAAGATGGAATGAAAGTGATCCATCCATTCTCATCCTTTTAATGAGCAGGGAAGGGCCTAGGCCCTTAGATCCAGGAAGAAGGAAATGAATGGTCTTGATTGCCGAGAAATAAGCTGAAAACGGCCTGACATGCCATGTGACACACCCGTGTCACTGGTCGTATGCCTTAAGCGCACACAACCCACTCAAATCCAGAACAGTATATGACCTTGTGACACGCCCGTATCACATACTACACGCCCTTATCACGTCCGACACGCCCATATCTAGGAGTCGTGTACCTCAAACAGCACACCACCAACTCAACCTGAGCGGCACACGGCCATGGGATACGCCCGTGTCCCAGGCCGTGTACCCCAAGACACACCCGTGTCTACCAGCACACACACAACCCTGGATGATCCCGAGAAGGACACGGCCATGTGACACGCTCATGTCATAGACCGTCTACTCAACTCAACATGGAGCTCGATGATCGTCGAGCGCAGTTCGTCGACTAGAGGAGGACACGCCCCCTGACACGCCTGTGTCGTCGGGCGTGTTCCCTCTCCAGAACTTCTCGAGTGCATTTCGTCGAGCACTCGAGAAGCTACTCAACCCGAGCACGACACAACCTGTGACACGCCCGTGTCCCAGGCTGTGTCACCCATCCTGAACCCAACTTAGGATTTAGGGTGTTACAACCCTCCCCTCCTTCAAAAAAATTTCATCACGAAATTTAGCCCCGTTAGACATCAACATAACCACGCCGTTCCTTAGCAAAATGATCCGGGTTAGATCTCAGAGGCCGCAGCTTGTCTCGCCCCATGACATCACACCAAACAAGTCATGACAATTTCATACATACACACATAACATACCATACATCCATATATCCACCATATTCATGTCTTTTATCCAGATATACCTACAGCAACAACCGTATCCCTTTATTACTCCTTGATTAACTGATAGGCATGATAAAAGAAGGTGTACACAATTTCCTTATATATCACATGTTGTCAGATCACCAAAGTAAAAGAGTTCACGCTTCCATTCTTATTTCCGCTCAACCGCATCATCTTTCATAAGCCATTTGATAGCCTCTTGGAGTTCCAAACTAAACACGCGAGGTTGTACTTCACCGTTTGAGTTTTGCGGCTCTTGCACTTCAAGATTATGCAGTCGCGGTTGCGTCCAGGCTATAGATGACTCTGCCACAGCCTTACATTTTTCTTCATAAGACGCACCTGTCTTCTTCTCACTCCTTGGGTGGCCGCTCCAACAATAATAGGCTATATGTCCCTTCTTTCTGAATGAAAAACATGTGTGTGTCTCAACACGTCCTTGCCCAGATGTTGCTCCCGATGAAACAGTCGAAGGAGTTGATTTAGCAGGCCTGAACCTTTTCTTATCTCGTCTCCTAAATTCTGATTGTTCCGATTGTGGAACTTTGAATTCCAACTTCTCCACCACCAGGCTCTTCTTATCTTGCATCTGTTTCAAATCTTTATCCAACGCCTGGACTGTATTGACCAACGCTTGGAAGCCTTGGGTCAACGAACTCAGGAGTGCCAACCTTAGTTCATCACTCAGTCCCTCATAAAATCGATTCGTCTTTCACGCTTCCTCAGCAAAGTTAGACCCCGCATAACACCCCAGCCTGGTAAACTTATGCAGGTATGTATCAATATCACTCTTATCCTGCACTAAACGTTAAAACTCATTCTCCATAGCAATCTGCTGCGACATTAGCAAATACTTGGCTAGAAACAATCGTGAGAATTCTTCGATCGATATCTCCTCTAAGCCTCGACCTTCCAAGTAGTGCATTTCCACTTCATCCCACCAAAGCCTTGCATCGCCTTCCAATAGAAAGGTGGCTCAAGTCACTTTCTGCGCCTCCGCAGTCCGAATTGTTGCCAAGATCCTCTTCACTCTTGTAAGTTGTTGGGTACATTGGAAAATGTGTTCCACATTTGAAGAAGCCTCACCCTACTCAATGATATACATCAAGGTGTATTTGATATTGTTTTGAGTTTATATGTGCAGGTTAAGTGATTGCAGGAAATGCAGAAAAAATTTCTAAGTCCATGTGTCGACACCTAGAGAAGCTGTGTCGACACTTATGAAGGCTTGTGTCGACACTGGAGAAAAGCTGTGTCGACACTTGGAGTTAATTGTGTCACACTTGGAAAGGCTGAGTGGACACCAGAATCAACTGTGTCGACACCAAGAGGCTGTGTCGACACACAGAGAAGCAAAGTCGACATCATATATGTCGACACCAAAAGGCAGTGTCGATACACAGGAATACTTAGTCGACATCAAATGTGTCGACACATAGAGGCAGTGTCGACACACAGAAGTATTTGTCAACATCAACTATGTCGACACACAGGACTTGTGTCGACACACAGCAAAGCTTCAACAAAGATAAAGTAAAGAAGTACTTGTGTCGACAGAAAGGAGATGTGTCAACACACAGTAAGTTTCAACAAAGTTAAAGAAAAGAAGGCTTGTGTCGACACACAGAATCAGTGTCGACACATTCTAAAGAAGCAGTGTCGAGAAGCTGTTACAACAACAAAAGGAGCTGTGACGATACCACCAAGGCATGTGCCGACACTTAGTTCACTTGTGTCGACACTTAGTCTACTTGTGTCGACACATAATGAAGTTCAGTCTCGACACTTTCAGACAGAGATAGTGATTTCAAGAAGTGACTGGATGACTTGACAGCTGCCATTTCTAACCGGTCAACTACTATTGTCAGAGCTGTCAGAAGGTTGTTAGAAACCGGTTCAGCCGGTTATCATGGAGGAAGACTATATAAAGGCTTACTTCTTCAACATAAGAGATGAATTATTGAAGATTACAAAAATATCTAACAACACAAAAAGAAGAAGACCTTCGACAGAAGATCTAAGAAGTTGGAGAGAGAGAGCTCCATCTAAGAAGTGCAGTTGCTGAACCAGGCTGCTAAGAAAGATCCAGATTGAGATCTGAATCTCAAGTCAGAAGTTGATTGAAGATCAACTTCTCAGGAGATTCAACCCTACTGAGTTCACATTCAAGAAGCTTTGAAGAAAGCTAAGAGAAATTGATCTCTGCCATCAAGTTCTTCCAAGAACTGGTCAAGAAGCCATCCATCCATTCTCTCTCTATTAGGGTGGTGGTAATTTACTTTGTTAAATCAAATTTTTGTAAGATCTTTATAGATCTGAGACTGTAAGCCTGTTTTATAAACGCTGAGTGTAGGAGAGTAAATTCTCTGAGTGGTAGGCCTTGTTGAAGGCTGAGGTAGGGTTGTTAGCCTGAGTTGTAGTAGATTGAGATCTCTGATTGTAGGCCTTGTTGAAGGCTGAGGTAGGGAAGTTTGCTTGAGTTGTAGGAACCTTGTTTGGGGTTCTGAGTTGTAAGATCTGAGGATCTGAGGTGAAGTGCAGAAGTTAGGCCGAATCTAGTACACTGCTAGATAGGCGAAGGGGGAAAGTGGATGTACCCAGACCTTGGGGAACCACTATAAAAACTGTGTGCACTCTGTGATTGATTGTTTCTGTGATTGCTGTGCTGTGTTAGCAGTAGAATTTGCAGTTTATTATTAGTTAACTGAACAACTTTTCTGACTTAAAAGAAAATCAGGAATTACACCTATTCACCCCCCCTCTAGGTGGTTAGGCACTAATTCCTTCAAGTGGTATCAGAGCCAGGTTACTCAAAGAAGGACTTAACAGTCAGAGTGAGATCCATAAGGCAGATTCAAGAATCAAGAAAATGGGTTCAGGAGAAAATCATAAGGAACTAGGTTCAATGAAACTACCCGTATGCAGAAAGGAGATATTTGGCATCTAGAAAGAAAGGGTCAGGTTGTTTATGGAGGCTTCTGATCCAAGGATCTATATTACAGTCAAGGAAGGTCCTTATATCCCAATGAAGATTTCAATTCTGGATGCAAACCAAAGAATTCCCAAGGATTTCTCAGAAATGACTAAGGATGATATCATCCTGGCAACTATGGATAAGAGAGCCCAAAATATCATAGTTAGTGTCATAGATGATGCAACCTTTCAAAATTTGATTCACTAAAAGACCTCCAAAGAAATGTGGGATACTTTAATAGTCTACATGGAGGGTGCTGAAGAGGTAATACAAGAAGAAAATCTATGCTAAACCAGGAATATGAGAGTTTCAGACAAGGAAAGTCTGACAGTATAACTGAGTGCTATAAAAAGTTATATAGGATTGTAAATGAGCTGATGTCCTATGGTAGAATATTTAGTACCTATGAACTGAATGATAAATTCCAAAGATCCTTGACAAAGGATTGAGACACTAAGATCTGTGCCATTAGGGAAGTGGCCAAACTTGCAGATATCTCTCCACCAACCTTGTTTGGGAAACTGCTGTCATATGAGATGCAGCTAATGACAAGAAAAGAGGAAGAGAAAACTGCAAAAGGTGAGCATAGAGAAAAGTCTGTGGCCTTCAAGGTTGAAGCCACTAAGACAAATAGGAGGATGCCTCCATCACCTCCTAAGATTGTTGCTGAAACTACTTCAGATAATTCAGACAACCAGAATTCAGATAACAGTGACTCAGATGAAGATTTTGCAGCATTTACAAGACAGTTTCAGAGATTCCTAAAGAAGAAGCAGTGGAAGTCTAAACCTTCCACATCTCAGCCTAAGGATGAGTATTATCAAAAGAGGAAGTCATCCAGGAAGGAAAGGAGCAGGTCTAAGCCAAGCAAATCTACAACATCCAAGATAGTTTGCTACTGCTGTAATAGGCCTGGACATGTTGTGGCTGAGTGTCCAGATAAAAGAAAAGAGACTGTAGATAAGAAGAAGAGTCAACACCAAAGCAAGAAGGAGAAATCCTTTGTTGCTAAGAAGGAGAAGACCTTGTCAGACCAATCTACTTCAGAGTCAGAATTTGAAGCTGTGGCCTACATTGGTCTATATGTAGCAGATGAAGAAGAAGAGTTACTCCAGGTGCTGAACTCTATATATGAACAAGAAGACCATCAGTACAAGGGACTGATGGCTGTGCCAGAAGAAGACAAGTGTCAGGATCAGTCTGGTCCTAGTAAGGTACAATGTCTTTCAGATTGCAGTATTGAGTCAGAGTCAGGAACATCTGCATCAAGTAATGTGGATGGGTCTGAGTATGAAGGTGATATTCATCAGCTGATATATGAATATAGAGATTCATTGCATGCACTTAAGAAGAGCAAAAACCTGGCCAAATCTCAGGCTAAGGAAATTGCAGATCTTAAGATGGCTGCATGTGATTCAGAGAAATTACTGGATCAGAAGTTGAATGAGATAGCCAGAAATGTGGGATACTTTAATAGTCTACATGGAGGGTGCTGAAGAGGTAATACAAGAAGAAAATCTATGCTAAACCAGGAATATAAGAGTTTCAGACAAGGAAAGTCTGACAGTATAACTGAGTGCTATAAAAAGTTATATAGGATTGTAAATGAGCTGATGTCCTATGGTAGAATATTTAGTACCTATGAAATGAATGATAAATTCCAAAGATCCTTGACAAAGGATTGAGACACTAAGATCTGTGCCATTAGGGAAGTGGCCAAACTTGCAGATATCTCTCCACCAACCTTGTTTGGGAAACTGCTGTCATATGAGATGCAGCTAATGACAAGAAAAGAGGAAGAGAAAAGTCCAAAAGGTGAGCATAGAGAAAAGTCTGTGGCCTTCAAGGTTGAAGCCACTAAGACAAATAGGAGGATGCCTCCATCACCTCCTAAGATTGTTGCTGAAACTACTTCAGATAATTCAGACAACCAGAATTCAGATAACAGTGACTCAGATGAAGATTTTGCAGCATTTACAAGACAGTTTCAGAGATTCCTAAAGAAGAAGCAGTGGAAGTCTAAACCTTCCACATCTCAGCCTAAGGATGAGTATTATCAAAAGAGGAAGTCATCCAGGAAGGAAAGGAGCAGGTCTAAGCCAAGCAAATCTACAACATCCAAGATAGTTTGCTACTACTGTAATAGGCCTGGACATGTTGTGGCTGAGTGTCCAGATAAAAGAAAAGAGACTGCAGATAAGAAGAAGAGTCAACACCAAAGCAAGAAGGAGAAATCCTTTGTTGCTAAGAAGGAGAAGACCTTGTCAGACCAATCTACTTCAGAGTCAGAATTTGAAGCTGAGGCCTACATTGGTCTATATGCAGCAGATGAAGAAGAAGAGTTACTCCAGGTGCTGAACTCTATATATGAACAAGAAGACCATCAGTACAAGGGACTGATGGCTATGCCAGAAGAAGACAAGTGACAGGATCAGTCTGGTCCTAGTAAGGTACAATGTCTTTCAGATTGCAATATTGAGTCAGAGTCAGGAACATCTGCATCAAGTGATGTGGATGGGTCTGAGTATGAAGGTGATATTCATCAGCTGATATATGAATATAGAGATTCATTGCATGCACTTAAGAAGAGCAAAAACCTGGCCAAATCTCAGGCTAAGGAAATTGCAGATCTTAAGATGGCTACATCTGATTCAGAGAAATTACTGGATCAGAAGTTGAATGAGATAGCCAGACTGAAAAACATTATTGTTATTCAGATGGGTACTATCACAATCAAGAATGATCAGATTAGAAATCTGGAGGTTAGACTTTGGAAAGATAAAGAGATTGTGGCTAGTTTTTCTATAACTAAATCTGTTTTACCCTTGATTGATGAGTTTGTACCTCAAAAGCGTAAGGCTGGGTTAGTGTTTAAGAAAACTGCATGGACTGCTAGGTCCAAATCTAATGGCAAAGCCCCAGAACAAAACAAGAAGCCTGCTGTAGACAATACAACTAGGGTTGCACCTAAACAAAGGTACAACAAGTTTGAGTGCTGGTGTTGTGGCAAGGTAGGCCATTTTGCCTTAGATTGTTGTCACAATTCCAGTGTTAAGGAGAGTAGCAATCTGTCTGCTAGAAGAGCTACAGGCAGATTTGTCAAATTTCAGACTAACATGAACCAAGGACCAAAAACTTATTTGGGTTCTAAGGTTAAGTAGTCTTTATTGCAGGTGAGTCCAAGTGGTCATGCCCCTATATGGTACTTGGATAGCAGATGTTCCAGACACATGACTGGAATAAGGGGGTTGCTGAAGGACTACACACCTATCATGGATGGCCCTAAAGTAACCTTTGGTGGTTTAGAAAAAGGAATCATCAAAGGATTTGGTAACATTTCTAATAACTAGATTACTATCTCTTAAGTGGCCTATGTGAAGGGTTTGAAATACAACCTTATAAGCTTAAGTCAGTTGAGTGATTTAGGATATGACATTTCATTTATTAAGAATGGATGTCATATCAAAAGGTCAAGTGATCAAAAGATCATATTGACAGGATATAGAAAGAGAAATGTTTACTGTCTTAACTTTGTGTGTGAGAATAATGTTTCTCCTATTTGTCTTGTAGCTGATGAGAGAGCCTCTCATTGTGTTAAATGGCACAAGAGGCTGGCCCATCTTAACTACAAGACTATTGGCCAACTCTTTAGCAAAGAGTTAGTGAGGAATGATCCTCAAGTTAAGTATATAAAGGATAGGATATGCTCAGCTTGTCAAAAAGGCAAGCAGACCAAATCCACCTTTCATAGCCTTGAAAACAAGGGTTCAGTGAGGGGTCTATACCTCTTGCATATGGATCTTTTTGGTCCTATGGCAGTTCATAGTTTAGGTAGGAAGGTCTACACTTTTGTGCTGGTAGATGACTATTCTAGATATTGCTGGGTGTTCTTTTGTTGAAGTATTAGACCGGGCGGCTTGGCGGTCTGATCCAGCGGTTTGTTGACCGAGCGGCTTAGCGGTCTGATCCAGCAGTTTGTAGACTGGGCGGTCTGTCGGTCTACCTCTGCGGTTTGTTTTATCCTGCTGGAGTTGCCGAGCGGTTAGCCCATCTGTCTAACCGCGCGGCCTATGCGGTCTCCATTATTCTAGCCGCTCAGTACTGTAAATGTTTAGTCCCACATTGTTTGTATACTCTCTTTCTTATCTCCTCCATTCTATATAAGGGAGGCCATACCTTTGTAAATGATATCTTTTTTGGATAATAAAATTTCAATTATTCAAAAGTTTGTTCGCTTGTTCTCTACTTTTCGCTTCTTGTTCTCTACTTTTTAACATGGTATCAGAGCACACGGTCATTTCCTCTTGATTCTGTGCGCCCTCTGTTGTTCGCGACTTCTTTTCCGAGCTCTGCGACTTGATTCGCGGCTTGCCCTCTCTTCTATCCGCGCGGACTGTTTCTATCCGCGCGGCTTGGTTTTGTCCGCCAATCTGTTCGCGCGACTTGCTCCTTCTTGTTTCTCTTCTCCTTCTCCTTGTTGTCGCAGCGACCTGTTTCGTTGTCGCCGCGCTCCTTGTTCTTTCTTGCCACTCCGACTTCCTAGTCGTTGCGGTCTGTCCCTGTCCGCGTGTGTATTGTCTCTCTACTCGCGGATTGCTGCTGTGATCTGCCTGACCGTGCGGGTTGTTCCTTTCTCACCCGCATCTTGGTCGCGGTCGCCAGCTCTTCTCCTCTTTTCTGTTCGCTCGGGCTTCTCAGTTCGTGCGACTTCTTCCCCGCCGAGCCTTTGACCACCTTCTAGCCGCTGCTGTGATCTGCCTGACCGTGCGGGTTGTCTCTTTCTTACCCGCATCTTGGTCGCGGTCACCTGCTCTTCTCCTCTCTTCTGTTCGCTCGGCCTTTTCAGTCCGCGCGACCTCTTCCCCGCAGTGTCTCTTTCTAGCCGCTACTGTTCGCGCGGCTTCCTCTGTTTTCTAACCGCTCCTGTTCGTGCGGCTTCTTCTGCTTCCGGGTTCTATGACTACCTCCGGTCTCACCACTACTCCTGCAGCTCCTTCTCCTCCTCCTCCTTCGGGCAACCTTGGCACCCTTTCCAAGCTTGTGGGCTCCAACTATCCCGATTGGAGCGTCTCTTTCACCTTTCTCCTTCGTTCTCAACGCAAGCGTCATCACCTCACCGATGACCCTCCTCCTTGCACCTCTCCTGAGTTTGATGACTGGGATGCATGTGATGCTCTTGTTCGCACCTGGCTGGCCAACAGCCTTTCTGATGAGTGCCTTCCCGTCATTCGCCATGATGAGACGGTCAAGGCCGCATGGCTTCACCTCGCTGCTCTCTATTCTAAGGGGGGCCAGACGTCCCGCATTTATACTCTCTATGCGGACCTCTTCGCCCGCCCTTCCATGTCCCCAGCTGCGGCTTATCAGCAGGTTCAGGCCCTTGGGGCTGAAATCCTCCAGAATCGCCCCTTCTCCGCGGACTTGGCCGACCAGCACAAACACTTCCAAGAACTCCTGGTTGTTTGTTATCTTCATCGTCTTCCCGACTCTTATGATATGATCCGCCAGCAGATCTTGGGTGAGGCGGAATCTCCTACTTTGGATGTCACTGCGGCTCGCATTGCCGCCGTTACTTCGCTCCTCTAGCGGCCTCTGTTGGCCTCCCCCCCTTCCCAGGACTCCTCTGCTCACCAAGCTCAGCGGGGGGGCCCGAGTGGCCGAAGCTCCTCTGGCGGACGGGGTTCCTCCCGGTTCTTCTGCTCTCACTGTAATCGTACTGGTCATACTGTTGACCGCTGCTGGCAGAAACATCCTCATCTTCGCCCTTCCGGTGATGCTCCTTCGGCCTCCGCCTCTTCTAGGCCGTCTGCCTCGGTGGCCACGACGTCAGGTAGTGCCCACGTCGTTACCCAAGGTAAATGGCTGATTGACTCTGGTGCCACCAATCATATGACGGGCAACCCTCATTGCTTCTCCCGTCTTGAGACCCATGACCGCTTACCCCCAGTTCGTGTGGCGGATGGTTCCCCGTCTCCGGTTCATGGGACGGGCATGGTTCAACTCACTCCATCGCTTTGCTTGGAGGATACCCTCTATGTCCCGAAGTTCCCGTGCAACTTGTTATCTGTTACTACTTTATGCCGGCAACTTCAGTGCTCCGTTTTGTTCACTCCCACTACTTGTTCTTTTCAGGACCCGAGGACCCAGCGGACGATTGCTACTGGGACTGAGAGCGGCGGCCTCTACTTCCTCGACGATGTTTCCGCTCTTTCTGCCTACTCCTCCTCCACCGATCTCCTTCAGTGGCATCTTCGTCTTGGACATCCTCCTCCTCGGCTTATTCGTCAGCTTCTGCCCCACTTACCTCCCACCAGTTCTCCGCTCAACTGTGATGCGTGTCAGCTTGGCAAACATCATCGCTCCTCCTTCCCGCCGAAGCAAGGCCGTGGCTCCTCTCGCATTTTTGATCTTATTCATTCTGATGTATGGGGTCCTGCTCCTACCCTCACAGTTGGTCGGGGCAGTTCCTATTTTGTCACTTTTATCGATGATTTTACTCGATGTACCTGGGTGTATCTCTTAAAGGATCGCTCTGAACTATTTTCTGTTTGGCAATCTTTTTACTTTATGATTAAGACTCAATTTGCTATCTCTATTAAAGTCTTACGTTCTGATAATGCCAAGGAATATCTGTCTCATGAGTTCTCCGCGTTCTTTCACCAACACGGCCTCATTCATCAAACGACTTGTGTTTACACCTCCCAACAGAATGGGGTGGCGGAGCGTAAAAACCGTCACCTGCTTGATGTTGCGCATACTCTCATGGAGCAGATGCACGTCCCTCGCTCCTACTGGGGCTACGCTGTGCTCCTCGCTTGCTATCTTATCAATCGCATTCCCTCCACGGTCCTCCACGGCCGGACTCCCTTCTCTCTTCTCTACCCCCACCAGGAACCTTTTCCTCTTCCTCTCCGTGTCTTTGGCTGTACGGCCTTTGTTCACGCTCCCTCCGCTACCCGCGACAAGCTTTCCCCCCGTTCCACCAAATGTGTCTTTTTGGGGTACTCTACCGCTCAAAAAGGCTATTGCTGCTTTGACCCCCTTCTCCGCAAGCAGTTTGTCTCCGCAGATGTGACTTTTTTCGAAAATGCTTCCTATTTCTCTCCTTCCTCTTCTCTTCTTTCTCTTCCTTCTGATATCTCCGTTCCTTCCACACCTCTCGACGTTTTCCCACCTTCGTCTCCTCCTCCACCCACTCCTTCCCAGTCCGTCTCCCCACCCACCCCTCCACCCTCCTCTCCGCTGCCGTCTCTCTCTAGTCCCGGGCCAGCCTTCTCCGCCACGGACGCTCCGGTCGCTGACGCTCCCGTCGCCGACGCTCCCGATGATCTGGATGTTCCCATTGCCCTTCGCAAAGGGGTGCGGGCGTGTACTCAACACCCGCTCACGGCTGTTGTTTCTTATGATCAGCTTTCTCCTTCTCGCAGGTGTTTTGCCTTGGCTATCTCTGCTACTTCTACTCCTCGTACCTACCAGGAGGCTCTCGCTCTCCCTCATTGGAAGTCTGCCATGGATGAGGAGATGGCTACTCTTACTGAACGGGGTACCTGGACCCTGGTCCCTCCTCCCGTGGGCACTGATGTGGTTGGCTGTCGCTGGGTCTTTGTTGTGAAGTTTCGCCCCGACGGCACTGTGGATCGCTACAAAGCCCGGCTGGTGGCCAAGGGCTTTACTCAGACTTATGGTGTTGATTACTTTGATACCTTCTCTCCGGTTGCTCGCCTCAGCACCATCCGGGTTCTCTTTTCTGTGGCTGTTAACCGGGCTTGGGATATTTCCCAGCTTGATGTGAAGAATGCCTTTCTCTATGGCGATCTTCAGGAGGACGTCTATATGGAGCAACCTCCTGGGTATGTTGCTCAGGGGGAGACACGTGTCTGTCATTTGAAGAAGGCCATTTATGGCCTAAAGCAGAGCCCTCGGGCATGGTTCGAAAAATTCAGTGGTATTGTGGCAACCATCGGCTTTCAAAGAAGTTCGGCCGATCACTCCTTATTCATTCGCAAAACGGCCTCGGGACTGGTGGTTTTGGCCGTATATGTGGATGATATTCTCCTTACTGGTGATGACCGAGATGGGGTGGACTTGACGAAGAAGCACCTCCGTCAGCACTTGGTCACGAAGGATATGGGCTCCCCAAAATACTTTTTGGGGATAGAAATCTCTCGGAAACCTGACTCCTTGGTTCTCTCTCAACGGAAGTATGCCCTTGATCTTCTTCAAGAAGCAGGCTTGACAGCTGCCAAACCAGCTCATCTTCCCATGGCTGTTGGAGAAGACAAAACGTGGACGGATGAATCGCCTCCTCTATCTGATGTCACACGGTACAGACGTTTGGTAGGGAAACTCATCTATCTCACGGTGACTAGACCCGACATCGCCTATGCTGTAGGAAAGGTCAGTCAGTTTATGCAAGCTCCCAGGGAGTGTCATCTTCAGTCCGCCCTGAAGATTTTAGAGTATATCAAAGCAGCACCGTGCAGAGGGTTACTCTTCCAGAAAAATGGCCATCTGAGGGTTGAGGCCTACTCAGACTCAAGTTACGCGGATGACAAAGGCGATCGTAAATCCACGTCAGGTTTTTGTACCTTTGTTGGAGGTAATCTCGTGAGTTGGAAGAGCAAGAAACAGTCTGTTGTTTCCAGATCCAGTGCCGAAGCAGAATACCGGAGTATGACGTCAACTACGTGTGAGTTAAAGTGGTTGCGGGCTCTCATGCTTGACCTGGGCGAGGTATATGATTGTCCTCTCCCTATGTTCTGTGACAACAAGGCCGCTATACACATATCCAGAAATCCGGTCTTCCATGAGAGAACGAAGCATATAGAGGTTGACTGTCACTTCATTCGGGAGGAGATTTTGAAGAATCAGATTTGTACTCCTTTTGTCACCTCTGACAAGGAGTTGGCAGATATCTTCACCAAGCCGGTTTCTACTTCCTTCTTCCGCATTTGTGACAAGCTGGGCATGATTGATATCTATGCTCCAGCTTGAGGGGAAGTGTTGAAGTATTAGACCGGGCGGCTTGGCGGTCTGATCCAGCGGTTTGTTGACCGAGCGGCTTAGCGGTCTGATCCAGCGGTTTGTAGACCGGGCGGTCTGTCGGTCTACCTCTGCGGTTTGTTCTATCCTGCTGGAGTTGCCGAGCGGTTAGCCCATCTGTCTAACCGCGCGGCCTATGCGGTCTCCATTATTCTAGCCGCTCAGTACTATAAATGTTTAGTCCCACATTGTTTGTATACTCTCTTTCTTATCTCCTCCATTCTATATAAGGGAGGCCATACCTTTGTAAATGATATCTTTTTTGGATAATAAAATTTCAATTATTCAAAAGTTTGTTCGCTTGTTCTCTACTTTTCGCTTCTTGTTCTCTACTTTTTAACATCTTTCTAAGACAAAATTCTGAAACCCCAACTGTCTTATATAGTTTTGTTAAACAAATTCAGAATGAGTTGGACAGTACAGTGGTCAAAATCAGAAGTGACCATGGTACTGAATTTCAGTCTGAAAGTATGACAAGACTATGTGAAGAATTTAGGATTTTTCAAGAATTTTCCTCACCTAGAACACCACAGCAAAATGGTATTGCTGAAAGGAAGAATAGAACATTGATAGAGGCTGGTAGAACTCTATTGAGTGACACTTCTCTCCCAGAATATTTCTGGGTTGAGGCAGTAAACACTGCATGTCATGTGATCAATAGGGCTACTATCACCAAGAGCCACAAAAAGACTCCCTATGAGATTGTGAAGGGCAGAAAACCAAACTTATCCTATTTTAGGATCTTTGGTTGCAAGTGCTATATACTTAACAATGGCAAGTCTTATCTAACCAAGTTTGCTGCCAAATCCCAAGAGGAGATTTTTGTTGGGTACAACAACAATAATAAGGCTTATAGGGTCTACAACTTGATTATTCAAGTTGTAGAAGAGTCTGTACATGTAGTCTTTGATGAAACAAGACTGATTAACTGTGAGTTTCTAAGTAGTGCTTGCAGTTCTACAAGTATAAATGAGAGAATGGACAAGCTTACCATTACAGAAGATTCAACTACAAATCAAGAAGTGGAAAATGGTGGCTGTTGTCCAGGGGGAGTGCAAGACTCTCCAGATGCTAAAGAAAACCAAGAGGTGCAGCATATTGAAGAAACTGGAGGTGTTTAACCTGAAGATAGACTACCTCCAGCTAATAGACACTTAAATGATCATCCAGTAAATCAGATAATTAGTGATCCAAGACAAGGAGTGCAAATAAGGAGCATAAATCTGAATACAGCTCTTTGTTCTAGCTTCCTATCACAAGTGGAGCCAAAGAAATTTGAAGAAGCTATTCTAGACCCACAATGGATTGATGTCATGCAAGAGGAGCTGAATCAGTTCAAAAGATGCAAGGTCTGGAAGTTAGTTCCTAAACCAAAAGACCACAACATCATTGGAACAAAGTGGATCTTTAGGAACAAATTGGATTAGAATGGGATCATTGTGAAGAATAAAGCAAGACTTGTCACAAAAGGATATAGGCAGGAAGAAGGTATTGACTTTGATCAAACCTTTGCCCCAGTAGCAATACTGGAAGTAATTAGGATGTTCCTTGCTTATGCAACATATCAAGGTTTCAAGTTATTTCAAATGGATGTAAAATCAGCATTCCTAAATGGAAATTTAAAGGAAGAAGTCTATGTAGAGCAGCCCTCAGGTTTTGTTGATCCTCTCAAATCTGATTATGTTTATAGACTTAGGAAAGCTTTGTATGGGTTGAAACAAGCCCCAAGGGCTTGGTATGAAACCCTGTCTAGTTTCCTCATTGAGAATAAATTCTCAAGGGGGAAAATAGAGAAGACTCTATTCCTTAGGGAATCTAAAGGAAAGATTATCCTAGTCCAAATATATATAGATGACATAATATTTGGGTCTACTGAAAGTAATCTTTGCAGAAAGTTTGCAAAACTTATGCAAAGAAAATTTGAAATGAGTAGTATGGGAGAACTTAAGTTTTTCTTGGGTCTCCAAGTAAGACAGACTGAAGATGGCTTGTCCATAACTAAGTTTAAGTTCACCCTTGAGTTAATTAAAAAGTATGGTATGGAATCATCCACTACCATGAGAACTCCTATGGGGTCAAGTGTGTCTCTTAGCAAAATGATGCAGGGAAACCTGTAGATGAAACTTTGTATAGAGGGATAGTTGGCTCCCTCCTATATCTGACTTCTAGTAGACCAGATATCATGTATGCTACATGTGTCTGTGCTAGGTACCAATCCTGCCCTAAAGAATCTCATCTGACTGCAGTGAAAAGGATTTTGAGATATCTTAAGGGCATACCTAATCTAGGCCTTTGGTACCCTAGGAATGGAGATTTTCTACTGACAGGCTATTCATATGCAGATTTTGTAGGTTGCAAGGAAGATAGAAAAAGTACTACAGGCACCTGTCAATTACTAGGTGGAATACTAGTGTCTTGGAGCAGTAAGAAGCAGACCAGTGTGGCAATTTCCACAGTAGAGTCTGAATATGTGGCAGCAGGAAGTTACTGTGCACAACTTTTGTGGATTCAACATCAGCTAGAAGACTATGGTATTCAAGTAAGTAAAACACCATTGCTTTGTGATTCTACAAGTGTAATTTCTATAGCTAATAATCTTGTCTCACATAGTAGGACTAAGCATATAGAAATTAGATACCATTTTCTTAGAGAACATGTAGAGAAAGAGGACATTTCACTATAATTTGTTAAAACAGATTATCAAATTGCAGATATGTTTACTAAGCCTCTAGATGAAACTAAATTCAATAAGTTTAAAATTGAATTAGGAATGCTGAACTCAGAATAGTTTAATAAAATTATCTAAGTAAAATGTTGTCGACACAAGGAGTTGTCTGTGTCAACACATAGGAGTGGTGTCGACATTCCAGAGAAATGATGTCGACACATCTAGAAAATAGTTGTCGACACTTCAGAGAAGTAGTGTCGATACAACCAGAGTAGGTGTCGACACATCCAGAAGTGGTGTCTACACTTAGGTTCAACACAGATTTCGTCGAGTGGATTATCGACTAATCGTCGAGCGCAGATGTATAAGTGTCGACACATAAGTTCTGTCGACTATATTGGTGTCGACACATAGTAGTCAACACCGTTGTCGAGACTTAAGTAGTCTGTGTCGACACTTTTCTGCAGTGTCGACACATTAAGAGGATTATGACGTGCCTTTTCACCTTCATTTTTAGAAAGGTATAAATAGGTCCACAATATTGTCTGTCGACACGCTCTCCATAGTTTCGAGACCAAAACTTTGTGTCGACATCTCTCTCTTCTAAATTCAAGATTTCTCTTAACCCTAATGGCGCTCAAGCTTGAAGAGAACGTCAATGAAGGATATGAGGTAGTATGCAATGCATTTGACCATGCGGAACGAGAAATTATGGATGTTGTAACCCTAATTACAGAGAATGAGTTGGAATTTCTAGTTTCTGAACCAACTAACACTACTAGAAAAATGACTTTTAGCCACGATTTTTTTTTGCCACGGCAAAAAACCGTAGCTAATAGTAAGTATTAGTCACGACACTTGAACCGTGGCAAATACGTTAGTATTAGCCACGGATGACTGAACCGTGGCAAAAAAAACACTTTTTGCCACGGTTTGCCTATTCCGTGGCTAATAAGCTAGTATTAGTCACGGAAGCCTGAACCGTGGCAAAAAGTCATGGTATTTTTAGTCCCACACTGCCAATTTCAATAAAAATTTCGATTTTATATAACACATTCCTTAATGAATGTTTGAATTTTCTGGGCTCACGGGTGGCGGGCGGAGGCGGCGGCGGTCGGCAGCGGCGGGCGGCGGGCGGCGACGGCGGGCGGCGGGCGGCGGCAGCGCGGCGGCGGCGGCGGCGGCGGCGCGGCGGCCGGCGGCGGCGGCAGAATATTTTTCTTTTGTTACAACCCCTTTAGCCACGGAAATTCAACTGTGGCAAATAAGGAGCTTTAGCCACGACAATGGGACCGTGGCTAATAATCGCTGAAAAGTGACCCTTTAGCCACGATTCTAAACCGTGGCTAAAATTCGTGGCTAAAACTCTTTTTGCCATGGATTCAGCATGGCTAATACTATTAGCCACGCTCGCATTGCCCACGCCCATTTGTCGTGGGTAAGCCGTGGCTAAAAAGTATTAGCCACGGTTTTTGACTTTTAGCCACGGCAATCTGCCGTGGCTAAAAGTCTGTTTTTTAGTAGTGTAAGATCTGGAAGACAGAAACATTAGAATTCTTTGGTGCTGCTACCATAGACCAAACTGGACTCAAGATAAGATCCACAGTCCATGGAGTAAAGGTGAAAATCACCCAGAAGAGTCTTAGAAAAGTTCTTTACCTGCCTAGAACACAAGAGGAAGAAGATGTATCTGCTTCTAAGCTAAGAGAAGCACTTCAATGGTGTGGACTGGATTCCACCATGAAGACTGGATCAGTATTTAACAGGAAAGGTATGAATATGCAAGGAAAGTTCTTGTCTGAAGTGGTAGGAAAGGTGATTTTGTGCAAGGCAGGGGGGCATGATAGGATATCAGCTCATATGTTCAGCTTAATGACCAGGATCATCTTTAAACTAAAAACTGCTAGGTCAGCAGTTATTTTTGAGAAGATTACAGAAAGCATTAAGAAGCACAATCTGGGTAGAATTATGAGTCTGTACTTAGCTGGAACTATTCCAGAAGTAATGGAACAAGCAGCTGGTTCTAAAATTAACCACATGAGGAGAATGAACATGAGGATTATCTCAAGATGGGATAGGGTCCTCACTAAGGAGATGCCTGATGAGGAAAGGCAAGAGGTTCCTGAGAAATATACAACACAAGAAATTCCTGCACAATACCCTGCAGATGAAGTACAAGTGCAGGGGGAGCCCCATGTTGAGGAAGAGCAACTCACCTGGACAGTGAGATGGCTTACACAAACAATCCTTGAGGTAATTCAAGAGGTGAATCAATCAATTCTTATTGATAAAGATGAGACATTAACTGAATTTTTGATTTATGTTGATCAGCCAACTCAACTAGATAGTCAACCACAAGTTGTTATCATGGAAGATACATCTGCTGCTGATAAATCTCCTGAGATCAGAGAATCTCCAGTGCCTTCTCAACAAGAGTTTACCTTAGAAGAGCTATTTCCTGATTTAAAGCATGCTGGTTTTGAGTGGGAGAAAACTGTTTTTGAGGGAGAGCAAGTAGACCTTGAGGGGGAGCAAGTAAGGTCTCAGGAGGAGAATGTAAGAACTGAGGAGGAGCAAAGGACTCAGGGGGAGCAACCTAAGACTGTACAGTACTTGCCTCCTAGTCCTAAGGAATGGGTTGACATAGCTAGTACCTCAGCATCTGAGGATGAAGAAGATTTAAGAGCTAAGAAGAGCAAGCTATAGGTCTTCAAAAGGAGAAGCCAGAGCTACAAGAAGGCATTACAAACTGTTGCTCCACAACCTGCCCCAACAGCTGATTACAGCTCATTGTTGGTGGCCTTGCAAGTCAAGTTAGATGAGCAAAGGATTGTCATGGAGAGGTATATGGATGAGACCCATCAAGATCTACAACTCTCCTTGGCAATAGATATAAAGTCAATAAGATTTTAAGTAAATCAAAATAAGAAAGAAATGACTGATTATTTCCACAAGCGTGGAAAAGCTGTGGTTTTCCTTGCAATACACCAAGAGAAAATCAAGACTCAAGTGGATGATATAGCAGTGAAGCAGGGCTATGTCTTAGAGAATCAACTAAGAATGAATGATAATTTAACAGAATCACATAATGTGATGGTAACAGAGCTGAAGAATATTGCTACTGCACAGACTACAGCCAGGGCTACAGACAAGGCAGAATTTGCCAAGCAATTCCAAGAAGGAATAGCTGCTGTCCAAAATGCTATTACAGATTCTCAAAAGACTATTTCTGGCCAGCTACTGAAATTAAAGGCCTTCTATAAAGATGGTGTCAATTTTATGGATGGACAAGTCAGATTTTAGAAAGATGATCTCAGAGATCATGTTGCCAGAGAAGTCCTAAAGGGGGAGAGAGTACTAGTCAAAGCTGGATTTGACCATGCTAAATGGATTTCCAATAGCATCTGAGCCACACTTGGATATCCACCTCTGTGTGATGATGAAAATGTGGCTAAATCTGGTATACACGCTGCTGCTTTTGGAGGTGAACAAGCTGAAGTTGCTCAAGTAATTTATCCTCCAACAGATTTTGAGGTGATACACCAAGAAGTACAATCAATGTATAGCTCTCCAGAGAGTAATAAAAATATGATCATAGAGAAAGTAGACAAGCCTGTGTCAGAGGCAGTTTTGAAAGAGCAAGAAGCTCTATTGTCAAAGAAGAGATTCAGAGAACAGGATGAGTTAAAGCCAGATTTTGAGCAGTGGAGTCCTACTTCTATAAATATTATACTAACTTTTTGGAAAGCTGCAAAGGACAATACCCTAGAGAGGGGCAAATGGTACTCTGAACAAGAATGGAGAAAACATGAAGCCAGGCAAGAAGCTATTGTACAGTATAGAAGAAAGACAAAACTTGGGAAGATACCTCCTAATGCACAGGAGCCTAGCAAATATTTCCCAAAGCCTTATCATTATTTTGAAATACAAAAGATAAGGGCTGAAGAGCTAAAGAAGAAAGATCAAAAGGGCAAGAAGCCAGTTGATAACACTGATGTTCCAGTTCAAGCCAAGATTCAATCAGGCAAGGACATTGTCATCAAGGAGCCAGAGCAGACTTAGATTAGATTTACTAGATTTTATCACATTGTAAAATTTAATGTTTAAAATCTATGTAAACTTCTATTAAAGAAACTTTTGTAGTTGAAACAAAACTTGAATGAATGCTCATTGTGTTAGCATTATTTTCTGTGATAATATATTATATATGTTTTGTTTAGTATTTTCCCTGTCATATAATGTTGTTATACATCATAATGTGTATTTATTATGAATGGTGTATATCATTGACTAAGGGTTATGACTTCTCCAAATAGGGGGAGATTGTTGGCTACATTGGAAAATGTGTAGCAGATTTGAAGAAGCCTCACCCTACTCAATGATATACATCAAGGTGTATTTGATGTTGTTTTGAGTTTATATGTGCAGGTTAAGTAATTGCAGGAAATGCAGAAAAAAATTTTAAGTCCATGTGTCGACACCTAGAGAAGTTGTGTCGACACTTATGAAGGCTTGTGTCGACACTGGAGAAAAGCTGTGTCGACACTTGGAAAGGCTGAGTCGACACCAGAATCAACTGTGTCGACACCAAGAGGCTGTGTCGACACACAGAGAAGAAAAGTCGACATCATCTATGTCGACACCAAAATGCAGTGTCGACACACAAGAATACTTAGTCGACATCAAATGTGTCGACACATAGAGACAGTGTCGACACACAAAAGTATTTGTCAACATCAACTGTGTCGACACACAGCAAAGCTTCAAAAAAGTTAAAGTAAAGAAGTACTTGTGTCGACACAAAGGAGATGTGTCGACACACAGCAAGTTTCAACAAAGTTAAAGAAAAGAAGGCTTCTATCGACACACAGAATCAGTGTCGACACATTCTAAAGAAGCAGTGTCGAGAAGCTGTTACAATAACAAAAGGAGCTGTGTCGACACCACCGAGGCATGTGTCGACACTTAGTTCACTTGTGTCGACACTTAGTCTACTTGTGTCGACATATAATGAAGTTCAGTCTCGACACTTTCAGACAGAGACAGTGATTTCAAGAAGTGACTGGATGACTTGACAGCTGCCATTTCTAACCGGTCAACTACTACTGTCAAAGCTGTCAGAAGTTTGTTAGAAACCGGTTCAGCCGGTTACCATGAAGCAAGACTATATAAAGGCTTACACCTTCAACAGAAGAGATGAATTATTGAAGATTACACAGATATCTAACAACACAAAAAGAAGAAGACCTTCGATAGAAGATCCAAGAAGTTGGAGAGAGAGAGCTCCATCTAAGAAGTGCAGTTGCTGAACCAGGCTGCTAAGAAAGATTCAGATTGAGATCTGAATCTCAAGTCAGAAGCTGATTGAAGATCAACTTCTCAATAGATTCAACCCTACTGAGTTCAGATTCAAGAAGCTTTGAAGAAAGCTAAGAGAGGTTGATCTCTGCCATCAAGTTCTTCCAAGAACTGATGAAGAAGCCATCCATCCATTCTCTCTCTGTCAGGGTGGTGGTAATTTACTTTGTTAAATCAAATTTTTGTAGGATCTTTATAGATCTGAGACTGTAAGTCTGTTTTATAAAGGCTGAGTGTAGGAGAGTAAATTCTCTGAGTGGTAGGCCTTGTTGAAGGCTGAGGTAGGGTTGTGAGCCTGAGTTGTAGGAGATTGAGATCTCTGAGTGTAGGCCTTGTTGAAGGCTGAGGTAGGGCAGTTTGCCTGAGTTGTAGGAACCTTGTTTGGGGTTCTGAGTTGTAAGATCTGAGGATCTGAGGTGAAGTGCAGAAGTTAGGCCGAATCTAGTACACTGCTAGATAGGCGAAAGGGGAAAGTGGATGTACCCAGACCTTGGGGAACCACTATAAAAATTATGTGCACTCTGTGATTGATTGTTTCTGTGATTGTTGTGTTGTGTTAGCAGTAGAATTTGCAGTTTATTTTTAGTTAACTGAACAACTTTTTTGCCTTAAAAGAAAATTAGGAATTACACTTATTCACCCCCCTCTAGGTGGTTAGGCACTAATTCTTTCACAAGTCAATCTTCCGCCTGCGTTGGGGAACTCGTCCCGCCAAACATAGGTGGATGAAATTCCATAAACCGATTCAGTTGCTCATTTTCTTCTTGCTCCTCCACGATAGCTTCAACATGCTCTTGCCTTGCAGCAGGCCGTACTGGTACCCCTGCAGGCCTTGCCTGCCCAGTAGTCTGTGCATATAACACTGCGAGCACCGTCTCAGTCACCACACGTATGGTGTCCGCCGAGGGAGGTGTAGGCGCTTCAACTGGTGTTGCACTCTCATCAGAATGCTTGGGATCAGACTGCCCAGCACCACTTCTCATCACCTATCAATGGACAAAACACCAGTTACGTCCAGTCCATAACAACAAACATACAGAAACTGCACTCTCACGCTCCTCACATGCATGTATAACATTCCTAGTGGACATTCTTGAGTTCACTTATGTTCTCCCTCCCACAAATCTCAAACCTGGCTCTGATACCACTTTGTAACGCCTCTATTCGTCTCATGGAATATAACGGCGGGTCCGGCCAGGGCCCCACGCCATATTTCACACACAAATGGCGGAATTACGTGTGAATATCAAAATCGCTTTCTACTCATATCCTAACTCAGAGAATTCTAGAGCAGCATTTTACGTTGCAAGAACTCAATATATTGAATGTCCACTAATACATAAACGACACATTTATATATATAAACCAGGAATATATACAACACACACACGCTCACGGCCTTAAGGCCTTACAAGTTGTTCTTTACAAATGTACAACTTCATACATCGGCACGCAGGCCGACCACACATGAAATCCAAGAATTTTTTGCACGGCCTTCAAGGGCCTTTAAGTAGCGAGGCTTCATTCTTCTCAATTCAATTCAACCCACCAGCACCTACAATCAGACATCCACCCCATGAGCGGTAAACAAAGCAATGGTCAGCATTAGTTGACCATTTATAACGACCCTACCACTTACCTGGGGCAGTGGTTCCTTCCCTGTATGCATTGTAATCATAAGGTCTACCCATCACAACAAGTGCTCTCAGGCACAATAGTATCACAAACGTCGGCCTCCGCCAGGCGCTCCGTGCACTCAGGGAACCATATTGGTATACCGGATATAGTAGTTGCCCACCACCGATTAGAGTTTATTAACGTGTTGGCTGGCCGGTCCTAGTCAGCAGTCACGCATGTTTGGGACATTCCGCCTTAACCACTCAGAGGTGACAACCTCACAGTAAACTTGAGCATTTCCAAACCAGATCGACCCACCATTGTCGTGCAACAAGTCGTTTCTGTCTCGCGTCCCCCAAGCCCGCTGCCAATCGATCTCCCAAAATAACCAGGGGCAGGTCAGCCTTTCTCGTGCTCAAACCATCAGTAGCGCACCACTAGACGCGGGTCGGCTTTTGTAACGCCCCCGATTTTTTTTGTTTCCGATGAATTTATTGGATTTGGTATCATCATACTTATGACGTCTTGGCGTTACTTTTAACTTCGAGTTGACGGCGCAACGCCGTTAAGGCATTTCTGCGTCCGTTAGGTCGAGTCAGCCAAATTCTTGAATTTTTGTGGTAATTGGAAATTTTGCATTTGAGATTTAAGTTGTGTAATTTTGGGCTTGCTGGTCAAAATTCTTTGCAATCCGAGAATTTTTGGAATCTCGACGCACGATTGTAGTTTTGAATAATTTATGTTCATTGTATACTTTGAAAATTAATATCTCAGGAATGGCCCGTCGGATATAGGTTCTGGCTTCGCCATTGGAATTGTAGTGTCAGTGTTTGCCTACGGTGTGAGTTTCGTTTAATTCGACACGCATATGAGCCTCCGTTTCGAACATGTGTTTCCTTGTTCAACATCTGCAATTGTAAAATTTTGCCTTGTTATCTCGAGTGCTGCCCCTGTTTTTCTCGAGTGAATGGCTTAGTCTCGAGTCCCCCCTTCAACTTCTCGAGTAGTTTCAGCCTTGGCTCTCGAGAGATCGAATTTCTCTCGAGATATGGCTTATTGTTTTCTCGAGTTGGGTTGGTTGTCTCGAGTGCCAAAAGTCTCCAACCCGAGTAAACATCTCCATCTCGAGTAGACCTATTCCACTCGAGTTGTTCTGTTCAGTCGGAATTCAGGTGCTATTTTTAGGGTAAAACTGTGTCGTATGGAAAAATGGTCAACATTAAATTTGTTCTTCTCGACGAGATCTACTACTTTTATGCTGGACACGTTTCGATTTGAAGCCATCGTAGACCTCTATTTTCGATTTTCCCAAAACTGCTCATAAATAGCCCGTTCGATTGATTCTCTCGAGTTCTAGGCCTACTATCTCGAGTATACCTGATCCACTCAAGTTCTATGCCTATTATCTCGAGTTCCTATGATTATATCGAGTTCCCAAAGTCTCCTTCTCGAGTAAACCCCTCCATCTTGAGTGTCCATCTTGAGTAAACCCCACCATCTCGAGTAAACCTATTTCCTCACGAGTAGTCTGTACAGTCTGAGTTCGGGCACCATTTTAAGGGTAACAATTGTGTCGTACAAAACAATGGTGAACATAAAATTTGTTCATCTCGACGAGATCTACAACTTTCATGTTGGACATGTTTCGATTTGGAGTCATCCTACACCTCTATTTTTTGTTCCCGCAAAACCGCTCGTAATAATCCGTTTTTGACAAAACTTTTTATAAACATATATATATATATATATATATATATATATATATATATATATATATATATATATATATATATATATATATATATATATATATATATATATATATATTCTTATACTTAGGTTTTAGAACCGAGCTTCATCTTCTCCGATATTTTTCTCCCGAACCAGAGCAGCGAGGGAGAGAGACAGAGTTTCTTTTTCGTAAATCTTCCGGTGGCCGCCGACGGTGCTCGGTTGCTCGAATTCTTCAACCGAACATAGAACTGGAAAGCTCTCGTTGAGAGCTACACTATCGTGATTTCAACTCCTCCCGTGTTCCTTTTCCCCGATCTACAACGTGGAGTGAATGAGAGGACTTTTCTGGTAAAATCAAGGCAAGTGGTGGTTTACCCTCTTTCCTCCTTGTCCGATTTTGATGGTAACGGTTAAGTTTTGTTTCTTTAATTTTGTGCACTTGATTATGCTAATTAGTAGACATGTTTAATCTTCCTAGAAGTCCATTTAATTTTGCAAGTTCTTATCATGACAACTCAACCTTGTAGCGTATAGCGATTTAGTGAAATATTATGTTGTTGGCTTTACCGCTCCTAGTTATTATTGTAGAGCGTGTTAGGGATTATTTGGGGACTGTAAATCATTCCTAGAGGTTGATCAACCATGTCTTTAACCTAGAAATTCGACTAGAATCCGATGTGCCAAGTGCTGAGATTTGTTTCCTGGTGTTTCGTTCTTGCGGGTGTTTGTGGGCAAATCCACCGACCGCAAGGTTTGTTTCCTTTATTAGTGGTCTGTGAAACTCTATCGGTAGTTGGGCATCTTGCGGCGATTAGTGGTGTGTACAAGTCTCCCCCGGAGTTAGACGGATTTTAATATATGTGAGGGGTGTGACCGGTTTTAGTGGACACCCTGCCCGTTTAGATAGAGTTGACCACATGTGACTAATAAAGTTTTGGAGTATTCCTTCTTATGGTTTAATCATGTTTTCTCCCTCTACTTTGGGTATCTGACATGATTTGTTGTACATGATGGTTCACATAAGTTCTTTTCTTTCTATTTTGGTACTTTACTACTGTACTTTACTCCAGTACTTTTGGTCTGTGGTTGGTACCCCTTCTGACCTTTGCTTATTTTGGCTTACTTTTCTGCCACCATTTGTACCTTCTTGCTGAGGTATTCGGTCTTTCTAATGCCTCAGGTTCGGAGCTTTAGCAGGTAGTGGAGCTGGTTTTTGGTCTCTCGAAACAGCAGTGTTTGGCTGTGGTTTTTCACCTCGCCGTAGCGAGGTAGTTTGTTGCTTTAGTTTTCTTTCCTAGTTCAGACATACTTAGTATTATGGGTTCGTGTCAGGTTGTTGACGCCCACAGGATTGTTGATTTTTGACACTAGCTAGCTGATGTCATTTTCTCATGTTTGGTTTAGATTACTTGCTCTCTGGGATGATTTATTGCTAGGACTACATGTTAGATATTTTAAGCTTATAAAAAACCTATTATGTAAGACCCCTTTTTTTTCTTTTCTCGTTCAAACCTTGGGGTCTTATGCCCAGAACCGCCGCTTTGCGGTGACACCTTCGCGCCCGGGATGATCGTCACTACAAAACGCCGATTCTGCTGGCCTTATTGATCACAAAAGTAGCAGTACAAGAGAATAGACATGTAAGTCCACAGAAAATCACATATCATATCAATAACCTCCATGAAGGGAGTGTCCACAGAATAATATATCAGAGTACTAAAATACGGGCTTGTGCCCGGAACATCATGTTCTCACTACAAATCACTCATGCGGAAGCAAAAACAGAACATCTACTGAAGGTCGAGACTCACGGTCCCGGCTGTAAGAACTCCAGAGCTAGACTGCCCCATCTCCAAGCACACCGGTCTCTGGGGCTGCTCCCCCATGCTGGGCTCCACGATTCCCTAAAATGATGCGGTTCGAAAACCGTTAGTCATAAAGACTAAGCCCTATCATCCCCTACCCCTTCCCCGATGGCTCCTAGGTACCGAGCGGAGAGTAAGAAAGGGAAGGACATGAAGGTGGACAATAAATCAAAAGAAACAGGTGGCAGCGGAACTAATCTAGTAATTCTATAATAAATAATGGAAATAAGATGTAATATGAAAAGTAACCTTCACTTATGTGAGAACACATAAGCCAAGGGGTATTCTGCAAGACTCCCATCGTATAAAAAGTCTCATACTAATTTATACGTTGGGGTGTCGGTTATCAAACAACAATATATATATATATATATATATATATATATATATATATATATATATATATATATATATATATATATATATATATATCAAAATTGACCTTAATTTATAAACTTTCCCATAAAAGCTTATAGACCAAGGGTTTTGCAAGTCCTAATGTATAAGCGTCCCATTCCACTTATACCTTAGGTGTCAGGGGTTAAATGAATCGATTATGCTATGACATGCAAGTGGGTATGATAGAACATGAAAGTGCAACACACACACACGGCTCTGTGCACACAGACCTTTAGTTCCCCCTTTTTAGAGCCGTAGCCTCCCAGGATACCTCCATAGTGGCAGACGGACGCGGTGGGTTGGGCCTCGCCCACCTCTAAACCAGTAAAGCACTACCGGTCAGACCTATCATACGCCTCAACGCTTGGTGCATGAAGTGGACTCCTGCGTACTCTTGCCGGCTGGCGCACCGGACTTCTGTTGGCGAAATGCTAACCACACTTGCCAGGTCAGCGTATTGGCATCGGTGCATCGACCCTCCAATAACGAAGACCCACCACCTTAATTTTCTTTCCTTTTATTCACATGCAAATTTAACGTATTCAAAAACCGAGCCGAAGCTCCCCGGAATAAAATGTCTGTCTCAAACAATCGAGCCGAAACTCCCCGAACCAAAACGTCCTTCTCTTAACTATCTGAGCCGAAGCTCTTCGCACCAAAACGTCTGTCTCTTAACTATCCAAGCCGAAGCTCCTAACTATCATCCTGTGCTATCTGTGTTCGTGAAATATGCAACCCTAATTACTAACTTACTCTTTTCAGCTTGTTAATACAGTTTACGTTAACCAGGACTGCCCCCAGTATTCCCTGTGAAGGGCTCTCAAGGGGCACTAGGAACTATGATGGGATTACGCCCATCGTTCCCTTTCGCAAGGTACTTATTATTATTATTTGTTGATTCCCTTACCCATTACTTTCTCGTGTTACGATAGACTAACCTAGTGTGATGTTTAACCTTCCTCTCTTCGGGAAAGACGATCTTTCGTCGAACCCGAGCACCTCTTAACTCTAGCCAACACCACTTCTCACCAACCTTCCCATCCTTATATGGTGAACACTTTCACATCCATCCATTTCAGTAGATTAACTAACTCCAACGCTGTGCCCCATCATATCCTATGACTGTTAACTCAAATTGCTAATTGCAGACTATCCTACGCTATATGTCGAACCGGATAGGAAATGATCCAATACTCATCCAAATGCCCTAACTTATTTACTGGAGGTATATCATGATATAACTAGCCCATAATCAGAAAATTATAATTTTTCCTAATTTATCTGGCATTTAATTAATTTCCTCAAAAATTCCAAGGGCTACCGGTTTGAACATGAACTACCCTAAGTACTCATGAAAGGTGTCCAACAAAATTATTATAAATATTATGTTGTCTCAATATGGTAGATCCAAAGTATCACAATTTTTCTATCATCAAAAGGGCACTAAACTATTTTAGCAATATTTTCTATCTTTCGTTATTTATGAATCAAGTACAGAAAATATTCATCCAGAAATTATAAATTAATTAAAAATAGCATTGGCCAAGTTTCATAATTTTTCAGCTTAGTATTAATCTCTGAATAAATTAATTATCAAAAATCTCCATAAGGTGGACTTGTAAAGAAAGTGTCGTAACTAAGATTCTAAAAATCATGAATAACTGTCAACAAGCATATAATTGCCTGAAAATCTCAATTCCTAAGTCTCATAATTTTTCAACAGAAATATCATCCATAATTAATTTTTAAACCATAAAACCCCTTTTTAACATTTGTGAATGAAGTACTAGATTTACTAAACTAAAAATTATACAAAAATTCAGCAGCAACCATCCAGAACTAAAACAGTTACTACCAAGATTTCATGGGGTTTCAATGAACAGAAAGATCTAAATAATTAAAACGTCAGTTAGGGCTATAGCAAACTTTACAAATGAAGTACTAGAAATAAATATCATAAAATTCCAATAAAATTGCTATAGGTTCTGCCCATCCCAAAACTCACTCTACCTGAGTTTCACAGCTTTTAAATAATTTTTAGTTACTGATTTTACTCATTTGAGATTTTAACCTAAAACTAAGGTTAGAGTTTTGAGGTCTCTACCTATCTCCAAATCCTCTGAGATTCCATCCAGATGATTTATATTATGCTAACGTTGACTCTACTGAGTTTCAAGACAATACGAGGGCATTTGCCCCATGTCCTTCACAACCCTCAAAACCCTCCCTTTAGGGTTTGAGTTTGGATCCTAGGGTAAATCAACCCTAAAACACACCATTTTTCTCCAAGTGGGTTATAATAACCCTTCTAAGTCAGTGGTCAAAATATCAGCCTCTGTTGAGGTGATTTGACCGTTCCAAACTCTTAGTGCACTTTTTACTCAAAAACGCCTCATTAATGCCTAGTTAAGGATAGGTGATTTCCTACCCAAAACATATCCAAATCAGTTGGAATTTTGTTCAGAGCTAGTTTTTATAGCCAGGGACCCCCTCACCAAAATTTGGGAGAGTTTGGAGGTAATTTGACCACTTAAATAAATTACTCTAACTTTATTAAATTAAAACAAACATCTTAGGCAGATTATCTCCAAAAATTCACATTTTTGTACAACCTCTAGGTATGGCTAAGGGTAACCCCTTGCCCAAATTTCAGGTCATTTGGACAAGGGACGAAGAGTGGACATTCATTTTAGTTTCTGCCCAACTCTATGTACAGCCCCCACTAAAATGGGTGCTGCAGTCAAATCACTTACCCAAACAAGTTGAAATTAATTTTAAATTAATCTAGACTCGAAGGGCTACAATTTTCGTGACTGGACATTTGTCCTAAATCGGCTTCTAAGTGCCTCGTTTTGCAGCATCACAATGTGCCCATTTAATTTATCTTTTCCTTATATATTATGTACATAATTTTTATATTATAAAAAATATTTTTATTGTTCATCTTCTACTGAACCCGAAAACCTGAACTCAAAAAACTTATATTTCCTGTAGCTCTTCCGCGATCCGTCGCCGGCCGTCCGGTCACTTCCCAGGCCAGCCACCACCACCACCACCTCCGTCGAGGCGATGTCTATCAGTCGGCGGTGGTTTGGCCGCCGGAGGTGGCGGTTTCCGACGAACCCGAAAATATATTTTTCATGGTTTCTTTTTTTTTTCATGAAAACGCGAGATAGGTCCGGCTCCGTTGAACACGAACTTACTTTCTAAGATCCTAAGATCTACCAATAAAAGAAGAAGTAGAGGAGGACCTTGTTCGCAGTTTGGAGGCGAGATGAACGTCGGGTTGTCATGGCGCGGTGGTGGCGTTGCCGAACTTCTTCTACAGCAAGAACAACAATTCTAATCCATTTGGCCAAGAGTGTAAACTTCTCAACTTGCTCTAAGGGGGATTTTATAGATCACCAAGTGGGGAGGGGAAAGGGTAAAGCATTTATGGCCATGAAGGCTCTCCTCTTAATAGTATTTCGGTTATGGTGGAGGGAGAGGAAAAGGTGGAAGATGAAAAGATGTGTCCAGGTGGCGATTTCCCATTGGGCCAACACTTCCTTATTTTATTAAGTAATTAGAGAAGGAAACGGCCCATAAATACTCCTGGTGTAACTTCCCATAATCAGAGTTAATTGTGGCATGTGTTAAAGTAATTTCCAGCCTGGCTGACGTTTCGGAATTTGTCACGGGCGTGACGGGCCTATCACGGGCGTGACATTAGTACATTCGTCGTTCTCGAGTCGACGACCGATTTTTCTGCGTCGGTTCACGGGTCACCCCCCATTTCACGGGCGTGACACGTTTATCACGGGCGTGACATGTGTTCTTCGTTTGACGTTCATCGAGCTGAGGTCGACGGTCGGTGGGGGTGTCACGCCCTAGGTCACGGGCAAGACGGGCCTGTCACGGGTATGACCGGCCTGTGACTCAAACACCGCTCGACGATCGTCGAGCGCCGATCGTCAAACAGAGATACACGCCCAGTGTCACGCCCGTGTCAGATACGACACGACCGTGACACGACCATGTACTCACTCAAACACCGCTCGACGATCGTCGAGCGCCAATCGTCGAACAGAGAGACACGCCCCGTGTCACGCAATTGTCAGATACAACACGCCCGTGACACGACCGTGTACTCACTCCAACACCGCTCGACGATCGTCGAGCGCCGATCGTCGACGGTCGGTGGGGGCGTCACGCCCTAGGTCACGGTCGTGACCGGCCTGTCACGGGCGAGACCAACCCGTGACATGAGTTCTGAGCTCGGCGATCAGCTTCCTGATTTCGTCGACCATCAAAGGAAGTCACGGGCGTGATGGGTCGGTCACGGGCGTGGCCAACCCGTGGCTCGGGATTTAGGTCGATGGACTTTGGAGGATTGCATCTTCGGCTAGCCGTCATGCCTGAACCTATTTTTAGATCGGTTACTGTCAATTTCTGGGGTTTACGGGGGTTCTGTCACGGCAGACTGACTCCTAGGGGTCTAGCCGGAAATGGGATGTTACATATTATTAGTAAAGTATCCATGCAATCTCTTTTAAAACTTAGTCACTATCTTCCTGATTGGCGTAAAGACTTTTCCTATACTTATTATAAATCTAGTGTCTACTTAGCATGAGTTGTTCCTCAGAGACATTTTTACTCATGTAGGATGTTAGAGTCAATTTAAAAAAAGTACCTTCCGCAAGCGTATAATTATATTTTGAATCGTGGACTAGTTGATCCACTAAGGCGAGGGATACGACTATCATCGTAACTTAAACTGGATTTCATTCATAATAATTTATGTTTTCTTTTAAAACTGTAGAGTTTGGAGTCTTGTCTGAATATCTGTTGTTATCCCCTGCACGGCGTGGCATCACGTTGTGTATTTTTCCCATACCCTGATATAATTAAATTGTTGGTAAAATGTGGGTCGTGATAGTTGGTATCAGAGCCAGGTTGCTTGACAATTGGTCAGACAACCTTGTCTTGTTAGTGTTAGTTGTTTAGTGACATTTCATGCACACACCGATGTGTCATCAGTACGTCTTAGCCAAAGCATAGTCACTACACTCATAGCATGATAAGAAGTATACGGGGCATATTATGTAGTATGAGATGCATAATATGTGTTTGTATATGGATCCACCATAGGTGGCAAAATGTGACGGTTATATTGTGTGGGATGCATAACCACCATCACATGGGTGCCCATTAGCACGTTTTCTTTTCTCGTTGCATGGGATGTTATATAGTATGGGATGCATAACATTTCATGTGTACGCTGCTCATAACATGCATTAGGGCCTTTATAGAATGCATAACACTACATACATTGCATAACATCGCATAAGCATGTGTGCTAAGTTAAGGTTTACATTATGACACATGTACAAACATGATTTTAAATAAGAATAAAGAATACATGCATTCATGTCGTAGGCACAAGAGTAAATAGGATGAGAGGATATCATCCTAAGTAGGACATAGCATCATTATAAAATCCCAGAGCAAGTTGCAGTGTAAGCAAGTGTCTATAAAGTATGGCCTGAACTAGACGTGTGGCTTTGTTGTAAGCTAGGATTTCGATAAGTTGTTCGTTTGGTTTTTAGAAATGCCGCCAAAGCATCCTGCGATGAGGTCGACTCCCCAGTCAGAGGGTGAGTCATCAGGTGCGCAAAGTTACTCGATTATCGAGGGTCTGCGTCAGAACAACGAGGCTCTGTCGAGGCAATTAGTTACGATGCAATCACAAATTCAGTCTTTGTTGTCTGTCGCTCCCACGCATCAACCTTTAGCGCAAGAGCCTGCCTTGGGCCAAGCCATGCCCGATACACCTGCTCTTCTGGTGCCCCCGCTGGTGATACCACCAGAAATGAATTTCATATCGCACTTCCAATGGTTAGGACCTCCCACCTACGACGGGAGTGCCGACTTTCTGATTTTAGATGATTGGATCATCTCCATCGAGGAGATGTTTTCGAATTCCGGAATTCTAGAAGCACAGAAGGTGGTGATTGCAGCCTATCAGTTAAAAGTCCTAGAAAAGAGTTGGTGGATTCAGGAAAGAGAGAGTCTGAAGGAAGGATGTTCTTGGGAATCCTTTAAGAAGATGCTGCTGAAGAAGTTTTTACCCTCGATCGAGCAGGACCGCCGGATGAATAACTTCCGGCATCTGAAGCAGAGACAGCTCATCGTGAGCGAGTACGAGGTTGAGTTTAGAAAACTGAGTAGGTTTGCTCCTGATTTGGTAGCTTCTGAGGAGGGTAGAGTGAAACATTTCCTAAGTGGATTAAGAAGCGATGTCCAGCAGTGGGCATGCGCTTACTGAGCTGGAAGCTATGCTGAAGCAGTTGAAGCCGCTTTGAAGGTCGAGGCGATCGAGAACGCCAAGAATCGAGGTGCTCTGGTGAGGAAAGAGAAAAGGAAAGGTATTGAGGATGGTAGCTCCAGGGCATCTGGCCCTTCTTCGAAGAAGAAAAGTAAGGAAGTGTGTAGCATCTGTGGTCGTCCTGGACACCCTTATGAAAGGTGTTTCAAGAGGACTGCCACCCTGAAGCAGCAGGTGCACGCCATCCAAGGTACACCTAAGGGAGAGCTAGTGTGCTAGTTCTGTTCAAGGAAAGGTCATGATGTGAGTCGGTGTTGGATGAAAGAAAGGACTTGCTTCCAGTGCGGGCAGAAGGGACACCAGAAGTCTTCGTGCCCCTAAGCTCAGTCCCCATTGCAGCCTGCCCCGCTTCGAGCTCTGCCGCCGCCACCAAACCTGGATAAAGGAAAAGGAAAGCTGAACGTAATGACCAGCGAGGAAGCCCAAACCTCTATGCAAGTGATAGCAGGTTATCCTCAGTTTAATTTATCTTTATTATTTATTGTTTTTGCCCTAGTTATCGTTCGTTTAGTTATGAATGCTACAGTTTTAGGGGAGTTTAAGGTGCGGAATAGGTGGGCGTGCGTTCGTTTTGATTCGGGTGCCACCCATTCCTTTATGGCCTGGAGGTTTGTTGATAAACATCGCCTGGATGTGGATCAATTAGGAGACTCCTTCAATATCAAGCTTCCATCTGGTGTTTTACACTAGTAGGGCAAGTAAAAGGTAGTGGAATACTCTCACAGATCGGAGCGTAATTGTAAGACCCCACTCTCGGATCCCAAAATACGACACGAAGGGGGAGTCTTATGCCCGGAACAGCCATCTTATGGTAGCATTAGCATACGGGCTAACCTGTACCACAAGACGCCTATTCTGCCGGCTACAACAATATCAATAGAACATGCCAACCCAAACAAATACAATAAGCAAGAGAAGTCAAAATCCACACTAAGTATAAATGTCCAAAACATCAATAATGAGAAGCTAAAACATGCTTCTACATATATATCAGAGTACAGCTAAACATTGCCCCAACGGGCTACATCAGAGTATCAAACACTAACCTCATTAACCGACGGTATCGACGACACCGTCACTTCAGGCCTTGTCGTCCTGACCTGGCTGTCCTGCAGCGTAGTCTGCGGCAGCTCTACCTGCGGCGTGACCTCCTAAAAAGGAAGATGTAGCAACCGTTAGTCGAAACGACTAAGTGGTTTCACATCCGCTCCCCCGGCGACTCCTCGGCACCGGGCGGAGAAAAGGGACAAGGGTAATATATATATGCAAGTAAAAGAGGTACAAGCAGGTGACAATAGTGTAAGATTAACAATAACATGATTTAGAAAATATTTAAGAGCTACACTAAACTAGCAAGTATAAGTAATAGCAGGAAAATAACTTTGTTGGGTACATTGGTCAAATGTACCTGATTTGAAGAAGCCTCACCTAACTCAATGATATGCATCATAATGTATTTGATGTTTGTTTGAGTTACTTGTGCAGGTTAGGTATTCACTAGACTGAAGCTAAAAGTTTCTAAGTCCATGTGTCGACACCCAGAGGGAAAGTGTCGACACTTGAGAAAGCTTGTGTCGACACCCAGACAAGCAGTGTCGACACTTGGAGTCATTGTGTCGACACCTGGGAAGAAGAGTCGACACTAGTCAGAAAGTGTCGACACTTGGAGCTGTGTCGACACTCAGTGTAGAAGAATGCAGAAGAAGCTGTGTCGACACTTAGCAGAAGTGTCGACACCTAGAAGAGCTGTGTCTACACCAGAAAGTGTCGACACTTGGAGCTGTGTCGACACTCAGCAAAAGTCTGCAGAGTCTAAGTAAAAGTGTCGACACTCAACACAATGTGTCGACACTATGCTGAAGAGTCAGTATTTGAAGAAAGTGTCGACACTCAGCACAATGTGTCGACACACAACCAGAAGACTCTACACTTGAAGAAAGTGTCGACACCCAGCACAATGTGTCGACACTTAGTTGAAGACTCTACACTTGAAGAAAGTGTCGACACAAGGAGCTGTGTCGACACTTAGCAAAGAACAGAAAAGTTACAAAATATTCTAAGTACAAGTGTCGACACTAAAGGAATGTTTCGACACTCAGCTGAAGAATCAAAAGTGAAGACTTGTGTTGACACCAAGAAGCAGTGTCGACACTTGACAGTTTCAACACATGAAGATGTGTCGACACAAAGAACATGTGTCGACACTTAGAAGAATACAGTTAAAGAATGAAGTACAAGTACTTGTGTCGACACTCAATTTCAGTGTCGACACATGCAGAAGAATCTGTGTCGAGACATACAAGGAATTGTGTCGACACCTTGTAGACTTGTGTCGACACTTACACAACATGTGTCGACACTTGGCCTATAAGTGTCGACACTTAAGAACAGAAAGTCTCGACACTATCTGACAGTTAGAGAAATTTCAAGAAGTGACTGGTTGACATGACAGCTGCCGACCCAGCCGGTCTACATCAACTGTCAGAGATATCAGAAGTCTGTTATGAACCGGACCAGCCGGTTACCATGAAGGAAGCCTATAAATAGGCATCCATAGTTTACAGAAACTGTTGTTGAAAAGATTGAAGAAGTAATATAGAAGTGGTTGAAAAAGTTTTTGATAGAGAGAGTTCAGATCTTTGTAAAAGTGGTATATTGAGTATCAACACAAGAAGATCTTGCTGTGTATCGGCAGATCTAAGAAGTTGGAGAGAGAGAGCTCCAACCAAGTATTCAGTCTTTGGAACTAAGGCTGAGAAGAAGAATTCAGAGTCATCTGGATTTCAAGAAGCAGAGGTCAAGGAACAACTGCAGAAGATTCAGACTAATTCAGTTCTAATCAAGAAGCTTTGAAGGAAGCTAAGTCAGTTTGGATCTAACTGAGTTCTTCCAAGAACTCTTCAAGAATCTCTCAACTCCTCTCTTATTTTCTGAGTTGTAGAGTTAGCTATTGTACTTTCTATTTTAACTTGTAGGATCCATTGGATCTGAGAGAATTGTAAGCCTATATTATAAAGGCTGAGGGCAGGGCTTGATTGCCTGAGTGTAGGAGTTGAAGAACTCTGAGTGTAGGCCTGGGTGGCTGAGTGTAGGCCTGTTGGCTGAGTGTAAGGCTTTGGGCCTGAGGTAGGAACCTAGTTGGGTTCTGAGTTAGTGGAGAAGTTTGGCCGAATCTAGTACACTGCTAGATAGGCGAAGGGGGAAAGTGGATGTACCCAAAGATTGGGGAACCACTATAAACTAGTGTGTCTTCTGTGTTGTGCTGTGCTGTGGAATTACTGTTTATTTCTGTAATTGCTGTTAGTTGTAATAATCTGTGAAATAACTGTTGAGCTGCCAACAAAATTGCAAAAAGGTTTAGGTCACCTATTCACCCCCCCCCCCTCTAGGTGTTTAGGTACCATATCTTTCAAGTGGTATCAGAGGGAGGTTCCTCAAAAAGGACTAACTGCCTGAGGAGATCCAGGTTGGCAGATTCAGTATAAGTCAGGAAACAGTTTCAAGAAACTCAAGAAATATGGGGTCTTCAGAGAATCACAAGGAATTGGGTTCAATGAAACTGCCCATATGCAGAAAGGAGATTTTTGGAATCTGGAAAGAAAGGGTAAGGCTGTTCATGGAGGCCTCTGACCCTAGGATCTACATCACAGTCAAAGAAGGGCCTTATGTGCCCATGAAGATTTCAGTCTTGGATGCTACACAGAGAACTCCAAAGGATTTTTCTGAGATGACCAAGGATGAGATTGTCCTAGCTACAATGGACAAAAGGGCACAGAACATCATAGTTAGTGCAATTGATGATGCCACCTTCCAGAACCTTATTCACTGTAAAATAGCAAAAGAAATGTGGGATACCCTCATTGTCTACATGGAAGGTTCTGAAGAAGTAAGACAAGATAGGAAGTCCTTGCTTAATCAAGAATATGAGAGCTTTAGGCAAGGAAGAGGAGATAGCATCACTGAATGCTACAAGAAGTTTTATAGAATTGTTAATGAACTCATGTCCTATGGAAGAGAGTTCTCTAACTATGAATTGAATGATAAATTCTTAAGATCCCTAACCAAAGACTGGGACACCAAGATCTGTGCCATCAGAGATGGCAAAGTTGGGAGAAATTCCTCCTCCCACACTGTTTGGCAAGTTGTTATCTTATGAGATGCAATTGTCAGTAAGAAAAGAGGAGGAAAAGTCAACAAGGACTGAACACAGGGAAAGGACTGTTGCCTTTAAGTCAGAAGTACCTAGAAAGAACAGGACTAAGTCATCAACTCCTCCTCCAGAGGTAGCTGAATCAGAATCTGATGAGTCTGTTAGCACTAAATCTACAAGCAGTGAAAGTGATGAAGATTTTGCTGCATTCACCAGACATTTTCAGAAATTCCTTAAGAAGAAACAGTGGAGGTCCAGACCTTCATATTCCAAAGGGAAAGAAGTCCAGTATCAGGAGAAGAAGCCTTCAAAGAAGGATAAGAAAAAGACAAAGACTAGTAAGGCAACTGGGTCTAAGATTGTGTGTTACTGCTGCAATAGACAGGGTCATGTTATTGCAGATTGTCCTGAAAGAAGGAAAGAATCCAGTGACAAAAAGAAGACTCACTTCAAAGGAAAGAAGGAGAAGTCTTTTGTTGCAAAGAATGAGAAGACTCTTTCAGACATTTCTTCTTCAGACACTGAGACAGATGCTGAAGCCTATATAGGGCTATTTGCTGAAGAAGAAGAGGAGTTTATGCAGATCATGGAATCAATCTATGAACAAGAAGAGAGTCAGTGCCAAGGACTGATGGCATTGACTGAAAGTACCAAAATCCTGGAGCAGCCAGGACCTAGTCAGGTACAAAGTCTAACCTTAAGTTCAGATTCCAGTTCTAGTTCAGAGTCAGAATCATCTTCATCAAGTGATGGAAGTGTTTCTGAATCTGAGGGAGATATTCATCAGCTCTTAGATGAATACCAAGTACTGTTGCAAGCCTATAAGAAAAGCAAGATCCTAGCCAAAAGTCAGGCTAAGGAGATTGCTGATCTCAAGGCAGCTGCAACAGATTTTGAGAAGCAGTATGATCAAAAACTGAATGAAGTAGCCAGGCTGAAACACATTACTGTGATTCAGATGGGTACTATTACATTTAAGAATGATCAAATTAAGAGACTGGAGACAAATCTCCAGAAGGAAAAAGAACTTGCTGCCAGGTTTTCAAAACCTAAATCAGTATTACCATTAATTGATGAATTTGTTCATCAAAAAGGCAAAGCTGGACTAGGTTTTGTTAGACCTGCAGGGACTGTACAGTCCAAGTTCAAGTCCAAGGGTAAAGCCCCAACATTCAACAAGCCTGCTGTAGTCAAAACAACAAAGGTTGTATCTAAGCAAAGGTACAACAAGTTTGAATGCTGGTGCTGTGGCAAGGTTGGCCACTTTGCCTTGGATTGTTGGCACAATGCTAGTGCCAAGTTGAGTAGCAAGTTACCTGATGGAAAGCCAGTAGGTAGCTATGTCAAGTTGCAAACTAACAATCACCAAGGACCCAAGTTTACTCTGGGTTCTAAGGTTCATTAATTTGTTTTGCAGGTGAATCCAAGTGTCCATACCCCTACATGGTACTTGGATAGTGGATGTTCCAGACACATGACTGGAACTAGGGGACTACTGAAGGACTACATCCCAATCAAAAATGGTCCAAAGGTGACCTTTGGTGGTTCTGAAAAAGGAATCATCAAAGGGTTTGGTAACATTTCTTCTAACCTTGTTACCATTACTCAAGTGGCTTATGTTAAAGGTTTGAAACACAATCTTATTAAGTATAAGCCAATTAAGTGATGTAGGGTATGACATCTCATTTGTTAAAAATGGTTGTCATATCAAGAGGTCAAGTGATCAAGAGATCATTTTGACAGGATATAGAAAGAGAAATGTCTATTGTTTAGACATTATGGTTGAGAACAATAGTTCTCCAGTTTGTCTTGTAGCTGATGAGACAGTCTCTCAATGTGTCAAATGGCACAAGAGGCTTGCTCATCTTAATTACAAGACTATTGGCAAACTCTTTAGTAAAGAGTTAGTGAGGAATGGTCCTCAAGTTAAGTGTGTCAAAGATGGCATTTGCTCAGCGTGTCAAAAGGGCAAGCAGACTAAATCCACCTTTAGAAGCTTAGACAACAAAGATGCTGTGAGGTGTTTATACCTCTTGCATATGGATCTATTTGGTCCAATGCCAGTTCACAGCTTAGGTAGGAAGGTCTACACCTTTGTAGTTGTTGATGACTACTCAAGGTTTTCCTGGGTGTTCTTCTTAAAGCAGAAATCTGAAACACCTAGTGTCTTCTATAGTTTTGTTAAGCAAATTCAGAATGAATTGAACTGTACAGTGGTCAAAATTAGAAGTGACCATGGTACTGAGTTTCAGTCTGAAAGCATGACAAAGCTGTGTGAAGACTATGGGATATTTCAAGAATTCTCTTCACCTAGAACACCTCAGCAAAATGGCATAGCTGAAAGGAAAAATAGGACCTTGATAGAGGCTGGTAGAACCCTATTAAGTGATTCATCACTGCCAGAATATTTCTGGGCTGAAGCAGTTAACACTGCATGCCATGTGATAAATAGGGCTACCATCACTAAAAGGTTAAACAAGACCCCCTATGAAGTTATGAAAGGCAGGAAACCAAATTTATCCTACTTTAGGATCTTTGGTTGTAAATGCTTCATACTTAACAATGGAAAGTCTTACTAACTAAGTTTGCTGCCAAGTCCCAAGAGGGAGTGTTTGTTGGGTACAGCAATAATAGTAAGGCTTATAGAGTCTACAACTTGACTACACAAGTTGTAGAGGAGTCTGTGCATGTAGTTTTTGATGAGACACAACTAATTAACAATGAGTTGTCTAGCAATGTTATGCAGCCCCACAGGTCTTACTAAGAAGATGGACAAGCTAGCCATAGAAGATGTACCTGCTGCAAGACAGCAAGTAGAAGAAGATGGCTTATGTCCAGGGGGAGAACTACATGTACAAGGAGCTGAAGAAGTACAAGGAACTCAGCATGATGAAGATGCTGTAGAAGTTCAACCAGAAGTAAGGATGCCTCCAGCCAACAGGCATCTAAGAGATCATCCAGTAGAGCTGATTATTGGAGATCCAAGACAAGGTGTTCAGACAAGGAGCAGAAATCAGAATGCTGTAGTATATTCAAGTTTTCTGTCTCAAATAGAACCAAAGAAATTTGAAGAAGCTATACAAGATCCACAGTGGACTGAAGCAATGCAGGAGGAGCTTAATCAGTTCAAAAGGTGCAAGGTTTGGGATCTGGTTCCTAAGCCTAAAGATCACAATGTGATAGGAACAAAGTGGATCTACAGGAACAAGTTAGATGAACAAGGTGTCATCATTAAGAATAAGGCAAGACTGGTTGCAAAAGGATATAGGCAAGAAGAAGGTATTGATTTTGATCAAACCTTTGCTCCAGTAGCCAGACTGGAAGCCATAAGGATGTTCTTGGCCTATGCAACCTACCAAGGATTCAAAGTATACCAAATGGATGTGAAGTCAGCATTCCTTAATGGTAATTTAAAAGAAGAAGTATATGTGGAGCAGCCTTCAGGTTTTGTTGATCCTACTCTTCCACATTATGTCTATAGACTTAGGAAAGCATTATATGGGTTAAAACAAGCACCTAGAGCTTGGTATGAAACCCTATCTAGTTTCCTCATTGAGAACAAGTTCTCAAGGGGGAAAATAGATAAGACTCTATTCCTTAGGGAATCTAGAGGCAAAGTAATACTTGTCCAAATATATGTAGATGACATTATATTTGGGTCTACTGAAAGTAGCCTTTGCAAAAAGTTTGCAAAGCTTATGCAAAGTCAATTTGAGATGAGTAGTATGGGAGAGCTGAAGTTTTTCTTGGGTCTCCAAGTTAAACAGACTGAAAGTGGCTTGTCCATATGTCAGTCAAAGTTCACCCTAGAACTCATAAGGAAATATGGTATGGATTCATCCAGTACCATGAAGACTCCTATGGGGTCAAGTATGTCTCTAAGCAAGGATGATGCAGGGAAACCTGTAGATGAAACCTTGTATAGAGGGATAGTTGGCTCCCTACTATACTTGACTGCAAGTAGGCCTGACATTATGTATGCTACATGTGTTTGTGCCAGGTATCAAGCCTGCCCTAAAGAGTCTCACTTGACTGCAGTCAAGAGAATCTTGAGATATCTAAAGGGCACTCCCTATCTAGGCCTCTGGTACCCTAGGAATGGAGATTTTGATCTAACAGGCTATTCAGATGCAGACTTTGCAGGATGCAAAGAAGATAGAAAGAGCACTACTGGATCCTGTCAATTCCTAGGTGGAAGACTCATTTCATGGAGTAGTAAGAAGCAAACCAGTGTGGCCATCTCCACAGCTGAGTCAGAATATGTAGCTGCAGGAAGTTGCTGTGCTCAACTTCTGTGGATTCAACATCAGTTAGAAGACTATGGATTTCAGGTAAGTAGAACTCCACTTTACTGTGATTCTACAAGTGCTATTTCAATAGCTAATAATCCTGTATCACATAGTAGAACTAAACATATTGAGATTAAATATCACTTTCTTAGGGAGCATGTAGAAAGAAATGATATTGCACTTGAATATGTTAAAACTGATAATCAGATAGCAGATATGTTTACTAAGCCCTTAGAAGAAGCTAAGTTCAATAGGTTCAAAATTGAACTAGGTATGATAAACTTAGACTAAGTTTACAGAACTAAAAATTGGCTAAGTAAAAAGGTGTCGACACATAGACAAGTCTATGTCGACACAGAATAGTAAGTGTCGACACTTCAGGAAAATGGTGTCGACACATCTAGGAAGTTGGTGTCGACACTTCAGAATGTTAGTGTCGACACATGTCGAGTAGGTGTCGACACATCCAATAAGGTGTCGACACTTAAGTTTTACTCAGAATTTTCTAAGTAAAGTCTCGACTACATGTCGAGTAGTGTGGTGTCGACACTTAACCAAGTGTCGACACATAAAATCTGTTGACTAAACTTGTGTCGACACATGTGTGTCGAGACATTATAAGTCAGTGTCGACACTTATTGACAGTGTCGACACATCTTTAGAAATTCATCCCGCCTGTTCGTCTTCAAACAAGAAAGGTATAAATAGGGTTCTGTCTTTGTTTGTCGACACGCTTTCAAAGTTTCGAGACCAAAACTCTTGTGTCGACATTTCTCTTCTCTAAAGACTAATTCTCCAAACCCTAATGGCTCCCAAGCTGGAAGAGAACGTTAACGAAGGCTATGAGCTCGTGCGAGGCGCATTCGACGACGGTGATCATGACATCAAATCAGTGATAACCCTAGTCAGCAATTCAGGACTGGAATACTTGGTTTCCGAACCAACCAAGATATGGAAGAAAGAAGTGCTTGAATTTCTTACTGGAGCAACTGTAGACGACTCTGGATACAGAATCAAATCCAGAGTGCATGGAACCAAGGTCAAGGTATCACCCAAAAGTCTGAGAAAGGTACTTCAGCTACCTAAGACTCAAGAAGAAGAAGAAATTTCTACATCCAAGACCAGGGAAGCTTTGATTTGGTGTGGTCTTGATTCAAAGATGAAAATAGGTTCAGTCTTTAACAGAAAAGGCATGAACAGTCAAGGAAAATTTCTGTCTGAAGTAGTAGGCAAAGTTATACTAAGCAAACCAGGAGGACATGACAGGGTGTCAGCCTCTATGTTCAGTATTATGACCAGAATCATCTTCAACATCAAAACAGATTGGTCTATGATTGTCTTTGAGAAAGTGAAGGAAAGTCTGAAGAAGCCCAATCTGGGCAGGATACTAAGTCTCTACCTGGCTGGATCAATTCCAGAGGTAATGAGCACTGCTGCTGGAACTAAAATCAACCACATGAGAAGGATGGACATGAGAATCTTCTCCAGGTGGGAAAGGGTACTGTCTAAGGAAGTTCCTACTCCAGAGAAGCCAGTTTCTAAGAAGGACTCTCCTCCTAGGAAGAAGAGGAAGATAGCTGCTGTGACTCAGGAGTCCTCCAGCAGCTCAGGCAGTGAAGAACATGTTGTTTTCACTCCTGATAATTATGAGGATGAGGCTGCAGAGAAGTCACCTGCTCCTCAGGAGCCAGCTGACATCCAGGGGGAGCCTCCAGCTGTAGAACATCCCTCTACACTGGAAAGTGAGCAGGCTACACAGATTATCCAAGAGGTACTTTCTGACCTTAATACATTAGATTTTTCTGTAATGGATTCTGATTTGTCTGATGTCCATCAGCAAAATCAGCAAGCAACTCAAGAATCAGATGTTGTTCTTCAGGACACATCTGCTGTTGTGCCACAAGTTCCTGATAAAGTAGTTGATAAAACCAGTACTTCTCCTGCACAGTCTCCAGCTGAATACACAATGGAAGATCTATTTCTGAATTTAGATCAAGATGATTTTGATATGGATAAGAATGCTGCTGATGAAGAGAAGGATGCTGCTACTGAGGGGGAGAACTTGGATGTTCAAGAAGAGCCTATAAGGCTAGATACTGAGAAGGCACAAGATGTGCAAACTGAAAAACCCTCAAGCCCTAAGGATAGGGTGGATATAGCCAGTACATCCGAGTCTGAGGATGATGAAGCTGAGCAAGCTCAAAAGAAGAAATTCTTTGTCTTCAAAAGAAGGAGTCAGAGCTATAAGAAAGCTCTACAAACTGTAGCTCAACACTCACTAGTCCAACAAGCTCCATCAACTGATTATAGTAGCCTAATGGTAGCAATGCAAGTAAAGCTGGATGAGCAAAGAAGGGCAATAGAGACATATATTGATGAAAGCCAAAAGTCCCTACAATTTGATTTAGCTCAAGATATCAAATCAATAAGGTTTGAAATGAATTTGAATAAGAAGGAAGTGACTGACTGCTTCCACAAGGGTGGCAATGCAATAGTATTCCTGGCTAAACATCAAGAAACCATAAAAGAGAAGGTAGAAGATATAGCACTAAAGCAAGGCTATGTGCTGGAGAATCAATTGCGGATGAATGATAATTTGACTGCATCTCACAATGCAATAGTCACTGAACTGAAGAGTAAGTCTAATGAACCATCAACCTCCTCTGCTGCTGCCAAGGCTGAATTTGATAAGATATTTCAGGAAGAAATTGCTGCTGTCAAGAATGCAATCAAAGATTCACAGAAGGTCATTTCTGAACAGCTTACAAAGCTTAGACCTTTCTTTAAGGATGGAATAAGGTATTTGGATAGCCAAATCCGATTCCAGAAAGATGATGTAAGAGATCATGTAGCACAAGAAGTCATAAAGGGGGAGAGGGTGTTAGTCAAGGCCAGTTCTGAGCATGCAAAATGGATATCCAATTCCATCAGGGCTACACTGGGCGATCCTCCCCTGTGTGATGATGATAATGTAGCTGAGTCTGGTATTCAAAGTGCATATCTTGGAGGTGAGCAACAGGAAGTAGCACAGGTGATCTATCCACCTCCAGATTTTGAAATGGTTCATGCTGATGTAAGCACAATGTATAGTCCACCTGCTGGTAAGCCTAATGTTATTCTGGAAAAGGTTGTTCAACCTATTACAGCTGCTATGCAAGAGGCTTTGGACAAAGAGGAAGAGACTAGGCTATCAAAGAAGAAGTTCAGGGAACTTGCTGAGCAAAAACCTGATTTTGAACAGTGGAGCCCTACTTCTAGGAACATCATTCTCACAGCCTGGAAAGCGGCCAAGGACAATGCCCATGAGAGGAACAAGTGGTTCTCAGAGACAGAATGGAGGAAGCATGAAAGTAGGCAGGAAGCCATTGTCCAACATAGAAGGAAGGCTAAGTTAGGAAAGCTACCTCCAACAGCTGTGGAGCCTAGCAAGTACTTTCCTAAGCCCTATCATTACTTTGAGAGGCAAAAAATCAAGGCTGAAGAACAGAAAAAGAAGGACTCCAAAGGGAAGAAGACTGCTGAAGCTGAGCCTGCTGCTGCTGCTGGTGTAAAGGCCAAAGTGCAAGCTGGAAAAGGCATAGTCATAAAAGAACCAGAGCAGAATTAGACTAAGATTAAACTGAAGAATGTTGTAATCTGTTACATCAAACATTTTGTGTAAATCATTGTAAATGTATTAACAACAATGTATGAACAATTTTTGATAAATATAAATTTCATGATTGTTCAGATGAATGTGTCTAATTCTTGTTTGTTCTGTAATGCTAAATGAGTATACATGTGTGCTTTATTACATGTTTAAGTTTAATTCTGTTGACATATACCTGTTTTACATCATTTTATAATTTTTAATTATGAGTGGTGTATATCATTGACTAAGGGTTATGACTTCTCCAAATAGGGGGAGATTGTTGGGTACATTGGTCAAATGTACCTGATTTGAAGAAGCCTCACCTAACTCAATGATATGCATCATAATGTATTTGATGTTTGTTTGAGTTACTTGTGCAGGTTAGGTATTCACTAGACTGAAGCTAAAAGTTTCTAAGTCCATATGTCGACACCCAGAGGGAAAGTGTCGACACTTGAGAAAGCTTGTGTCGACACCCAGACAAGCAGTGTCGACACTTGGAGTCATTGTGTCGACACCTGGGAAGAAGAGTCGACACCAGTCAGAAAGTGTCGACACTTGGAGCTGTGTCGACACTCAGTGTAGAAGAATGCAGAAGAAGCTGTGTCGACACTTAGCAGAAGTGTCGACACCTAGAAGAGCTGTGTCTACACCAGAAAGTGTCGACACTTGGAGCTGTGTCGACACTCAGCAAAAGTCTGCAGAGTCTAAGTAAAAGTGTCGACACTCAACACAATGTGTCGACACTATGCTGAAGAGTCAGTATTTGAAGTAAGTGTCGACACTCAACACAATGTGTCGACACTATGCTGAAGAGTCAGTATTTGAAGAAAGTGTCGACACTCAGCACAATGTGTCGACACACAACCAGAAGACTCTACACTTGAAGAAAGTGTCGACACCCAGCACAATGTGTCGACACTTAGTTGAAGACTCTACACTTGAAGAAAGTGTCGACACAAGGAGCTGTGTCGACACTTAGCAAAGAACAGAAAAGTTACAAAATATTCTAAGTACAAGTGTCGACACTAAAGGAATGTGTCGACACTCAGCTGAAGAATCAAAAGTGAAGACTTGTGTTGACACCAAGAAGCAGTGTCGACACTTGACAGTTTCAACACATGAAGATGTGTCGACACAAAGAACATGTGTCGACACTTAGAAGAATACAGTTAAAGAATGAAGTACAAGTACTTGTGTCGACACTCAATTTCAGTGTCGACACATGCAGAAGAATCTGTGTCGAGACATACAAGGAATTGTGTCGACACCTTGTAGACTTGTGTCGACACTTACACAACATGTGTCGACACTTGGCCTATAAGTGTCGACACTTAAGAACAGAAAGTCTCGACACTATCTGACAGTTAGAGAAATTTCAAGAAGTGACTGGTTGACATGACAGCTGCCGACCCAGCCGGTCTACATCAACTGTCAGAGATATCAGAAGTCTGTTATGAACCGGACCAGCCGGTTACCATGAAGGAAGCCTATAAATAGGCATCCATAGTTTACAGAAACTGTTGTTGAAAAGATTGAAGAAGTAATATAGAAGTGGTTGAAAAAGTTTTTGATAGAGAGAGTTCAGATCTTTGTAAAAGTGGTATATTGAGTATCAACACAAGAAGATCTTGCTGTGTATCGGCAGATCTAAGAAGTTGGAGAGAGAGAGCTCCAACCAAGTATTCAGTCTTTGGAACTAAGGCTGAGAAGAAGAATTCAGAGTCATCTGGATTTCAAGAAGCAGAGGTCAAGGAACAACTGCAGAAGATTCAGACTAATTCAGTTCTAATCAAGAAGCTTTGAAGGAAGCTAAGTCAGTTTGGATCTAACTGAGTTCTTCCAAGAACTCTTCAAGAATCTCTCAACTCCTCTCTTATTTTCTGAGTTGTAGAGTTAGCTATTGTACTTTCTATTTTAACTTGTAGGATCCATTGGATCTGAGAGAATTGTAAGCCTATATTATAAAGGCTGAGGGTAGGGCTTGATTGCCTGAGTGTAGGAGTTGAAGAACTCTGAGTGTAGGCCTGGGTGGCTGAGTGTAGGCCTGTTGGCTGAGTGTAAGGCTTTGGGCCTGAGGTAGGAACCTAGTTGGGTTCTGAGTTAGTGGAGAAGTTTGGCCGAATCTAGTACACTGCTAGATAGGCGAAGGGGGAAAGTGGATGTACCCAAAGATTGGGGAACCACTATAAACTAGTGTGTCTTCTGTGCTGTGCTGTGCTGTGGAATTACTGTTTATTTCTGTAATTGCTGTTAGTTGTAATAATCTGTGAAATAACTGTTGAGCTGCCAACAAAATTGCAAAAAGGTTTAGGTCATCTATTCACCCCCCCCCCCCTCTAGGTGTTTAGGTACCATATCTTTCAAACTTAACTTATAAGAATGCCCATACAAACTTATAATTTAAGGGTCGGGTTACATAAAGGTAACTCATCGTATAAGAGTGCCCATACAAATTTATGTGATGAGGATCTTGTTGTGCAATGTTATGGAATGCTATGAATGCTATGCAATGACTCACCCATACACACACATGCAATTGCTATATCGACACAGACTATAGTTCCCACTTTTCGAGCAGGTAGCTAACCTCTCCGGCATCAGCTGCCATGGCTAGGTAGTGACAGTAGAACAGGCACTTCTACTACTAGGCGGGTATCACACTACTTCACCTAGGCCTCCGTACGCCTCAATGCTATGAACACAACACCGGAGCCCATGCATATTATGGCCCAACGGGAGCCTCGGGTAGATGTGCACCGAGGACCAAGCCCCGAACTGACCTGGTGTGACCCGAAAGGAGCCTCAGAGTGAGCATGAGGACAAAGCCCAACCGTTCACCTGGCACTGAAAGAGCACCGGGATGTGAACACCGAGGACCAAGCCCAACCACCCAAAGTCTAACTGTCGACTTCCGTCGGTGTGACGAATGGCGAGCCCGTAGACCTGCCACACTATCCTTAACCCAGGATTACGACACCACGTGTAGACTCACACCACATGCAAATACAACATCAACATTGTGCAACCCTGTGTCCGGCGAGCAAGGTCACTAGGGGCCAGGCAAATCAGGCTGAGGACAATTGGCGAGCTCGGCAGTAAAGGGGGCAAGACCGAGCTCGGCATCCGTCGACCAGAGATCGACGATCGGCGACCCCGAGCTCGGCATTCGCCGAGCGACACACAACTCGCGTCCTCGCAGTGGAGCTCAGCAACGGTAGGCGAGCAGTACATGCCGAGGTGGCCAGAACTCCCCAGCTCGCCCGGATATGTGAGGTACTTTTTACTGTTTTGCCCCTGGTGGTCTGCCCATAGCCCTTCAAAACAGCGGAGTTTGGCTGTTGGCAGACCCAACCAAGGGTTTTCTGGTAATTTCAGGTCAGTACTTTTGGTTATTGGCAGTCCGGATTTCAAAAGCTATAAATAGGACCCAAGGGGTACCCCAGAGAGCATGCTCCCTGTGCCTCCCTGCTCCAATTTTCAAGTGTTCTCTGAGGGTACCTTAGCTCGGCCTCTGGCTAAGGAGGGGAAGCGCTCTGAGATCTTCCGGGTTTTTGGTGGGACCTCCCTGCCGAGCCCTTGGGTCTGTTTCTCCTTGTACCCTTTGTTGTTTTTCTTGTAGGAGCAAAGTAGGTGCGAGACCACCCCTTCGCCAAGGGTCGAACTCCACAGGAGGCCGGATTCCGGTTTCAATATTTTGGTGCGGTGAGCGTGGAGAGTGGTCAGCGCAGAAAGGCTCCGGCGAGCTCAATGACGGGAGGACAAGGATCCGACAGGCCGGACTCGCCGCCCCCCCCCCCCCCCCGCCACTCGCAACAGTGGGAATGTTTGAAGATTTCAGAAGCGAGGTACTGACTCTTATCAAGTGCGCACTCGGCACGCGGGCCGAGTGCTCGACTCCGGCAGTTCAGATCACGACTACCCCGTCCTTGGGATATGACGCTCCCGGCAGGCGAGCTGGGAAGGAAGTGGCCGAGGAAGGTCGAGAGTGCGAGCTCCCGGGGCGCGAGCTTTTCCCTGGTTCAGCTGGCCAAGGTCGGTTCGGCGAGTTGGGCTCGTAAGACTCGCCAGCTCGCCCAGTGGGGGGAGGAAGTCCTTTCAGCGAGCTGGTCTCTTCAGCCTCAGTTCCAGATGGGTTCAGGGAACCCGAGATGTCCTATTACACCGGAAAGGGGGATCCGGTCCAGCAAGTCCAATGGTTTGAGGACGTGGTCTCCATCCGTCAGATGTCGGACGGATTCAAGTGCCGACTCTTCGCCATCACTCTTCGGGAGAAGGCAAGGGAGTGGTTCCACTAGCTGCTGGCCAGCTCCATCTACTGCTTCGAGGACCTGCGCCGAGAGTTCATGCTGAGGTTCACTACCTCCAAGAAGAGGAAGAAGGAGTCCGAGTCTTTGTTCCACATAAAGCAGGGGGCAAACGAGACGTTGGGGAGCTATGTGGACCGTTTCCAGGAGGAAGTTACTCAAGTCCAGGAAATGTCGTGCCATAGTCTGATGATGGCTTTTACCTTAGGCCTGCAACATGGTTTCTTCCGGATGGAGCTGAAGAGAGTTCCCCCCCTCTCCTACGAAGAATTGATGGAGAGGGCGGCGAGTGAGGTCGACGGAGAGACGTCAAACCCGGAATTTGCAAGGAAGTTGGCGAGGTGGGCCACGGAGGAAGAGAAAGAGTCGAGAGGAGGGAAGGCACTGGAGGAGAGAAGAGGGGGGCCCAGGCGGAGGGAGAAAAGGCAGCTCCAAGGGCAGGAGCAGCCGAGGTGGGGGCGTCAGGAGCCTGACTGGCGGCTGGGATGGAGGCCTGAGTGGCAAGGGCAGGGGCCACAGAGAGGGTACTACGGGAGGGACCACTACCAGGGGAGGCAAGACCAGTTTCACCCCCCGGGCTGGAGGTAGGGCCAGAGGCCCCGACTCCCCGATCAAGAAGAGGCCATGGCCATAGCCCTGGGAGCAAGGAGGGGAGCATGGAGGAGGAGAAGAAGAGAGGTCAGGGTGGAGCTGCCCTATTGCGACTTCCACAAGGAAGAGGGGCACGCCACGGCCACCTGTCCAGAGTTCCTCGAGATGAGAGGGAATAGGGAGCAGCAGCAGCAGCAGGGGCGGCAGGAAGTAAGAATTGAGGAGGTCCTGCCTCGGGCGGAGGAGGATCGGTGCGAAGACCGGGTGGATGTGGGGACCCAAGGAGGGATCAGAGTGATCCACGGGGGGGTGGGGATCGAGGCTTCCCGCAAGGCAAGCCTCCACACCATGTATCGGCGGAGCGTCGCCTCCACGTCCCAAACCCCACCCCCGGAAGAGAGGATCACTTTCTCTAGGAGCGATATGCCAGACCACGAGGATCCGTTTTGTGATGCGCTAGTCATCAAGGCGGCCATCGAGAACTTCACCGTCTCTCGGATCCTCGTGGACAACGGGAGTTCCGTCAACATCGTCTTCAAAAAGGCGTTCGACGCTATGAGGGTGGAGGCAAAGAGGGTGCCGGCCTCAGATGGCCCCTTGATCGGGTTTTCAGGAGAAAGGAAGGAGGTAGAGGGAGGAGTTGGCCTCCATGTCACCTTGGGGGGGCGGTCCCAAAACTATAAGTTCGTCATTGTGGACGCCCCCATCAGCTACAGCGCCATCTTCGGGAGGCCCCTGATCCAGCGCCTTCTGCTGCGTCCCCTCATCTTTCCATCAGTGCTTGAAGTTCAACGCTGAGGGGGTCTAGGTTAGGGTTAGGGGGGACCCAAAGGTGGCGCGGGAGTGTTATGTCACCGCGGTGAACACCATCTCCTAGAATGAGGGAGCCGAGGAGATGGGGCGAAGGATGGAGGAGGTCGAGCAGGAAGCAGGAAGGGAGGAGCTGGGAGTGAAGGACTGCGCAGAAAAGGCGGCAGGAGGAGATCTGAAGGAGGTGGCCGAAGTGAGGGCCGTGGGAGGAGAGATGGAGGTAGAGGTCCCCGTTCCGGAGGAAGGGGATGCCGAGGGAGGGAGGGAGCAATCCAGGCTGGAGGCAGCAGAGGAAGTGCTGGAGCTGGAGGTACTCACCCAAGGAGGAAGGATAGAGAAGATCCGCGTCAGCGGGGGGCTGACCCCGGAGGACCAAGGCAGGATGCTGGAGTGCATCCAGAAGAATGTGGACATGTTCGCTTGGAACGCCGCGGAGATGCCGGGGGTTGACGCGGATGTGGCTTGCCTCCGCCTCAATCTGGACCCGGGAACACGCCCCGTTCAGTAGAAGAAGAGGTCCACTGCAGACAAGTTGGCGGAGCCCATCAGGGAGGAAGTAGCTAAACTCCTCAAGGCCGGCTTCGTGTCTGAGATTCAGTACCCCGGCTGGGTCTCCAACGTGGTTATGGTTAAAAAAGGGGATGGCCGATGGAGGATGTGTATCGACTTTTCCTTACTTAATAAAGCTTGTCCTAAGGACTGTTATCCTTTGCCTCGGATCGACGCGCTGGTTGACTCAGCCGTCGGGTTTTCTGTAATGAGTTTTTTAGATGCTTTTTCAGGTTACCACCAGATCCGGATGCACCGTCCAAATATCAAGGATGTCTCGTTCATCACAGGGGATGGATGCTACTACTACAGGATGATGCCATTCGGGCTGAAGAATGTCGGGGCAACCTACCAGAAGATGATGGATAGGGTCTTTAAGGAGCAAAGGGGGATGAATTTAGAGGTGTATGTAGATGACCTCATGATCAAAAGCCGGGATGTGGACTCCCACCTCCGGGACCTGGAAGAGACCTTCGCCACCCTGCGCAAGTACAAGATGCGATTGAATCCCCTAAAATGTGTCTTTTGGGCCAGCCGGGGAAAGTTTTTGGGGCACCTCCTCACCCCCGCAGGGGTACAGCCAAATCCAGATAAGGTCAAGACTATCTTGGAGCTGGGGTCCCCGTGGAATGTAAAGGAGGTCCAACGTCTGACGGGAAAGCTAGCAGGGCTGAGTCGCTTCCTTTCACTGGCAGGGGAGAAGTGCTCCCCCTTCTTCAAAACGCTGAGGGGTGGTCAGAAATTTAAATGGACCAAGGAGTGTGAGGAGGCATTCCAGGCCCTCAAAGTACAGTTGACACAGGCCCCGCTACTCCAAGGGCCGAAGGAGGGGGAGGACCTGTTCTTATATCTCGGGGTCGGGGCAGAGGCGTTGAGCTCCGTCTTGGTTCGCGAAGAGGGGAAGAGGCAGCTCCCAATTTATTACGTGAGCCGGTTCCTGAGGAAGGCCGAGCTCCGATATCCGATTTTGGAGAAGCTAGCTTTCGCCCTGATCATCTCGGCCAGAAGGCTGCGACCTTACTTCCAGGCGCACTCAATTCGGGTAGTAACCGACCATCCCCTCCGCAACATCTTTGAGGGGGTGGAGCATTCAGGTAGGCTGGCTAAGTGGTCGGTGGAACTGAGAGAGTTTGATGTATCCTTCGTTCCGTGGCTCTCGATCAAGGCTCAAGCTATGGCCGACTTATTGGCCGACTACGTGGTTGAAGTAGCAGAGGAAGAGCTCACCTGCCCGACTCCTTGGAAAGTGAGGGTGGACGTAGCCTCAGGGAGGCATTCCCTTGGAGTGGGGGTGATCCTAGAAAGCCCTCAAGGAACCCGAATCGAGCAGACTGTGGTGGTACACTTTCCCATTACCAACAACCAGGCCGAGTACGAGGCCGTGATAGCAGGGCTTTGCCTAGCCAGAGAACTCGGGGTGTCGGACGTGGAGGTCCTCACTGACTCCATGGTAGTAGCTTCCCAAATCAACAGAGAGTTCGAGGCGAGGGAGCCCACCCTGCGATCATACTTGGACAAGGTGAAGGGGGTCATCGGCACTTTTCAAACCTTCTCCATCCGACACGTACCAAGGGAAGAGAATGAACAAGCAAATCAGCTAGCGAAGCATGGTCCCCTGGTGGGAGGGACCATCACCGACCTGTTCCACCCCTCCATCGAGGAAGGAGAGCTCATGGAAATCGATCAGCAAGCTTCATGGATGGATCCAGTCGTGGTCTTCCTCTCCACAGGAGAGTATCCGGAGGGGGTAGATAAGAAGAAACTGAGGCACAAGTCAGCCTATTACCTCCTCCAGGACGGGCAGCTATACAGGAAGACCCTCTCAGGGATGCTAGCCCGCTGCGTGACCGAAGGAGAAGCACGAAGGATCTTGGAGGAAGTCCACTCCGGAGAATATGGGAGTCACTACGGGAGTGGGACCCTGGAAGGAAGGGTAGTCAGGCAAGGGTATTTCTGGCCCACCCTGGGCCGGGACGCCGCTGAGTTCGCAAGGAGATGTCATAAGTGTCAGCTGTTTCCCCCTCTCCAGCTACAACCGGCCCAGCGACTCAGAAGTATCACGACACCATGGCCCTTCGCAATTTGGGGAATGGATTTGGTTGGGCCGTTCCCCCAAGCCAGCGGCCAAAGAAGGTTCCTCCTAGTGATGATTGACTACTTCTCAAAGTGGATGGAGGTGAAGGCGTTGGCCAAGGTGACCTCCCAGGTGATCAGGAATTTTGTTTGGGGGGAGATCATCTGTCGCCATGGGCTGCCCCAGGCCATAGTCACGGACAACGGGCCCCAGTTCGCCAGTGCCGAGTTCACCAGCTTCTGCAAGCAGCTTGGAATCGATCTCCGGTTCGCCTCGGTCCATCACCCCAGGAGTAACGGGCAGGTGGAGGCCGCAAACAAGGTCATTGTCAACCTCCTCAAGAAGAAGGTGGAGAATTTGAAAGGGAGCTGGGTGGAGCAGCTTCCTGCGGTTCTTTGGGCCCTAAGGACCACCCCCAACACAGCTACGGGAGAGACCCCCTTCAAACTCTCCCACGGGTACGAGGCAGTGCTCCCCGTAGAATTCGAAGTCCAAACACCGCGAGTCGTGGCAGCAAAAGAAGGCCGTGAGGAATGACAAACAGAAAATGAGGAGGAACTGAGGCTCTCCCTCGACATGGTGGAAGAGGTGAGAGACCTTTCCGCTATCCGGCAAGAGGAGGTGAAAAGAAGAATGGACAAGTACTTTGACAAGCATGTTAGGGTCAAGCAGTTCGTGGAAGGGGACTTGGTGCTGAAGAAAGTAGATGTAGCAGGGAGGTCAACATCCGTAGGGAAGCTCAATCCCAGCTGGGAGGGACCATTCATTGTAAAGGTAGCCTTGGGGTCAGGGGGCTATCTACTCCAAAATGTAGAGGGCGAGACCCTGAGTCTCACCTGGAGTGGTGACGACCTAAAATGATTTTTCCCCTGTAGCATGTAAGCAGCACTTTGATTATAATGAATTCCTTCAACTCTCTGATATTATCGTAACTAGCCTGCATAGTGGAATATAATGTATTTTGGACCCCGAGCAGATCCCGCTGCCAGGCTCTCACCTAGCTGGCAGGGCTGGAAGTCACTCGGTGTCATCCTTGGCCTCGAGCAGATCCCGCTGTCAGGCTCTCACCTAGCTGACAGGGCTGGAAGTCACTCGACGGTATTAGTAGTGGACCCCGAGCAGATCCCACTGCCAGGCTCTCACCTAGTTGGTAGGGCTGGAAGTCACTCGGTGTCATCCTTGGCCTCGAGCAGATCCCGCTGTCAGGCTCTCACCTAGCTGACAGGGCTGGAAGTCACTCGATGGTGTTAGTAGTGGACCCCGAGCAGATCCCGCTGCCAGGCTCTCACCTAGCTGGCAGGGCTGGAAGCCACTCGGTGTCATCCTTGGCTTCGAGCAGATCCCGCTGTCAGGCTCTCACCTAGCTGACAGGGCTAGAAGTCACTCGACGGTGTTAGTAGTTGACCCCGAGCAGATCCCGCTGCCAGGCACTCACCTAGCTGGCAGGGCTGGAAGTCACTCGGTGTCATCCTTGGCCTCGAGCAGATCCTGTGGTCAGGCTCTCACCTAGCTGACAGGGCTGGAAGTCACTCGACGGTGTTAGTAGTGGACCCCGAGCAGATCCCGCTGCCAGGCACTCACCTAGCTGGCAGGGCTGGAAGTCACTCGGTGTCATCCTTGTCCTCGAGCAGATCCCGCTGTCAGGCTCTCACCTAGCTGACAGGGCTGGAAGTCACTCGACGGTGTTAGTAGTGGACCCCGAGCAGATCCCGATGCCAGGCTCTCACCTAGCTGGTAGGGCTGGAAGTCACTCGGTGTCATCCTTGGCCTCGAGCAGATCCCGCTGTCAGGCTCTCACCTAGCTGACAGGGCTGGAAGTCACTCGACGGTGTTAGTAGTGGACCCCGAGCAGATCCCGCTGCCAGGGTCTCACCTAGCTGGCAGGGCTGGAAGTCACTCGGTGTCATCCTTAGCCTCGAGCAGATCCCGCTGTCAGGCTCTCACCTAGCTGACAGGGTCGGAGGTCACTCGATGGTGTCGGCTTTGAGATCGTCAGATACGGGTCAAAGTTTCAATGCCAGGGAGCAAAGGGGAAAAGGTTCTGTCAGGGCGAGCTCGGGCTCGGCAAGCCCAGCCCGACAGTATCTAGCAGGCAGGCCAGGCTGGGGGACTTGGCATGAGCGAGTGTGCACCCGCCAACCCCGGCTCGGCATGAGCGAGTGGGATGCGAGCCCGTGGCTCGCCAAAGGAGAGCGAACAGAACCGGGGGACCTCGCCCCCTTTGGCCGTTGAACTTGGAGAAATTTTTCTCCCGTTTTCGGGCTCAACCTGGATGGCTCGCGTGCGAGTTAGGGTAGCGTGACAAGGGCGGAGAGCAACTCGCCCCCGAATCGCTAGGGGGTCGGCGAACACTCAAAACGCGTCCACTCGCAGGCGCGCTCTCATAACCGCTCTACTCGTGAAACCTGTCTCGGCGAAGTCGCGGGGAGAAGCACTCGCATAAATTCAGAGCACAACAAGCATAGTAAAGAGGAAAGGAAGTGAAACCGGTATGATCAAAAAGCTTTCATTATATGCAAAAGTAGTTACATGGGGGGCTCGCCTCGGCGAGCGAACAAAGAAAAAGGATAAAAGAAAAACAAAAGTGCCAGCTGCCCTCAGGCCTCGCCCCCTCCGCCGGACTGATCCCCGCCGTCACCCGAAGGATCCTGGAAGCTCTTCCCGAACATAGCGTCCAGGTTGTCTTCCTTCTCGCTGGGCGGTGTCGCCGGAAACAAGCTCGGCATCAGGTCCCGAGCCGAGATCCCCTCGCACCCCTCCACAAACACCGCAGAATCTTTCATCATTTGGAGGGTGCACTCGGCGGCTTGGATGGAGTTGATCCGCATTATCTCGGCGAGGTCGGCCTCGCCAAAGATCCGCGGGCTTTTGTAGGGGAGGGTAGGATCGATGTCGTGAGGCGGGAAGAAGATCTCGGCCTGGCGGCGCACCACGCCAAGGAGGTGCTGGTTCTCCCCCTTCAACTTTGTGTTCGCGCCCTCCAGCTCGGCAAGGCGTGCACGCAACCGGCCGATCTCCTCCCCGTGCTCATCCTTGCGAGCCTGGAGCTCCCCTGCAGCATCGGCATCCGCAGCCAGTAGTGCGCGCAGCTGACTGACCTCCTCCCCCAGCTCAGCATTGCGAGCCTGAAGCTTGCCCGCCGCCTTGGCATCCTGGAAAAGAGTCCATTTAGCAGCAACACAAAAATTTTTCTAAGTAAAAGAGAGGAGCAGCGCTTGACGCTTACCAACCCGTCGGCGGCTTGGGCGAGCAGACCCTCCGCTATGCCGAGCCGCCTCGCCTGGTCGGTGACCTTGTCCTTGGCGAGGTCGCGAGCCTGCTCAGCCCTTTCGAGTTGGTGGCTGAGGGCGAAGCTGCTGCGCGCCAGCATGTGGTGCAGCTCCAGGGTCCGCAGGTGGGACTGCAGACCCTCATGGCCGAGCTGCCGGAGGGTAGTCTTCTTGTAGGCCTCGGCGTCCTCCCGGCCATATAGGCCGAAGCCGAGGGCGTAGGCGTGACCAGTGGCAGGCTCGCGGTCGTGCCAGGAGGGATGAAGAGTGGAGACGGAGACTCGATGAGCGAGCTCGTCCCACAGCAGCATGGGCTCGCCCGCCGAATCCTTCCAGCGTGCGCCGAAGTTAAAGAGGGGATGTTGCTTCGGTGGCGCGCGCTCGCGGGCAGTCCGCTTCGCCGCTGGAGGAGGAGAGATCGCCGCTGTGGAAGAGGGGCCCTCGCCGCTTTTCCGCCCCTTGCTGGTTATCTCCTTCAGCGGGCTCTCCGGCGACGTGTCAGGAGGGGTCGCCGACGAACTGATGTACTTGGGGCTGGGCTATTGTTGTTGCCCCTGCGGAGCCAGAAGGGCCCTCCGCATCTTCTTTATCTGACGGTGGCCGGATGGCGGGTTCGATCCCGCGCCCTCAGGATGCCTCTTGCTAGAAGAGGGCTGCGAGAGGGCCGCCTCATCTCGGCAAGCCAGCGCCGCCGCCATCTCGCGAGCAAGAGGGTCGGTGTGGAGCCCCGGATCCACGAACGGCGCATTCACGGGGATTATTCGCTCCCCTGCAGGAAAACACTTAAAAGAGTTAGGAATTCAGAGGTGATGTGCCGAGTTCGGCGGACAGGCGAGCTCGGCAAGATGAGAAGGGAAGCATACCTTCGCCGGGCAGAACGGGGGGGGGGGGGGGGGGGGAGCGCGTCGAGGCCCCTCTGCAAGAAGGCGACCTCGAAATCTTTGTGGAGGAAGAATTTGTGAAGCTCGGCGTCATTGCCGGACACGGCCGGCGGGCGGTACACCTCCTCGCCTTTTTGTTGCGGCGAGTAAGGGATGTTGCCGAGATCGCCCTTGATAAAGGCGATCTTGGTCATCCAGGTATGGTGCTTGTTCGCGATCTCGCGAACTTTGATCAAGGAGCCGCCAAAGTAGGCGACCCCATCAGGCGTCGCCTTGTAGGAGAAGAGCTTCCTGAACACCGTCAGGTTGAACTCGATCTTCTCCCGCCGGAGGTAGCTCGCGAACGCCACCATCATCGCGATGGCGTTGGAGTTCAGCTGCGCGGGGACGGCCCCGTAGTACTTCAAGATCTGCCGGATCTCCGACCACAGGGGAAGGCGCAGCCCCACCTCGAAGTGCGAGATGGGGAAGGCGAGCTCATCTTCGTAAAAGGTGTTGATGGCCTCGCCCGTCCTCGGCCTGCGCGCCTCGAAACCCGGCGGCACGTGCTCCGCCACGAATTCAGTGAGCTCCTCCTCGCTGGTGTGCCCCTCGAAGAAGTAGTAGTCCGTGAAGTGCTGCGCGGACTTGGAGCGGCCATCGGCATCTGGGTTGGTCTTGCCCATATTCGCGAGAAGAAAGCACTACGCGAGCAGGGAAAAAGGGGAGAGCGCAGAGAAAGGGAAGCAAAGCAATAAAGGCAGTACGGGAGGTAGGTGAGGGTGGGGGGCTATTTATAGGAAAAGGAATCTGGGGCGGGCCGTCAAATCAACTCAGCTCGCCTCCCCAGCTCGCCACCCCAACTCGCCACCCCAGCTCGCCGACTTCCGGCACATCCCGACCGAGGCTAAGTCGAACATCGCGACATTTTATTCAGTAATATAATTGGGAATATTCTAAGATTTATTCATTACAGAAATAAAGTTCGGGATTTAAAGAAGCAGGGCACGCAAGCAGGGGGGCATCGGGATGCGAGTGCCGGTCGGCTCGGCAAAGGAGCCCGCTGACTTACCTACCCCGGCCTCGCGACCCCCGCCCCCCAGGCTACCGCGCGCGGAGCAGCTCGCGGATCCTTCCGGAATTCCTCTGCGCAACCGAGAGGCCATCGTCTATCTCGTCCAGGAGCCGGGAATGGGACATCAGCTCGCCAGCCTGGCCGCGGCGGACCTCGTCAGCAAGACGTGCATAGTCGCGCTGCAGCGTCTCATTGACCCCCTAAACCTAGCGCATTCCGCACACCAGCTTTTTGAGGAGCTTGACCTCTCTCCTCGTCAACTCGCCTTGATCCACATCAGGACCCAGGTAAGAGTCCAGCAAGCTCGGAGAGGGGAGAGGAGAGTAGTGGGCTGCCCGCGAGGATTCCTCGGCAGCCGATTGACTGTGAAGAGCTGTAAAGACAGGTATTAGCAAAAGGAGCAAAAGCTTATGTAGCAAGGAGTCAAGCGAAGCTGACCGGAAGAGCTCGGCGGTTCGAAAGAGATGCGGGGAGGGATGAACCTCAGGTCCTTCCCGCGACCAGGGCCGCGAGCCCCCGGCGAGATGAGCTCGAATCCCGGGGTGGGAATGTTCCCCAGACCCTCCCCCGCGGCCGCATCAATTTGGCGAGGAGGGGGGGAACCCGCAGGCGAACTTGGCCTCTGCAAGCTCACCGGCAGGATCCCGAAGAGAAGCGGCGGATCCCGTGGATGGCTGTCCGGTGCCGATAATCGCGAGGTGGCGAGCGTGACCTCGCCTCGCGGCACGGTGCCCCGCGGCACGTCTCCCTCGCCATCTGGTTGGCCGTCCAGGTCATCGCCGACCACGACGATCTCCCTATCCTTCTCCAAACTAGTTCGGGTGGAAGAGCCGGTCTCGCAAGCCAGGGTCGCCCTCAGGTCGTGGAAAATTGGCTCGGCCGCTTCAAGGAACGGCTTTGACTTCTCTGAACTGGGCTCGGCAGGATTAGTTTGGGGAGCTTTTGCCGATACCGCTGTCAGAGCGGGAACGCGAGCCGCGGAGGCCTGGCGAGCTCGGTCTATGCGTTCTTGGATCTCCTTAGGAAAAGGCATCTTGGCAAAGCAGCAGGGATGGCAAGAGCCAGGCAGCTGGGCAGGTGCACATATATATAGCCGCAGGTGGCCCCCACCAGAAGATTCCATCCAACCCGCCAACCAGTGCTCGCCGCACACTTGGGGTTGGATGTGTCTTTCCGAGCTTTCGCAAGCTCGAAAAGAGCGGGGATTGTGTGCAACCCCATGTCCGGCGAGCAAGGTCACCAGGGGCCAGGCAAATCGGGCTGAGGACAATAGGCGTGCTCGGCAGTAAAGGGGGCGAGACCGAGCTCGGCATCCGTCGACCAGAGATCGACGATCGGCGACCCCGAGCTCGGCATTCGCCGAGCGACACACAACTCGCATCCTCGTAGTGGAGATCGGCAACGGTAGGCGAGCAGTACATGCCGAGGTGGCCAGAACTCCCCAGCTCGCCCAGATATGTGAGGTACTTTTTACTGTTTTGCCCCTGCTGGTCTGCCCATAGCCATTCAAAACAGCGGAGTTTGGTTGTTGGCAGACCCAACCAAGGGTTTTCTGGTAATTTTAGGTCAGGTCTTTTGGTTATTGGCAGTCCGGATTTCAAAAACTATAAATAGGACCCAAGGGGTACCCCAAAGAGCATGCTCCCTGCGCCTCCCTGCTCCAGTTTTCAAGTGTTCTCTGAGGGTACCTTAGCTCGGCCTCTGGCTAAGGAGGGGAAGCGCTCTGAGATCTTCCACGTTTGTGGTGGGACCTCCCTGCCGAGCCCTTGGGTCTGTTTCTCCTTGTCCCCTTTGTTGTTTTTCTTGCAGGAGCAAAGTAGGTGCGAGACCACCCCTTCCCCAAGGGTCGAACTCCACAGGAGGCCGGATTCCGGTTTCAACAAACATAACATGGAAGGGGCCTCGGAAGTAAGCATGAGGTCACAACCCAACCATCCATCCAAACCTTATCTCAACACAATCAAAACAAGTGACGGTCAACACCGCACTTACATCCCTTCACAATACTACCCGTAGGGAGATGACGCTCTAAGTATTGGACTACTAGACTCCTTTCATTAATCAAACACACTCATGGCCATAATCTATTCATCTATATGACTTTCCAAATGATGACAACGTAATATAAACCTGATGCGCATATAAAGATCTATCACACTTTCCGTTTGATAATGTCATAATATAAACATGAAGTGCACAATTATCAATCTTTTAATTCCTACCAATTCAATTCGTTTAAATAAGATTGCTTCACAATTTGATAATATGAAATCTGATTAATAAGCTACATCAATCATTCAACAAATGATTAATCATAAGGGTTCATCCAAGACAAGTATCTTGCAACATTAATTCCACCGAATCCAAATCCTTCTTCCATTAAAGCCCAGAATTTAGGTGCAAGTTGAATCTGGACAGCAAATTCGGCCGGAGATTCCTGAAGCTACATGAATCCGGTGAAGACGTGTAACCCCACGATGGAAAGGTCTTTCCGTGGTCTACAACTCTCGTATCCAGACCTCAACCCAGATTTGATATTATCCTATTTGAAATCGGACTTGGAGTCCGCTGCGTACAGAACACAGTTTCTGCATGCGGGATTTATTGAACACCATTTTCGTTTAGACGATCCTGTGGCTAAAGACTTCGCCAGAAGTCGTGCAACCATTCGTTGGAATGGTATTTTCAAGGGCTTCAACTTTCGTGTTTAGACGAAAGCCTAAATCTGGCCATATCATGCTTAAATATGGCCACGAAGTTAGCTGCGCGCAGAATACAGATTCTGCACGCATCTTAAGGCGGAATGAACGACATTGGTTCATCTTCCTCCTCAAGGCGATCTTCCCAAATCATTCCGGAATTTCCTCCACCCTTATTCAACCTCAAGAGGCCTTTGCTCTTCACGAAACAATCCCCCATCTCCACATAAAAAATCGGAGAGGTTGAAGACACCGCTAACCAAGAGCACAAGCCCCGGATTGGCCTCACCCTAGAGAAAGCCTCTTCTCACATGTCAAGACTCTTTTGAGTCGATGTCTCGCCTAAATATCTACAGATCTAGAACCAAGGGAGAGGGTATGAAACTCACATCGGTTCCAGCGGTAGCACCACTTCCGGCCATGGATCGCGTAGTTCTCCTCGGCGGCATCTTCTCCTTTACGGCGGTGGCGGATTTACCCTTCCTAGAACTTGCTCCTGCAGTTCCTCTTCTACAGAAATTCTCTCAGACAAATAGGGATTAAGTGAGCATGGAAACGGCTAGGGTTTTCTCTCACCCTTATATATGAAAAGTGACACCGGTAGGGATATGGCCGTCCCCTTACCCGTGTCCTGCCTAGGCGAAGCGGCAATGACAGTTTCCATGTCGGTTGAATAGTTGACACGGGTAGGGACACGCCCGTGTCCCGACCCGTGTCCCAACCCGTGTCCATATGATACGGCCGTGTGCCCTGGCCGTGTCCTTCTCGGGATGCATTTCAACGATCTCAACATTTCGTCGAGCTCGATCAAAATCGTCGAATGGAGAACACGGGTAGGGACACGCCCGTGTCGCTAACCGTGTCATGTTAATTCGTCGAAGTCGACGCGCAGTTCGTCGATCTCGACACCTCTCGTCGAGTGTAACGCGACACACACGGGTAGGGACACGCCCATGTCTCTACCCGTGTCACATGGTGTCGACACAGCTTGTCAGTCTCGACATGCCCTGTCGAGTGTAACTCAACACACATGGGTAGGGACACGCCCGTGTTGCTACCCGTGTCACATGGTGTCGACACAGCTCGTCAGTCTCGACACTCCCTGTCGAGTGTAACTCGACACACACGGGTAGGGACACGCCCGTGTCGCTACCCGGGTCACATGGTGTCGACACAGCTCGCCGATCTCGACATGCCTCGTCGAGTTCAGCTCGACGCACATGCGCACACGGGTAGGGACATGCCCGTGTCTCTACCCGTGTCCCTTCACAGCACTGATTTCATTACTCCTCCACAAGTGCAGTCCAATTCCCTGCACATCCCAGGACTCGAGTCAACCTTCCTGACTTAAAAACACACACTAGGGGCCTAGAGCGATTCGGGACGTTACAAATCCTATAAACAAAATAAAAGATTTCGTCCCCGAAATCAGGCTTAGGCTGTGGGAAGAAAAGCATAACAGACAATTTAACATATGCTTTTAAATAAAATTACCTTGAGCAAACAACTCCGGGTAGCGTTGCTGCATCAAATCCAATGGCTCCCATGTGTACTCCTCCTTCCCATGGTTGGACCATAGCACCTTCACCAAGGATACACTTTTGTGGCGCAACGTTCTTGTCTCGCTGTCAACAATCCGCACCGGCTCTAGTCGCACAGACCTATCTGACGCCACTGCACCATCAGTAGTGGGAATATATTGGTAGGGCCGCAACAGTGCTTTTCGAAGCGACGACACATGGAACACGTCGTGGAGATTCTCTAGTTCTGGTGGAAACTCCAACCGATAGGCCAACGGGCCAATCCTTTTTAGTATAGTATAAGGCCCAACATACCTTGTACTGAGCTTTTTCACTCCACGCACCCGCGACACTCCATGCATCTGCCGAATCTAGAGGAACACTTTATCGCCCACTTGGAACTCCACCATCCGGTGCTTTTTATTGTAATATTTTGCCTGTCGACTTTGAGCCTCCAACATGCGATCCTGTATCAATCTGACCGCCTCATCAGTATCATCTATATATTCATTTCCTAATGCCTTCAGATCTTCATCCTGCACCCAAGACAAGGGGGTCCTGCACCCTCTTCCATAAAGGGCTTCATGGGGCGTCATACCGATGCTCGCCTGATGGCTACTATTGTAGGAAATTTCCACCAGGTGTAAGAGCCTTTCCCACGGCTCTCCTCTGTCCAACACACATAATCTCAGTAGATCCTCCAATGTCCTAATGGTCCTTTCAGACTGCCCGTCCGTCTGAGGGTGGAATGTAGTACTAAAGGTTAGGCGCGAGCCCAAATACACCTGTACCGCCTTCCAGTCCTTGGATGTAAACCGACCATCCCGATCCGAAAAAATTATCTTGGGCACGCCATGATACCGTACGAATTGCTCCACAAAAAGTCGTACCAAAACATCCACGTGTGCTTCCTTCTTCATTGGAATGAACTGAGCCACCTTTGTCAGTCGATCAACAATAACCCACACTGAATCATTCCCGGAGCAGGAAAGAGGTAGCCCATGGACAAAGTCCATGGAGATATCCTCGAACTTCCATTCGGGGATGGGCAACGACTGCAACAAACCACCGGGACTCCTGCATTCAGCCTTCACTCTTTGACAAGCTTCGCAATGTGTAACATAGTAACGAACATCCTTCTTCATACCTAGCTAGCACATGGTCTTCCGTAAGCCGGCGTACATCTTGGCAATACCTGGGTGTACAGAGTATTGAGAGCAATGTGCCTCTCTCAAGATATCCTCCCGGATTTTGCCGCCCTTGGGAATGTAGAGCCGGCCACGAAAATAAACGAGGCCATCTTTTAGTTTGTACTCATCGGTGGTCCCATCTTAAATTTCCTTGATAGCCGGGGCTATGGCCGAATCCATTCCTTGCTCCACCCGAATCCGGTCCCGGATATCACAAACTATGCTCATGCTTGCCAAATACTCCGCATACTCTGCCGAAGGAGCCTTGAATACTAGGGTAATTTCCATCTCCTCGATCATCCGAGCCAACTCCATACTCATTAACAGAGACTCTAGGCTAGAGCCTGGCTCTTTTCTACTCAAGGCATCAGCTACCGAGTTCGCTTTCCCGGGGTGGTAGTTCATGGTGAACTCATAGTCGCATAGAAATTCCAACCACCGCCGTTGTCCCAAATTCAACTCCTTCTGAGTGTGGACATACTTCAAGTTTTTGTGATCAGAAAAGATCTCGCAATGGACGCCATATAGATAATGCCTCCAGACCTTCAAAGCGAACACCACTGCTCCCAACTCCAAATCATGGACCGGGTAATTAATTTCATGTTTTTTTTAACTGTCTTGAAGCATATGCGATCACGTGCCCGTGCTGCATCAGTACCGCTCCCATCCCTTGATACGATGTGTCAGTATAAACCTGAAATCCTTCTTTCCCAGATGGAAGTGCAAGGATGGGGGCGGAGGTAAGCTGATCCTTCAGCTCTTGGAATGATGCTTCACATTGGGGAGTCCACTCAAATGGCACACCTTTCTTCGTCAGTGAGGTAAGAGGAAGGGCAACCTTTGAAAATCCTTTCATAAACTTGCGGTAGTACCCGGCAAGTCCAAGGAAACTCCTCACATCGGCCGCCGACTTCAAGGGCGACCACTCCTTCACGGCTCGCACCTTTGCTGGATCCACAGCTAATCCTGCTCCACTGATCACATGCCACAAGAAGGCAACCTCCATAAGCCAGAATTCACACTTGCTAAACTTGGCGTACAAGGCGTGCTCCTTCAATTTCTTCAAAACCAAGGTCGGGTGCTCGACATGCTCCTCCTCCATCTTTGAGTAGACCAAGATGTCGTCGATGAAAACTATGATGAAGATGTCCAAATATGGTTCAAACACCTTGTTCATCAGGCTCATGAAGGCCGAAGGTGCATTTGTGAGCCCAAACGGCATTACTGTGAACTCATACAGACCATACCTCGAACTGAAGGCCATTTTCTGGATGTCCCCTTCTTGTATCCTCAACTAATAGTATCTAGAGCGCAAATCCAGTTTGGAAAACCAATGTGCTCCCACTAGTTGATCGAACAACTCGTCGATCCGAGGTAGTGGATAGGTGTTCCGCACCATCAACCGATTGAGCTCCCGATAATCTATGCACAACCGCAGGGTTCCATCCTTCTTCTTCACGAACAGTACAAGAGCTCCCCAGGGTGATGAACTGGGGCGAACGAACCCTGACTCCACCAGTTCTTGCAATTGAACTCTAAACTCTGCGAGTTCTTTCGGGGCCATTCTGTAAGGAGCCTTGGATACAGGCTTGGCACCTGGTACTAGATTAATATGGAAGTCAACCTCTCTATGCGTAGGTAATCCTGGTAGCTTCTCAGGAAATACCTCAGGAAAATCCCGCACAACCCGTACATCCTTTAATTCCAATGCTTCTTCCTTAACCTCGAACTAGATCATGAAGACCTCATCCCCCTTCATATGAGCTTTTACAACCTGGACGGAAGATAACATCATGCAAGGCGCGAAGCCAATACCTTGGAAGATGACGTCAGAGTCTCAATATCTCAAATAGATCCGCTTCTCTGCGCAGGCGATCCTCGCGAAGTTCCAGTCCAGGCATGCCATGCCCAAAATGATGTCAAACTCCGGCATTCTCATAACCGTGGTCGGCGTATCAAAGGCCTTCCCATCAATAAATAACTCCAACTCGCACTTAGCGGTTGCGATCATCTCCGAGCCATCCGGAAGGCGTACACATCAGGCTATGCCAGTGAAGTACTGTACACCCTCCATGTCTTTTATGAAATCCTCGGACACAAAGGAGTGTGAGGCACCGGTATTGAACATCGCATAGGCCGTCTTCCCGCCAATAATCACGGTGCCTAAGTACCAACAACCAAAACTTATTGCTAGGTGTCTAGTAAGTCTTAAACAATTCAAGTTAGACCATGAAAATATGTTAATTAATTAAATCATACCTGCAATCACATCTTGTGGGTTCCGTTCCTGCGCCATGTCAAGCGCGTACACCTGATCCCGGACCGGGCCGGGGTTTCCTCTTGGCGGTCGTCGTCCTCGACCACGCATATATCCCCGTCCTCGTGGGGCTGCTGGAGGGAGAGCAGGTGGGAGAGCAGGAGGGAGAGCAGGAAGGACGTTCCCAAATAACTGCGGGCAGTAACGTCGGATGTGGCCCGGCTGGTTGCATTCGAAGCACAGCAGACCACGACGCCCTTCAGGTTGTTGAAATTGCTGAGGCTGTGGTGGTGGAGGTAACGCGGGCAGCTGCGGAACCGGATGCTCCACCCTATACTTTCGGTGGACACGCCCTCCACCTCTTTGATATCCTCTTCCTCCTCTGAAATCTCGCTTCCTTCTATTCCATGGGCCGGCTTCCATCACATCCTCCGCAGGCCTCTTACTACATCCCAGGTGGTCCACCTCCAATCTTTTCGCCATATCAATGATCTCCGCCAAGCTACCATCCGCTATAAACAAAAGGGAATGCCTTAGGGAATCTCGCAGCCCTTTGTAGAAGCGCTTGACATAACCTCTGTCATCCAACTCATAAGAATCCGCAAACCTTGCGAGATGCTGGAATTCCCGCTGGTATTCCATAACCGTCCTTGATCCCTGCTTTAGTAGAAGAAACCTCTGCTCAAGCTCATCTCGGGCCGATGTAGGGATAAAGTGCTCCAAGAAAACACCCGAGAATTCACTCCAACTTATCTCTGTGTAGATCCGGCCTTTTAAGGTAGAGCCCATGAGGGACTTCCACCACCTCTTAGCATGTAAGTCCAAGACGGACATCGCCAATGTCAATGCCATATTGGCCGGGCAACGGATACCAGCCAACAACTCCTGTACCGTGTCTAGCCATTCCTATGTACGTACGACTGACTCTGTCCCAAGGTAGGTGGGAGGGGAGAGAGCCCGGAAGGTGCTCAGCCAGTTGGAGCTCAGGTCCTGTTGTTGCACCGGGAGCTGTTGCGCCCTAAAAGCATCGAGGATGCCAGTGAGCGTCAGCCCCAACTCAGATTGTTGGAACTGAGTGGGAGTGGGTAAAGAGGGCGTAGGAGTGCCTCTCACCTGCTCAATGAGCGCTGGAATCTACACATAAAACGTAAATGTATGGTTAGGTTGGCTAATCTTAAGGTCAAAGTTGGACAAACTTAACATGAATTACATATGGGCACACCACTGCTTCCGCTAAGTCAGATTGTCCCCAAACTGACTAACCAAACGGGGGTGGCACCATTGTTGAATGACTTCTTAGCTGAGGATCGTGGCAAACTGATACCATTTGTAAGACCCCCCCCCCCCTCCCGGATCCCAAAACACGGCACGAAGGGGGAGTCTTATGCCCGGAACAGCCGCCTTGCGGTAGCATTAGCACACGGGCTAACCTGTACCACAAGACGCTTATTCCGCTGGCTACAACAATATCAATAGAACATGTCAACCCAACCAAATACAATAAGCAAGAGAAGTCAAAATCCACACTAAGTATAAATGTCCAAAACATCAATAATGAGAAGCTAAAACATGCTTCTACATATATATCAGAGTACAACTAAACATTGCCCCAACGGGCTACATCAGAGTATCAAACACTAACATCAGTAACCGAAGGTATCGACGGCACCGTCACTTCAGGCCCTGTCGTCCTGTACTGGCTGTCCTGCTGCGTAGTCTGCGGCTGCTCTACCTACGGCGTGACCTCCTAAAAAGGAAGACATAACAACCGTTAGTCGAAACAACTAAGTGGTTTCACATCCGCTCCCCCGGCGACTACTCGGCACCGGGCAGAGAAAAGGGACAAGGCTAATATATATATATATGCAAGTAAAAGAGGTACAAGCAGGTGACAATAGTATAAGAGTAACAATAACATGATCTAGCAAATATTTAAGAGCTACACTAAACTAGCAAGTATAAGTAACAACAGGAAAATAACTTAACTTATAAGAATGCACATACAAACTTATAAGTTAAGGTTCGGGTTACATAAAGGTAACTCATCGTATAAGAGTGCCCATACAAACTTATACGATGAGGATCTTGTTGTGCAATGTTATGGAATGCTATGCAATGACTCACCTATGCACACACATGCAATTGCTATGTCGACACAGACTATAGTTCCCACTTTTCGTGCAGTTAGCTAACCTCTCAGGCATCAGCCGCTATGGCCAGGCGGTGACAGTAGAACGGACACTTCTACTACTAGGCTGGTATCACACTACTTCACCTAGGCCTCTGTACGCCTCAACGCTAAGAACACAACAGCGGAGCCCATGCGTACTATGGCCCAGCGGGACCCTCGGGTAGATGTGCACCGAGGACCAAGCCCCGAACTGACCTGGTGTGACCCGGAAGGAGCCTCGGAGTGAGCACAAGGACCAAGCCCAACAGTTCACCTGGCACGGAAGGAGCCCCGGGACGTGAACACCGAGGACCAAGCCCAACTGCCCAAAGTCTAACTGTCGACTCCCGTCGGTGTGACGACTGGCAAGCCCGTAGACCTACCACACTATCCTTAACCCAGGATTACGACACCGCGTGTCGACTCACACCACATGCAAATACCAAATCAACATAACATGGAAGGGGCCTTAGAAGTAAGCACGAGGTCACATCCCAACCATCCATCCATACCTTATCTCAACACACCCAAAACAAGTGACGGTCAACACCGCACTTACATCCCTTCACAATACTACCCGTAGGGAGACGACGCTCTGAGTATTGGACTACTAGACTCCTTTCATTAATCAAACACACTCATGGCCATAATCTATTCATCTATATGACTTTCCAAATGATGACAACGTAATATAAACATGATGCGCATATAAAGATCTATCACACTTTCCATTTGATAATGTCATAATATAAATATGAAGTGCACAATTATCAATCTTTCAATTCCTACCAATTCAATTCGTTTAAATAAGATTGCTTCACAATTTGATAATATGAAATCTGATTAATAAGCTACATCAATCATACAACAAATGATTAATCATAAGGGTTCATCCAAGCCATGTATCTTGCAATATTAATTCCACCGAATCCAAATCCATCTTCCATTAAAGCCCAGAATTTAGGTGCAAGTTGAGTCTGGATAGCAAATTCGACCGGAGATTCCTGAAGCTACAGGAATCCGGTGAAGATGTGTAACACCACGATGGAAAGGTCTTTTCGTGGTCTACAACTCTCGTATCCAGACCTCAACCCAGATTTGATATTATCCTATTTGAAATCGGACTTGGAGTCCGCTGCGTACAGAACACAGTTTCTGCATACAGGATTTATTGAACATCATTTTCGTTTAGACTTTCCCGTGTCTACATACTTCTCCAGAGGTCGTGCAACCATTCGTTGGAAAGGTATTTTCAAGGGCTTCAACTTTCGTGTTTAGCCGAAAGCCTAAATATGGACATATCGTGCTTAAAAATGGCCACGAAGTGTGTTGCGCGCAGAATACAGATTCTGCACGCATCTTAAGGCGGAATGAACGACATCGGTTCATCTTCCTCCTCAAGGCGATCTTCCCAAATCATTCCGGAATTTCCTCCACCCTTATTCAACCTCAAGAGGCCTTTGCTCTTCATGAAACCATCCTCCATCTCCACATAAAAGATCGGAGAGGTTGAAGACACCGCTAACCAAGGGCACAAGCCCCGGATTGGCCTCACCCTAGAGAAAGCATCTTCTCACATGTCAAGACTCTTTTGAGTCGACGTCTCGCCTAAATATCTACAGATCTAGCAGCAAGGGAGAGGGTAGGAAACTCACATTGGTTCCAGCGGTACCACCATTTCCGGCCATGGATCGCGTAGTTCTCCTCGGCGACATCTTCTCCTTTTCGACGGTGACGGATTTACCCTTCCTAGAACATGCTCCTGCAGTTCCTCTTCTACAGAAATTCTCTCAGACAAATAGGGATTAAGTGAGCATGGAAACGGCTAGGGTTTTCTCTCACCCTTATATATGAAAAGTGACACGGGTAGGGACACGGTCGTGTCCTTACCCATGTCCTGCCTGGGCGAAGCGGCAACGACAGTTTCCATGTCGGTTCAATAGTTGACACGGGTAGCGACACGCCCGTGTCCCGACCCGTGTCCCAACCCGTGTCCATATGACACGACCGTGTGCCGTGGTCGTGTCCTTCTCGGGATGCATTTTGACGATCTCAACATTTCGTCGAGCTCGATCAAAATCGTCGACTGGAGAACACGGGTAGGGAAACGCCCGTGTCTATACCAGTGTCATGTTAATTCGTCGAAGTCGACACGCAGTTCATTGATCTCGACACCTCTCGTCGAGTGTAACTCGACCCGCATGGGTAGGGACACGCCTGTGTCTCTACCAGTGTCACATGGTGTCGACACAGCTCGTCAGTCTCGACACGCCCTGTCGAGTGTAACTCAACACACACGAGTAGGGACACGCCCGTGTCGCTACCTGTGTCACATGGTGTCGACACAGCTCGTCAGTCTCGACACGCCCTGTCGAGTGTAACTCGACACACACGGATAGGGACACGCCCGTGTCGCTACCCGTGTCACATGGTGTTGACACAGCTCGCCGATCTCGACATGCCTCATCGAGTTCAGCTCGATGCACACGCGCACACGGGTAGGGACACGCCCGTGTCTCTACCCGTGTCCCTTCACAGCACTGATTTCACTACTCCTCCACAAGTGCAGTCCAATTCCCTGCACATCCCAGGACTCGACTCAACCTTCCTGACTCAAAAACACACACTAGGGGCCTAGAGCGATTCGGGACGTTACAGTAATAATCCCATAGATTGTCTTCTAAATCACTAGGGATTCCCTTACTGTCAGAATCTTGAGACTCGTCGGGCACTATCGTACGTGAAGGAATACTCTCACCTAGTTGGTCAACTTCCGAATCCAGAGATACTATATCCACAATAGAATCCTCGAGGTATCAGTCACTATCTCAAGGGGCTTAGACGTCGAGGCTAAAGGAGACAAAGCTCTAGAAGTAACATCTTTCGAGTCCAAGACATGTGATCTATTAGGAATGGTTTCCCTAAAGGTGGTAGTAGGTACACTATGAGCACGCCGACTTTTGCGGAAAAATGATCTAGCGTTAGGTATATAATCATTCTTATAGGCAGTCATGGTACTAGCATCATAACGATACTCACTCACAGGCTTGGTGTTAGTAGTGCATAGATAGGTGGAATCAAATTGATCCGAGAGTAGGCTCCGCATTGCCGGCCAAGAATGTTTATAACTACCAACACGACGCTCTTCGTTTAGCTAAAACACGCGGGCTTGACCTACTAATCGATCTCTGGCTATGTTAATCTTTTGGTGGTCGTCCCATAAGTGACAATTAAAATAATTTTCCAATCCCTTAAGCCAGTCTCTAAAATTTTCGGGATACCCCAAACCGTCGTAAGTAGGTGCCTCAATTCTAGTGGGAGTATAAGCGTGGGCACGGTTAGTTTTCCAATGGTATGAAGGCAAGGCTGGGGTTTGTTTAGTCATGGGATTAACATACCAGTAATCTAAACGGGAAGCATAGATGTCATAGGCCATAATAATGAGAAACGGAGGGGAAACTCACCCGGAACTGGTGCACATGCAATGAATAATGAACGTGACTATATATAAAATGCAACAGATGTATTTGTTCTCACTTAATAACTACGACAATAAAATATTTTTTAGGATTTTCTTACTGACAATAAATAGGAGATTATTAAAAAAAACTTTTGATTTTATTTTCTGAAAAAATAAAAATATAGGCCGCCATTTGCAGACCAAAATTAAAATTTTATAATAATTTAATAAAAATAATGACTTAGCAAAAATAAAATATTTTTTTGATTTCATACTAATAAACTGTTGGAGAATTTCCATGATTTTGTTTTTGAATTTTGAGAAAAAAATGAGTATTTTAGGCCGCTATTTGCAGACCAAAAATTTTAAAATTTGTTTTATATGTTGTGCAATGAAACGTGCAAGTGCGTGACGGCGTTCTAAGTGATTTTTTATTTTTTTCCTAGGACGGTGGTAATTAAGAAATTAGCACAACCTCGCTTTGTTACCAAATTGATGCAGGCCCATGGTTTCTACGGATTAAACTACACGTTCTTATGTTCGATAATTTTAGTAAATATCTAGCGCGCGGTTTCTCTACTTAGCACTATCAAATACTCAAGCATTAAAAGACACAAATTCCACAACATTCAACGCAAAGGGACGCTACCCTTATTTTAGATTGAACAAGGGCTATATTCCAATGTTCGCTAAAGCGAAATGGACCCACCCGATCAAGACAATTAGCAATTCAAATTAAATTATGCGCACACGTTCATACATCCAATAAGAGAAGATCCAGACTAAATAAGTGATTTAAAATCAAGTCCTAATCGATTCCAAAATTAATTAATAGAGGGTTTACCAAATCACTTGAACTCAAGGGGAAATCAAGGGTGATGAACCTGATTTCTTCTAGTGTTCACGAGATCCACCCGTTCCAATTAATAAGAAAAATATTCAGAAATAATTGCTTTGAAAATTATATTTTAACAAGCACAATATTCAATATAAATCAGAACAAATTACCAGCCTTCTATTCCACCAATACCTAACAAAATTATAGAAAAAATCACTCAAAGATGGTTAAGAAATTCGTTACCCAATCCCAAGAATAATCCGTCCACAAGATGAGTGGAGGAGGCGCACACGACGGTTGTAGATTTCCTATTTCCACGCAAGTCCTTGGATCCGCACCAGACGATGAATACCCTCGCCGTTTCTCCTTTGTCAAACCCTAGAAGGGGAGTATCTTGAAAGGGCCAATAAATATATAAGGGAAGAGAAGAGAAGAAAGGTGGTGGCCTTATTCCTTCAAGGAGGGCTCGGTTTTGGTAGAGGAGGGGATTTCTCACAAGAGGAGGAGGAGGAGGAAGAGAAGAGGAGGTCGGATATGGAGAGGGAGAGAGGGAGGAGGAAGTTTGGCCGGCGGCCAAAGAGAGAGGGGGAGAGAGGAGGCCGAAATTTGCCTTGGAGAGGAGGAAAAATCTCAATAAATTTTTGGGTTTCAATTTCTTATCATTCTCTACTTATTCCTTCATAACCATGGCTATATATAGCCTACACCACTCAATCATCATCCATTCAAAATTCAAAATTCAAAAAAAAATTATGATGGTTATATGCACCCATCATAATACATGAAATGAAAATACAATACATGAATTTAAACAATTCACTAACTAAATAAAATGCATGAAATAAAGTACTTTTAAAATAGAATTTCTTAAAATTAAATTTGATAAAATATATAATTATAATTATGTAATTTATAATTATATATTTTATTTATTGGCGGCGGCGGACGTCGAGCAAAACATGTAGCGGTGGCGTCGTTGGCAAAGAAACGTCGTGGGAGACTCCCATCTTCGAGCTTGCGGCAACGACCGTCCCAATCCAAATACACTCGATGTCGTAGATCCACGGCCGCGTCAACATCATCGCCATCAGGAAGGGTATTATCTTTTCGCAAAAAGGCGTATTTGAGTGATTCGGGTCGGGGTTTGAGTTCAAGGCACGACGGTTCTTCTAACGAGGTTTTAATTTTAATGTCTTTCGATCCAAAAGGTTCAAAAGATAAATTAGTAGAGTTATCCTCTTCGCTGTTAAAATTTTCGATCGCAAAGATGTCGTCGTTTAAAAAAGTAGACTCGAAAATAGGGGTCGGAGCGGCCAAACCTAATTTTTGAAAGGACGAGAACATCATCAAATTAATGCTCGCGCCTAATTCTGCAAGTGCGTATTTTACTAATATATTGCCAAAAAGGCACGAGATGGAGAACCGTCTCTGTTCATTTCTTTTAAGGGGCAATTTATTTGTAAGAAACGCTGAGCAGTCAACATTCATTGATATATGCAAAATATTTTCTAATTTTTGTTTATTAGAATGGAGTTGTTTTAAATATTTCGCATACATAGGCATCTCCGAGATCGCCTCGCAGAAGGGAACATTAATATGAATTTATTTTAAAAATAAAATAAATTTTTCATACTGCATGTCCTTACGCTCACTATCGAGCTTATGCGGATACCGCAAAGGAGTTTTAATAATTTTTTCGCTTAAAATTTGTAAAGGTGGCGTAATCGAAGAATGGGGAAGAGGGGTTGGAGGTGAAATATGTACCTGCAGATTGATCCGTTTTGGATCGATCACCTCCTTTCTGCTACGGAGGGTTATAGCGTTGATATTCTCCCGCGAATTGGGCTCCGTGTTTCCTGGCAGTGCTCCGAGCGCACGCTCGGACATCATTCGCGCTAGTTGTCCAACCTAGAGTTCTAAGTTTTTTAGCGATCCGGTGATATTCCGGATATTTGATTCGTTTGAAGCTATGTATTTAGAAAACTTTTCCTCCATATGGGAGGGTTTTGGAAGAGGGGGAGGGGGCAGAAATACGCACGCAAAAGAATTAGGTGGGTGTTGTGCATTGTTCGCATTGCTCCATGAGAAGTTGGGGTGGTTCCTCCAACCCTGATTATAGTGATTACTATAAGGGTTGTTGTTAGGGTTGAAGGAAGGTCGCCCAACATTTCCCACATAGTCTACGAATTCTTCGACTGTGCTGACATTTTGGGGAATCGCCAAAGGAGGAGTGGAGGAGGTAGCAGACATCTCCGCCACCTGCTTTATCAGCCTTTCGATTTGAAAGGTTAAGTGGGCAGTGGCATCCACTTCGAAGAGGCCGAACGCTTGCTTGGGGCGTCCCCGCGGGATGTTCTATTGGTAGGCGTTCATAGCCATCTCTTCGATAAGAGCTTTGGGTAGCCTCAGATGTCTTATTATGTTGGATCCCTAGTTTGATTTGGGCTAGGTTCACTAACTTAGGATCTTATGACCCACAATGTATAGCCAGGGTCATGGTTGTGTCCTAGAGTCTAGGCCAAGTCCTTAGAAGCAACACTGCTTGTACCAGCTATCATCAAGACTACCAGAGACTCAAGACATAGAGTTTTTCTAAAGACCAAGTAAAATGAGTTCGACGTTCGTCGAACTCAGGTCGACGATAGTCGTGCTCAGCTCAACGATCTCAGAGTAAATTCTCTGAGCTGAGCTCGACGAACTTGGTACTCAGGTCGACGAACATTGGAAACTATACTTCAACACTTCAAGATCAAAAAACATCTCTTTATTCTAAGTCCAGGGTCAGACTTTGGTCGACAAACATGATTCTCAGCTCGACGAACTGTGACCACAATAGCTAGAGTTATCCAGTAGGAGTTAAGTGGTCCTCAACTCGACGAAACTTATTCTTAGGTCGACGAATTTTGGATACTTCACTTCAACACCTTCATCCACAAGCATCTCAAATTATTCCAAGTCCATAATTATCTCCAGTCGACGAAGTTACAATCTCAGCTCGATGAACTTGAGACACAGAATAAGCAAGTCTGGATAATGTAGTTTTCTACTTTAGCTCGACGATCTTGGAACTCAGCTCGACGAACAGAAGTCATCAGGTCGACGAACTCAGCAACTCATCTCGACGAACTATGGACTCAGCTTGACGATTTCAGCCATCAGTTCGACGAATCCAGACTTAGTCATTTTCCATCCTTCTGTCCCCATTCTACTGCAATAATTCCTGAGTAATTAGTGCTCTAATATTCTCTGAATATAACCGTTAGAAGAGCATTGATTATGGTATTCTCAAGGATTATTGCCTGCCGTTTTTCCATGGGACAGTTGGGGAAATAATTCAATGTCGTTTATTCTAAAGGCTGTCAGGATTGATTGCAGAGGATTTCAAAATTTCAAAAGACCATTTTTGACAGAAAGTATAAAAGAGATTTTCTCTCTTCTTTCTGCAAGAAGGGAGATAGACAAAATACAGAAGAACAAGAGAGACAGACACACAGAAAAAAATACAATCAGTTTGAAATATAAGGATCTCTCTGTCTCTGCTCCTTCTTACAAAGAACTGTGCTTACAGAAAACAAGCCCCAGGCCAGAAGAACATCTGCTTCCTGAAAAAGAAGAACAATCAATCAAATATCAAGAGTCTTCCTTCTTCATCTCTGCAGGACACTTCAAAGGACAACAAGAAATCCATCTGTCAAAGAAGTTCCTGGAGATTTCTCTGGTCAAGGCTCCATATTGAAGGCCTACTCACATTGTGCAAAGCTTCCCAGTCTGAACCCTTTTACATCTCAGTGGGAGCTTTGACAACATCACTGAATCCACATAGTCTTCTCATTGTGATTGAGAGAAGAAGACTTTCATCACTCTCTCATCCCCACCTCTATACATGGTTTTAATTCCCTTCAAAATTATTTTGGTTCACAAGTCTCCTTCCAAAAGACTTGAGGATTGGTTTTTGAGCACCTGATCAAAAGCCAATTGGTGTCAGGCACCTGATCAAAAATCTGAGTGGATTCCTCCCAGGGTTGTAGAAGAGTGGATGTACCCAAGTTTAGGGGAACCACTATAAATTCTTATGCTGTCTGGATTGCTCTTTTTTTTGTTTTTGTACTGTGGCTATTTGTTAGGATTACTGTTTTAATTTTGTTTCTGCACTAGATTAAATTAGAAGAAAATTTTATAAACCCTGAATACTCTATTCACCCCCCCTCTAGAGTATTCCTGATCTAACAGCTCACTTTCAATTAGTATCAGAGCAGGTTCCTTTGGTTGTACAAGCTAACCCTTGAACCAAAGATCCTTTGTTAGATCTAAATTTTATTTTTATTTCCAGTTAGATTATATACACAGCAATGACACAGAACAAAGACTATGCAATCACCAGTCCTCCAGTTTGCAACCTAAATAGGTTTGCCAACTGGATGGCAAGAATCAAATTGTATATGAACTATATTAATGAAGATATCTACAATTCCATCTTGACAGGTCCTCCTCAAGCCACTGCTTCTACATCTACAGTAAAATCTTCAAGCACAACTGCAGTTCCACCACCTGAGTGGACTGAGGCCCAGAAGAAAGCAAAGATTGATGATGCCAAGGCAATGAACATACTGGCACAAACAATGTCTGATGACATTTTTCAAAAGGTTACTGAATGCACTTCATCTAAAGCCATCTGGGACTCCCTAAACTAAATGGTGGCTAGATCAGCAGATGAAAGAAAGGATAGGAGATCCAATCTCATATCCTTATATGAGATCTTCAAGAAAGAAGAAGCTAAATCAGTGGCTGACATGTATAACAGGTTAAGCTCAATCATCAATGAGCTAAAAACCTTGGACAAGGACATCACCCTCACTGAGGTGAATGATAAAATCCTAATGTGCTTCCCAAGCTCATGGGATTCAAGGATCTGACATATTAAAGAAGGCAGAAGCCTGAATGAGATCTCAACTGAATCTCTTTTAGGCAAGTTAAAGTCCTACGAACAGCTGATCAAGTCCAGGGAGGCAGCTGAGCAAAGAACACCTCCTACAGCTAGAAAAGACCAAAGCATAGCATTCAAAGTTGCTGAAGAGACAGAGAATGTAACATCTCATTTCCAACTAGACCCCTAAGGGTGGTTCTGGCTATGACTAGGTCATGACAAAACCCTAGGAAGCCAGAAATGGGCCAAGAGATAGGGGACAGAATGTGGAAGATCATCATGGTCTGCAAATAGTAGAACTCTGAGCATGGTTTAGGATGACCATGGGCCACACCCTAACCCCAAGACCCTACCACAACACCCCTAATACCTTGGGAGGCCCATTAGAGCCAAAAGGACCCATTAAGGTCAACCCAAGAGGCTCAGTTGACCAAGGTCAACCCTAGCCCTAAATGGGTCAAACTAGCCTACTCAGGGTCAATTGACCTACTCCTAGCCTAGAGGACCCCACCTATGCCCTCCTAGCCCTAAAGTGAGGTCAATGGGTCACTAAGGACACATTGGGGTCAGCCCTAGAGGCCAGTTTGACCCAAGTCAACTCAAGCCCCTAATCTGGTCAAAGTACCCTTACTAAGGGTATGTGACCTCCAAAGTGCAGGGTAACCCTACATAACCCTACCTAGACCCTAGGGGAAGCCAATGGGTCACCCAAGACCCATAGGGGTCAACCCAGATGGTCAAATTGGCCCAGGTCAACCCTCATTTAGGTCAAGTCAAACCTAGCCCAAAAGGGCTAACCCAAGCCCAAGCCACTTCTTCCTTAGGCTAACCCCATTCCCATGACCATCATAACCAAGTGGGCTGCATTTAGCTTGTGAGGTTGACTAGTCAACCAGAGGTGACTAGGAGAGAGAAAGGAGCTCCCCCCCCATGATAATGGAGGAGAGAGAAATTGAGGAAGAGGAAGGGGAGAGTGGAAGGCCGGCCAAGGGAGGCTAACAGCCACCATTTATGGCTGCAATCAACTCCTCTAGGGGAGAGGAGTTGATTCCAGCCGTTTCCCGGCCACCAAGGGATGGATTCAGCCCCCCTCCACTCTACCCGAGCCACAGCTTTAATGGTGTTAATGGCCATTGAAGAACCAGCCTCCCCTCTTCCACATTTGCCATTTAAACATCATCAGGGGGCCAAGGGGAATATTTTAGAGCGTTTACCTGGAGGAGACGAGCCATCCCACTGTGCCGTTGCAGAAGCCGAGCGCCGCCGCCGTCGTCAATGGCATCCCGCCGCTCTTCTCGCATCCAGGACCGCCAGGAAGGTCCTCCCCCTCTCCTTAACTCATGATTAGATCATAGCAATCAATAGGTCCAAGGTTCGGGCTCAATTGAGCCCGATCCAATTCGGCTTTTCATGGATTTTTCTGAAAAACTTCACCTCTCGGGATCGCCGGAAAAGGGGTTTCCGGCGGCCAAGCCGCCGTCTGGGGATGGCCACCACCTCAACGGAGGTGGTGGTGCCGGTGGCCGGTCGGGGAGGTGGCCGGGTCGCCGGCAGTGGCGTTTGGAAATCGCTCCAGGCGAGACGAATCGCAGCCGTCGGCTCAACGAAGAAGATGACCGGATGCCGTTGATCCCTGCGCCAAGATTCGTGCTGCATCAGGGTTAAACTATAGGAAATTATTTCTAATTATTTCATTCTGTCACACTTTTGTCATTTAATGTTGTAATTATCTAAAAATAGTTAGAGGCTCTGTATGAGGAAATGATCAATACATGATTTGTAGCCCTTTTTGTCTAATTTATTTTAAAATTGGTTTGAACCAATTTAGGCTCTTGGTTTGACCAGGGCACCCATTTTGGTGGGACATACCCTTAGGGCTAGGCAGTCATTAAACTGAGTGCCCACACTTCATCCCTAGTCCAAATCAGTTGAAATTTTGACAGGGAGTCTACCCTAGCTATACCTAGAGCTGGTCCAAAAATGGAATTTTTGGAGAAAATATTTATATAGTTTTTTATAAAAATTTAATAATTATTAAATAAATTAAATAGGTGCCCTAAACACTTCCAAACCCTCCCAAATTTTGGTGAGTGGTCCCTGGGTTCATTTTAGGTATCTGTATAGAGTTTCACCTAATTTGGATATGTTTTGAATAGGTTTTGACCCAACCCTAACTATACCTTAATAAGGGCATTTTGGTCAAAAAGTGCATTTCTGATTTTCAGTGACCAAATCACCTCAACAGAGGCTGAAATTTGGGCCACTGACTTGTTATAGCACTTAGCACCTCCACATGGAATGTGGGGTAGAGTAGAGTTGATTTGCCCTAAGTCCCTAGGCCAAACCCTAAAGAGGGACCTTTTTGCCTTGTGAAGGGCATGAGTCCTAAACACCATGGATGAACTCCAAATTTTGCAAGGAGGTTCCTAGGATATATAAAACCCTCTGTTAGAAATTAACAAATTTTGAAAAGGGTAGGGTCCCCAAAACCCTAACCCTAGATTAGGACCTAAAACATGTAGTGTAGGTTTAGGTTAGCTAAACTTTTTGAATCTTAACCAAATTTGGGTAGTGAGGGGATTGGGATATTTTGAGCCTCTGATAATTTACTTGAGGAATTTTGATCAATATTTGTAGCACTTCATTTGTAACCAATAGTATTGCCCGAATTAATAATTTGGCTATTGTGGTCTCACTGCCCAATGAAAGGGTATGAAACATTGGCAGAGTTAGTTTTAGGCTATACTAATCATGTATGAATTTTGATAGAATTTTCGGATATCTATTTAGGGCATCTACTTCACAAGTACTTTATTTTGATTGCATACTAAATAATTCTTGTAAGAGCCCATTACTTATTGAAAAATCATGAAACTTGCTGCATAGTGTTTCTAGCTCAATATTATCATGTGGGAATTTTTGTGGAAATATTTGCTGGTTAATTAGTATACTTTGTTCATTAACCCATAAACTTGAAAGTTCATGAGAAAATCAAATATAGCCTTATTCTTAAGTGATAAATTATGAAACTTTTTCCAGGCTGTTTGTAGGCTATCCCAATCATCCCTGAATTTTCTCTGAATTTTTGGAGGCATTATTACTGTAAAAGCTTTTAAATTGACTTTATATGAGGCAACTTTGAAATTAAATTTAAGGTCCCAAACCTTGCTGGAAAATTTGAAGACTTAGGACTTAGAGTTGATTATGCATTTTGTAATTACCATAAATTTGTTGAAACATCATCTTGTCTGAAATTGCTACTGCATGTTCAAACTTGGGCTTTTTGGATACTAGAATAAATAAATAAATTATCAGACAAATTAGAAAAATTATGGATTTCTGGATTTATGCTTCAAATATCATTTTAGCCCTCTAGTAATTATCATAGGGGTATTGGATGAGTATTTCATGTACTTCCCTTTTTACGGCTCATATAGCTTAAGTGGTCTACATATAGCAAAACTGCAGGAAATCATTTTGGATATGAATTAGAGCACGTGTGATGGGTCTTGATGGATTGCTGGAAGGATATGTAGAATGGGTGGCATCTATGGGAGATGAGTGAGTAGAGTGTGGTTTTTGTCTAGGGCTTAGAGGCGTTCGGGTCCGACGAAAGATCGTCCTACCCAAGGAGAGCTGGAGTCAAATCACCCTAGCATTAGCATATCGGAACATGAGAAAATAATGGGTAAGGGAACCAACCAATAAAAAAATAAGTACCTTGCGAAAGGGAACGCTGGGCGTAATCCCAACACAGTTCCTAGTGCCCCTTGAGAGCCCTTCACAGGGAATACCGGGGGCAGTCCTGGGTTAACGTAAATTGTTTAACAAGCTGAAAAGAGTAACTTAGTAACTAGGGTTGCACATTTCACAGACACTGATGGCACGGGATGTTAGCTGGGAGCTTCGGCTCGGATGGTTAAAAGGCGGACTTTGGGTCCGGGGAGCTTCGGCTCGATTGTTTGAGACGGACGTGTTGGTCTGGGGAGCTACGGCTCGGTTCTTGATTACGCTAATTTGCATGTGCATAACAGGAAAGAAAATTAAGGTGGTGGGTTTTCGGTATTGGAGGGTCGATGCACCGACGCCAATACGTTGACTCGGCAAGTATGGTTAGCACTTCGCCAACAGAAGTCCGGTGCGCCAGCCGGCAAGAGTACGCAGGAGTCCGCTTTGTGCACCAAGCGTTGAGGCGTACGATAGGTCTGACCGGTAGTTCTTTACTGGTTTAGAGGTGGGCGAGGCCCAACCCACCACTTCCTTCTGCCACTACGGAGGTATCTTGGGAGGTTACGGCTCCAGAAAGGGGGAACTAAAGGTCTGTGTGCACAGAGTCGGGTGTGTGTGTTGCACTTGCATATCCATCATACCCACTTGCATGTCATAGCATAATCGTTACCTTTAACCTTGACACCTAAAGTATAAGTGGAATGGGACGCTTATGCTTTAGGACCTGCAAAACGACCTCTTAGTCTATAAGCTTATGTGGGCAAATTTATAAATTAAGGTTAATTTTGATATATATAGTTACTGATATTTGATCACCGACACCCCAACGTATAAATTGGTATGAGACTTTTTATACGATGGGAGCCTTGCAGAAGACCCCTTGGCTTATGTGTTTTCACATAAGTGAAGGTTACTTTTCATATTTCAGCTTATGCCTATACATGATATAGAATTGCTAGTATAGGTCCGCTGTCATCTGCTTTTGATTTTTCTCCACCTTCAAGTCCTCCCTTTTCTTCCTCTCCGCTCGGTGCCTAGGAGCCGTGGGGGAAGGGGCGGGGGATGATAGGACTTAGTCATTTAGACTAACGGTTTTCGAACCGCATAATTTAGGGGATCGTGGAGACCAGCATGGAGCAGCAGCCCCAGAGACCGGTGCGCTTGGAGGTGGGGCAGTCTAGCTCCGGAGTTCACACAGCCAGGACAGTGAGTCTCGACCTTGAGTAGTTTTTCTGCTTCCGCTTGAGTGATTTTGTAGTGAGGATATGTGTTGGGTACATTGGTCAAATATACCTGATTTGAAGAAGCCTCACCTAACTCAATGATATACATCATAATGTATTTGATGTTTGTTTGAGTTACTTGTGCAGGTTAGGTATTCACTGGACTGAAGCTAAAAGTTTCTAAGTCCATGTGTCGACACCCAGAGGGAAAGTGTCGACACTTGAGAAAGCTTGTGTCGACACCCAGACAAGCTGTGTCGACACTTGGAGTAATTGTGTCGACACCTGAGAAGAAGAGTCGACACCAGTCAGAAAGTGTCGACACTTGGAGCTGTGTCGACACTCAGTGAAGAAGAATGCAGAAAAGCTGTGTCGACACTTAGCAGAAGTGTCGACACCTAGAAGAGCTGAGTCTACATCAGAAAGTGTCGACACTTGGTGTTGTGTCGACACTCAGCAAAATTCTGCAGAGACTAAGGACAAGTGTCGACACTCAACACAATGTGTCGACACTCAATCAGCCGAGTCAACATATGAAGAATGTGTCGACACTCAGCACAATGTGTCGACACACACTCAAAGGAGTCAACACTTGAAGTATGTGTCGACACTCAGCACAATGTGTCGACACACAACCAGAAGAGTCAACACTTGAAGAAAGTGTCGACACCCAGCACAATGTGTCGACACTTAGTTGAAGACTCTACACTTGAAGAAAGTGTCGACACAAGGAGTTGTGTCGACACTTAGCAGAGAACAGAAAAGTTTACAAAATATTCTAAGTACAAGTGTCGACACTAAGGGAATGTGTCGACACTCAGCTGAAGAAACAAAATTGAAGACTTGTGTCGACACCAAGAAGCAGTGTCGACACTTGACAGTTTCAACACATGAAGATGTGTCGACACAAAGGAGATATGTCGACACTTAGAAGAAAACAGTTAAAGAATGAAGAACAAGTACTTTTGTCGACACTCAATTTCAGTGTCGACACATGCAGAAGAATCTGTGTCGAGACATACAAGGAGTTGTGTCGACACCTTGTAGACTTGTGTCGACACTAACACAGCATGTGTCGACACTTGGTCTATAAGTGTCGACACTTAAGAACAGAAAGTCTCGACACTATCTGACAGTTAGAGAATTTCAAGAAGTGACTGGTTGACATGACAGCTGTCGATCCAGCCGGTCTACAGCAACTGTCAGGGAAGTCAGAAGTCTGTTATGAACCGGACCAGCCGGTTACCATGAAGAAGGCCTATAAATAGGCACTGACTATTTACAGAAATAATGTACAAGTTGTTGTTGTTGCTGTTGAAGCTATTTGAAGTATTTGATCAGATTATTCAAGTAATCAGAAAAGTGGTACACAGAGTATCAACACAAGAAGATCTTGCTGTCCAACAGCAGATCTAAGAAGTTGGAGAGAGAGAGCTCCAATCAAGAATTCAGTCTTTGGAACTAAGGCTGAGAAGAAGGGTTCAGAATCATCTGGATCTCAAGAAGCAGAGGTCAAGGATCAACTGCAGAGGATTCAGACTAATTCAGTTCTACTCAAGAAGCTTTGAAGAAAGCTAAGTCAGTTTGGATCTAGCTGAGTTCTTCCAAGAACTCTTCAAGAAACTCTCAACTCCTCTCTTATTTTCTGAGTTGTAGAGTTAGTTATTGTAATTCAATTTTAACTTGTAGGATCCATTGGATCTGAGTGAATTGTAAGCCTATTTTATAAAGGCTGAGGGTATGGCTTGGTTGCCTGAGTGTAGGAGTTGAAGAACTCTGAGTGTAGGCCTTAATTGGCTGAGTGTAGGCCTTAATTGGCTGAGTGTAAGCCTGGGTGGCTGAGTGTAGGCCTTGGTGGCTGAGTGTAAGGCTTTGGGCCTGAGGTGTAGGAACCTAGTTGGGTTCTGAGATAGTGGAGAAGTTTGGCCGAATCTAGTACACTGCTAGATAGGCGAAGGGGGAAAGTGGATGTACCCAAAGATTGGGGAACCACTATAAATTTGTGTGTCTGCTGTGCTGTGCTGTGTTGTGGATTAGCAGTTTATATTTTGTTTTTGCTGTTAGCTGTAGAAATCTGTGAAATAACTGTGTTGCTGCCAATAAAGTTTTAAAAAGGTTTAGGTCACCTATTCACCCCCCCCCCTCTAGGTGTTTTGATACCATATCTTTCAAGTGGTATCAGAGGGAGGTTCCTCAAAAAGGACTAACTGTCTGAGGAGATCTAGTTTGGCAGATTCAGTGTAAGTCAGAACACAGTTTCAAGAAAATCAAGAACATGGGTTCTTCAGAGAATCACAAGGAATTGGGTTCAATGAAATTGCCTATTTGCAGGAAGGAAATCTTTGGAATCTGGAAAGAGAGGGTAAGGCTATTTATGGAGGCCTCAGACCCAAGAATCTACATCACAGTTAAGGAAGGGCCTTATGTGCCAATGAAGATTTCAGTACTGGATGCAAATCAGAGGACTCCAAAGGATTTCTCTGAGATGACCAAGGATGAAATTGTCCTAGCCACTATGAACAAAAGGGCACAAAACATTATAGTAAGTGCCATTGATGATGCCACCTTCCAGAACTTAATTCACTGTAAGACAGCAAAAGAGATGTGGGACACTCTTATAGTGTATATGGAAGGATTCTGAAGAAGTTAGGCAAGATAGGAAGTCCTTGCTTAATCAAGAGTATGAGAGCTTTAGGCAAGGAAGAGGAGATAGCATCACTGAATGCTACAAGAAGTTCTATAGAATTGTTAATGAACTCATGTCCTATGGAAGAGAGTTCACTAACTATGAATTGAATGATAAGTTCTTAAGGTCCCTAACCAAAGATTGGGACACCAAGATCTGTGCCATCAGAGAAATGGCAAAGTTGGGAGAAATTCCTCCTCCCACACTGTTTGGCAAGTTGTTGTCTTATGAGATGCAGCTGTCAGTGAGAAAAGAGGAGGAAAAATCAACAAGGACTGAGCACAGGGAAAGGACAGTTGCCTTCAAGTCAGAAGTACCTAGAAAGGGCAGGACTAAGTCATCAACTCCTCCTCCAGAGGTAGTTGAATCAGAATCTGATGAGTCTGTTAGCACAAAGTCTACAAGCAGTGAAAGTGATGAAGACTTTGCTGCATTCACCAGACATTTTCAGAAATTCCTGAAGAAGAAACAGTGGAGGTCCAGACCTTCATTTTCCAAAGGGAAAGAAGTCCAGTATCAGGAGAAGAAGCCTTCAAAGAAGGACAAGAAAAAGACAAAGACTAGCAAGGCAACTGGGTCTAAGATAGTATGTTACTGCTGCAATAGACAGGGTCATGTAATTGCAGATTGTCCTGAGAGAAGAAAAGAATCCAGTGACAAAAAGAAGACTCACTTCAAAGGAAAGAAGGAGAAGTCCTTTGTTGCAAAGAATGAGAAGACTCTTTCAGACATTTCTTCTTCAGACACTGAGACAGATGCTGAAGCCTACATAGGGCTATTTGCTGAAGAAGAAGAAGAGTTTATGCAGATCATGGAATCAATCTATGAACAAGAAGAGTGTCAGTGCCAAGGACTGATGGCATTGACTGAAAGTACCAGAATCCTGGAGCAGCCAGGACTTAGTCAGGTACAAAGTCCAACTCAAAGTTCAGATTCCAGCTCTAGTTCAGAGTCAGATTCATCTTCATCAAATGATGGAAGTGTTTCTGAATCTGAGGGAGATATTCATCAGCTCTTAGATGAATATAAAGTACTGTTGCAAGCCTATAAGAAAAGCAAGACCCTAGCCAAAAGTCAGGCAAAGGAGATTGCTGATCTCAAGGCAGCTGCAACATATTTTGAGAAGAAATTTGATCAAAAGCTCAATGAGGTAGCCAGGCTGAAACACATTACTGTGATTCAGATGGGAACTATCACCTATAAAAATGATCAAATTAAGAGACTGGAGATCAATCTTCAGAAGGAAAGAGAGCTAGTTGCTAGGTTTTCAAAACCTAAATCAGTGCTACCCTTGATTGATGAATTTGTTCATCATAAAGGAAAGGCTGGACTGGGTTTTATTAAACCAGCTAGGACTGTTCAGGATCAGTCCAAGTCCAAGGGCAAAGCCCCAACATTCAATAAGCCTGCTGTAGTCAAGACAACCAAGTCTGTACCTAAGCAAAGGTACAACAAGTTTGAATGCTGGTGCTATGGCAAAGTTGGCCACTTTGCCTTGGACTGTTGGCACAATGCAAGTGCCAATGGGTGTAGCAAGCTACCTGGTGGAAAGCCAGTAGGTAGCTATGTCATGTTGCAAACTAACAATCACCAAGGACCCAAGTTTACTTTGGGTTCTAAGGTTCATTAATTTGTTTTACAGGTGAATCCATTGGCCATACCCCAACATGGTACTTGGATAGTGGATGTTCCAGACATATGACTGGAACAAGGAGACTACTGAAGGACTACATTCCAATCAAAAATGGTCCTAAAGTGACCTTTGGTGGTTCTGAAAAAGGAATCATCAAAGGGTTTGGTAACATTTCTTCAAACCTTGTTACCATTACTCAAGTGGCTTATGTTAAAGGGTTGAAACACAACCTTATAAGTATAAGTCAGTTAAGTGATGTAGGGTATGACATCTCATTTGTTAAAAATGGTTGTCATATCAAGAGGTCAAGTGATCAAGAGATCATTTTGACAGGATATAGAAAGAGGAATGTCTACTGTCTAGACATCATGATTGAGAACAATGGTTCTCCTGTTTGTCTTGTAGCTGATGAGACAGTCTCTCATTGTGTCAAGTGGCACAAGAGGCTAGCTCATCTTAACTACAAGACTATTAGCAAACTCTTTAGCAAAGAGTTAGTGAGGAATGGTCCTCAAGTTAAGTGTGTTAAAGATGGCATTTGCTCAGCTTGTCAAAAGGGCAAGCAGACCAAATCCACCTTTAAAAGCATTGAGAACAAAGATGCTGTGAGGTGCTTATACCTCTTGCATATGGATCTCTTTGGTCCAATGCCAGTTCACAGCTTAGGTAGGAAGGTCTATACCTTTGTAGTTGTTGATGACTACTCAAGGTTTTCCTGGGTGTTCTTCTTAAGGCAGAAATCTGAAACACCTAGTGTCTTCTACAGCTTTGTCAAGCAAATTCAGAATGAACTAAATAGTACTGTGGTCAAAATTAGAAGTGACCATGGTACTGAGTTTCAATCTGAAAGCATGACAAAACTATGTGAAGACTTTGGGATATTTCAAGAATTCTCTTCACCTAGAACATCCTCAGCAAAATGGCATTGCTGAGAGGAAGAATAGAACCTTGATAGAGGCTGGTAGAACCCTACTTAGTGATACATCACTGCCTGAGTATTTCTGGGCTGAAGCAGTTAACACTGCATGCCATGTGATAAATAGGGCTACCATCACTAAAAGGTTAAATAAGACCCCCTATGAAGTTGTGAAAGGCAGGAAACCAAACCTGTCCTATTTCAGGATTTTTGGTTGCAAATGCTTCATACTTAACAATGGGAAGTCTTACTTAACTAAGTTTGCTGCCAAGTCTCAAGAGGGAGTGTTTGTTTGGTACAGCAATAATAGTAAGGCTTATAGAGTCTACAACTTGACTACACAAGTTGTAGAGGAGTCTGTGCATGTAGTTTTTGATGAGACAAAACTTATTAACAATGAGTTGTCTAGTAGTGTGTGCAGCCCCACAGGTCTTACTAAGAAGATGGACAAGCTAACCATAGAAGATGTACCTGCTGCAAGACAGCAAGTAGAAGAAGATGGCTTATGTCCAGGGGGAGAACTACATGTACCAGGAACTGAAGAAGTACAAGGAACTCAACATGATGAAGATGCTGTAGAAGTACAACCAGAAGTAAGGATGCCTCCAGCCAACAGGCATCTAAGAGATCATCCAGTAGAGCTGATTATTGGAGATCCAAGACAAGTTGTTCAGACAAGGAGCAGAAATCAGAATGCTGTAGTATATTCAAGTTTTCTGTCTCAAATAGAACCAAAGAAATTTGAAGAAGCTATACAAGATCCACAGTGGACTGAAGCAATGCAGGAAGAGCTTAATCAGTTCAAAAGGTGCAAGGTTTGGGACCTGGTTCCTAAACCTAAAGATCACAATGTGATAGGAACAAAGTGGATCTATAGGAATAAGTTAGATGAACAAGGAGTTATCATTAAGAATAAAGCAAGACTGGTTGCAAAAGGATATAGGCAAGAAGAAGGTATTGATTTTGATCAAACCTTTGCTCCAGTAGCCAGACTGGAAGCCATAAGGATGTTCTTGGCCTATGCAACCTATCAAGGATTCAAGGTATACCAAATGGATGTGAAGTCAGCATTCCTAAATGGTAATTTGAAAGAAGAAGTCTATGTGGAGCAGCCTGCAGGTTTTGTTGATCCAACTCTACCTCATTATGTCTATAGACTTAGGAAAGCATTATATGGGTTAAAACAAGCACCTAGAGCTTGGTATGAAACCCTATCTAGTTTCCTCATTGAGAACAAGTTCTCAAGGGGGAAAATAGATAAGACTCTATTCCTTAGGGAATCTAGAGGCAAAGTCATACTTGTCCAAATATATGTAGATGACATTATATTTGGGTCTACTGAAAGTAGCCTTTGCAAAAAGTTTGCAAAGCTTATGCAAAGTCAATTTGAGATGAGTAGTATGGGAGAACTAAAGTTTTTCTTGGGTCTCCAAGTTAAACAGACTGAAAGTGGTCTATCCATATGTCAGTCCAAGTTCACCCTAGAACTCATAAGGAAATATGGTATGGATTCATCCAGTACCATGAAGACTCCTATGGGGTCAAGTATGTCTCTTAGCAAGGATGATACAGGGAAACCTGTAGATGAAACCTTGTATAGAGGGATAGTTGGCTCCTTACTATACTTGACTGCAAGTAGGCCTGACATTATGTATGCTATATGTGTTTGTGCCAGGTATCAAGCCTGCCCTAAAGAGTCTCACTTGACTGCAGTCAAGAGAATTTTGAGATATCTAAAGGGCACTCCCTATCTAGGCCTCTGGTACCCTAGGAATGGAGATTTTGATCTAACAGGCTATTCAGATGCAGACTTTGCAGGATGCAAAGAAGATAGAAAGAGCACTACTGGATCCTGTCAATTCCTAGGTGGAAGACTCATTTCATGGAGCAGCAAAAAGCAGACTAGTGTGGCTATCTCCACAGCTGAGTCAGAATATGTAGCTGCAGGAAGTTGCTGTGCTCAACTTCTATGGATTCAACATCAGCTAGTTGATTATGGATTTCAGGTAAGTAGAACTCCACTTTTCTGTGATTCTACAAGTGCTATTTCAATAGCTAATAATCCTGTATCACATAGTAGAACAAAACATATTGAGATTAAATATCACTTTCTTAGGGAGCATGTAGAAAGAAATGATATTGCACTTGAATATGTTAAAACTGATAATCAGATAGCTGACATGTTTACTAAGCCCTTAGAAGAAGCTAAGTTCAATAGATTCAAAATTGAACTAGGTATGATAAACTTAGACTAAGTTTACAGAACTAAAAATTGGCTAAGTAAAAAGGTGTCGACACATAGACAAGTCTATGTCGACACAGAATAGTAAGTGTCGACACTTCAGGAAAATGGTGTCGACACATCTAGGAAGTTGGTGTCGACACTTCAGAATGTTAGTGTCGACACATGTCAAGTAGGTGTCGACACATTCTATGTGGTGTCGACACTTAAGTTTTACTCAGAATTTTCTAAGTAACGTCTCGACTACATGTCGAGTAGAGTGGTGTCGACACATAAACATGTGTCGACACATAAAATCTATTGACTAAACTTGTGTCAACACATGAGTGTCGAGACATTATAAGTCAGTGTCGACACTTATTGCCAGTGTCGACACATCTTTAGTAATCCATCCCGCCTGTTCGTCTTCAAACCAGAAAGGTATAAATAGGATTCTGTCTTTGTTTGTCGACACGCTTTCAGAGTTTCGAGACCAAAACTGCTGTGTCGACATTTCTCTTTTCTCAAGACTAATTCTACAAACCCTAATGGCTCCCAAGCTCGAGGAGAACGTCAATGAAGGCTATGAACTGGTTCGTGGCGCATTCGACGATGGCGATCAAGAAATCCAATCGGTGGTAACCCTAGTCACCGATTCTGGATTGGAGTACTTGGTTTCAGAACCAACAAAAATATGGTAGAAGGAAGTTCTCGAATTCCTTACTGGAGCTTCAGTAGATGACTCAGGTCACAAAATCAAATCAAGAGTGCATGGCACCAAGGTCAAGATTTCACCCAAAACTCTAAGAAAGGTACTTCAGCTACCTAGAATTCAAGCAGAAGAGGAAGTGACTACATCTAAGATCAGGGAAGCACTTACCTGGTGTGGTCTTGACTCTAAGATGAAAATAGGTTCTGTCTTTAACAGAAAAGGCATGAACATTCAAGGAAAGTTTCTGTCAGAAATAGTGGGAAAGGTTATCCTCAGTAAACCTGGAGGGCATGACAGGGTGTCAGCCTCCATGTTCAATGTCATGACCAGAATCATCTTAAACCTAAAAACAGATTGGTCAATGGTTATCTTTGAAAAGATAAAGGAAAGTCTAAAGAAGCCCAATCTGGGCATGATACTTAGTCTCTACCTGGCTGGTACAATACCAGAGGTAATGAGCACTGCTGCAGGTAGCAAAATCAAACACATGAGAAAGATGGACATGAGGATCTTTTCTAGGTGGAAAAGAGTGCTGTCAAAGGATATACCTACACCTGAGAAGGAAGTTACTAAGAAAGATTCTCCTCCCAGGAAGAAGAGAAAAACTGCAGTTGTGACACAAGAGTCCTCAAGCAGTTCTGAAAGTGAAGAACAAGTGGTGTTTACACCTGATGAACAAGAAGAGGAGACAGTAGTCAAAACCCCTGCTGCTCAAGATGTGGCTGAGATTCAGGGGGAGCTCCCTCACACTAGCCCCATCCCTAGGGATCCAAGCCAGGGGGAGCTTCCAGGTGTAGAAGAACCATCTACACTGGAGAGTGAGCAAGCTACACTCATTATCCAAGAGGTACTTTCTGACCTCAATACTTTAGATTTTTCTGTAATAGATTCTGATTTGTCTGATGTCCATCAGCAAACTCAGCAAGCAAATCAAGAACCAGATGTTGTTCTCCAAGACACATCAGTAGTACAAGAAGTAGTTCCTGATAAAGTAGTTGAAGAACCAAGTACATCTCTTGCACAGTCACCTCCTGAATACACAATGGAAGACCTCTTTCTGAATTTAGATCAAGAGGATTTTGACATGGACAAGAATGCTGCTGCTGAAGAGAAGGGTGCTGTTGTTGATGGGGAGAACTTGGAAGTTCAGGAAGAGCCTATAAGGCAAGAAAGTGAGAATGCACTTGATGTGCAAGCTGACCAACCATCAAGCCCTAAGGACAGGGTGAATATAGCCAGTACTTCAGAGTCTGAGGAAGATGAGACTGAACAAGCTAAAAAGAAGAAATTCTTTGTATTCAAAAGAAGGAGTCAGAGCTACAAGAAGGCTCTACAAACTATTGCTAAACAATCCTTAGTCACACAAGCTCCATCTCCTGATTACAGTGCATTAATGGTAGCCCTGCAAATCAAGCTGGATGAGCAAAGGAAGGCTATAGAGACTTATGTTGATGAAGGGCACAAGACCCTACAATTTGATCTGGCACAGGACATCAAGTCAATAAGGTTTGAAATGAACCTTAATAAAAAGGAGATGAATGAATGCTTCCACAAGGGTGGAAATGCAGTTGTGTTTCTGGCAACACATCAAGAGAAGATAAAGGAAAAAATAGATGATATAGCATTGAAAAAGGGATATGTGCTGGAAAATCAATTAAGGATGAATGATAATTTGACTGCATCCCACAATGCTATAGTCACTGAACTAAAGAATAAGACTGCTGAACCTTCAACATCATCTGCTACTGCAAAGGCTGAATTTGATAAAGCTTTTCAAGATGAAATTGCTGCTGTCAAGACTGCAATCAAGGATTCACAGAAGGTCATTTCTGAACAGCTTACAAAGCTTAGACCTTATTTTCAGGATGGAATCAGGTACTTGGACAGCCAAATCAGGTTCCAGAAAGATGATGTAAGAGATCATGTTGCACAAGAAGTCATAAAGGGGGAGAGGGTGTTAGTCAAAGCAAGCTCAGACCATACTAAGTGGATATCAAATTCCATCAGGGCTACCCTTGGATATCCTCCCCTGTGTGATGATGATAATGTTGCTAAATCAGGAATTCAAAGTGCATATCTTGGAGGTGAGCAACAGGAAGTAGCTCAAGTCATTTATCCACCTCCAGATTTTGAAATGATTCATGCAGATGTAAGCACAATGTATAGCCCAACTGCTAGAAAGTCACATGTTATTCTGGAAAAGGTTGTTCAACCTATAACAGCAGCTATGCAAGAGGCTTTGGACAAAGAAGAAGAGACAAGGCTGTCAAAGAAGAAGTTTAGGGAACTAGCTGAGCAGAAGCCAGATTTTGAACAGTGGAGCCCTACTTCTAGGAACATCATTCTCACAGCCTGGAAAGCAGCTAAGGACAATGCTCATGAAAGGAACAAATGGTTTTCAGAAGCAGAATGGAGAAAGCATGAGATTAGGCAGGAAGCCATTGTCCAGTATAGAAGGAAGGCTAAGTTAGGAAAGCTACCTCCTACAGCTGTGGAGCCTAGCAAGTTCTTTCCTAAGCCCTATCATTACTTTGAGAGACAGAAAATCAAGGCTGAAGAACTAAAGAAGAAGGACTCCAAAGGAAAGAAGACTGCTGAGACTGAGCCTGCTGCTGCTGCTACTGTAAAGGCCAAAGTACAAGCTGGGAAAGGAATAGTTATAAAAGAACCAGATCAGAGCTAGCCTAAGATTAGACTAAGAAACATTGTTGTAATCTTTTACATATGCAATATTTTTGTAAAACAATGGAAATGTATTAAAACAATGTTAGAACAATTTTTGATAAATATATCTCATGATTGTTCAGAAGCATGTGTCTATTTCTTGTTTGTTCTGCAATGTTTAATGAGTATACATGTGTGCTTTATTACATGTTTAAGTTTACCCTGTTGACATATACCTGCTTTACATCATTCTCTAATTTTTAATTATGAGTGGTGTATATCATTGACTAAGGGTTATGACTTCTCCAAATAGGGGGAGATTGTTGGGTACATTGGTCAAATATACCTGATTTGAAGAAGCCTCACCTAACTCAATGATATACATCATAATGTATTTGATGTTTGTTTGAGTTACTTGTGCAGGTTAGGTATTCACTGGACTGAAGCTAAAAGTTTCTAAGTCCATGTGTCGACACCCAGAGGGAAAGTGTCGACACTTGAGAAAGCTTGTGTCGACACCCAGACAAGCTGTGTCGACACTTGGAGTAATTGTGTCGACACCTGAGAAGAAGAGTCGACACCAGTCAGAAAGTGTCGACACTTGGAGCTGTGTCGACACTCAGTGAAGAAGAATGCAGAAAATCTGTGTCGACACTTAGCAGAAGTGTCGACACCTAGAAGAGCTGAGTCTACATCAGAAAGTGTCGACACTTGGTGTTGTGTCGACACTCAGCAAAATTCTGCAGAGACTAAGGACAAGTGTCGACACTCAACACAATGTGTCGACACTCAATCAGCAGAGTCAACATATGAAGAATGTGTCGACACTCAGCACAATGTGTCGACACACACTCAAAGGAGTCAACACTTGAAGTATGTGTCGACACTCAGCACAATGCGTCGACACACAACCAGAAGAGTCAACACTTGAAGAAAGTGTCGACACCCAACACAATGTGTCGACACTTAGTTGAAGACTCTACACTTGAAGAAAGTGTCGACACAAGGAGCTGTGTCGACACTTAGCAGAGAACAAAAAAGTTTACAAAATATTCTAAGTGCAAGTGTCGACACTAAGGGAATGTGTCGACACTCAGCTGAAGAAACAAAATTGAAGACTTGTGTCGACACCAAGAAGCAGTGTCGACACTTGACAGTTTCAACACATGAAGATGTGTCGACACAAAGGAGATATGTCGACACTTAGAAGAAAACAGTTAAAGAATGAAGAACAAGTACTTGTGTCGACACTCAATTTCAGTGTCGACACATGCAGAAGAATCTGTGTCGAGACATACAAGGAGTTGTGTCGACACCTTGTAGACTTGTGTCGACAGTTACACAGCATGTGTCGACACTTGGTCTATAAGTGTCGACACTTAAGAACAGAAAGTCTCGACACTATCTGACAGTTAGAGAATTTCAAGAAGTGACTGGTTGACATGACAGCTGCCGATCTAGCCGGTCTACAGCAACTGTCAGGGAAGTCAGAAGTCTGTTATGAACCGGACCAGCTGGTTACCATGAAGAAGGCCTATAAATAGGCACTGACTGTTTACAGAAATAATGTACAAGTTGTTGTTGTTGCTGTTGAAGCTATTTGAAGTATTTGATCAGATTATTCAAGTAATCAGAAAAGTGGTACACAGAGTATCAACACAAGAAGATCTTGTTGTCCAACAGCAGATCTAAGAAGTTGGAGAGAGAGAGCTCCAATCAAGAATTCAGTCTTTGGAACTAAGGCTGAGAAGAAGGGTTCAGAATCATCTGGATCTCAAGAAGCAGAGGTCAAGGATCAACTGCAGAGGATTCAGACTAATTCAGTTCTACTCAAGAAGCTTTGAAGGAAGCTAAGTCAGTTTGGATCTAGCTGAGTTCTTCCAAGAACTCTTCAAGAAACTCTCAACTCCTCTCTTATTTTCTGAGTTGTAGAGTTAGTTATTGTAATTCAATTTTAACTTGTAGGATCCATTGGATCTGAGTGAATTGTAAGCCTATTTTATAAAGGCTGAGGGTAGGGCTTGGTTGCCTGAGTGTAGGAGTTGAAGAACTCTGAGTGTAGGCCTTAATTGGCTGAGTGTAGGACTTAATTGGCTGAGTGTAAGCCTGGGTGGCTGAGTGTAGGCCTTGGTGGCTGAGTGTAAGGCTTTGGGCCTGAGGTGTAGGAACCTAGTTGGGTTCTGAGATAGTGGAGAAGTTTGGCCGAATCTAGTACACTGCTAGATAGGCGAAGGGGGAAAGTGGATGTACCCAAAGATTGGGGAACCACTATAAATTTGTGTGTCTGCTGTGCTATGCAGTGTTGTGGATTAGCAGTTTATATTTTGTTTTTGCTGTTAGCTGTAGAAATCTGTGAAATAACTGTGTTGCTGCCAACAAAGTTTTAAAAAGGTTTAGGTCACCTATTCACCCCCCCCCCCCTCTAGGTGTTTAGGTACCATATCTTTCAATATGTTGTACCGGGCTTAAGCCCGTATTTTGCTACTCTGATGTATTATTCTGTGGACACTCCCTTCGTGGAGTTATATTTTTTATGACACGTGATTCTCTGTGGACTGCAATTTGCATTTACATCTTTATGCTACTTTTCTGCGATCGAATTCGGCCGGCAGAATCGGCGCCTTGTGGTGATGACCCTTCAGGGCGTGAAGGAGTCACCGCAAAACGGCAGTTCTGGGCCTAAGACCCCGGTGTTGTAAAAGAAAAAAAAGGGGGTCTTACAGAGAATCCCTCAACAAATGAAGAACTCATGAGTCTTTTTGCCAAAAGATTCTACAAGTTGGCAAGAAACGATTTCAGGAGGAAGTCATCCAGACAGGATGACAAACCAAGATATGATAAGACACCAAACAAAGAAGTTGTGTGTTTTGGATGCAGGAAAGAAGAGAGAATCAGAAGAAAGAAAAGAGAAGAGAGAAAGATACTAGGAGACAGCACAACAGTAGACCTTCTTCTAGCAAATACAAGAAGAAGGAGAAGGGTTTTGTGGCTGAAACATGGAGTGAGACTGAAGAAGAATTAACTTCTTCTAGCTCTAGTGAAGATGAGGAAGAGGAAAGGGCCAAGGAGGTTTGCCTCATGGCAATTGATGATTCCAGGAGACATTTAGAAGAAGAGGACTCAGACAATAAAGCAGTTTCAGATTCTGAAGCTGACAAGGTATTGTCTTCTTTTGATTACAGTTCTGATTCCTTTAAATTTGAATTTAAAACAATGTGTATAGATTTGATTAATTCAGAAAAGGAGATTAAAACTCTTACGAAGAAACTAGGAATTTTAGAAAATGTAAACTCTGAAAATAATAGATTATAAGATGAACTGTGTTTAGCCAATGAACAAATCATAATGTTGAAGACTGAGCTTAGTGAGGATAAACAACTTGAGGAAACCCTTAATGGAAGAAGCCTCAAGCTGATGGACATCACAAGCACGGTTAATGCTAGACTTAATGGCAAACTAGGCTTGGGTGCTTCATCAAGTTTGTCCCCGATTCTCAAGAAAAATATTTTGACAACCCCAATAAAATTTGTCTCTGCTAAGGGGAAAGAAAAATTAAACAATAAACAAACAATGGAAAATATTCCCATATCAATAGGTCAGAACAACAAAAGTCAAAAACTATTAAAAACAAGGTTCAGCAGAATTCGTCGAACTCAGATCGACGAAATGTTGCCAGTTCGTCGAACCCCACTCGACGAACGCTAAACGCAAACTACGGTTATAATTATTCATCTAACTACGATCGACGAACTCTGTATGGTTCGTCGAGCAGAGGTCGATGAACGTGGGGCACAGAAAATGAATATGTTCATTCTCTGGGCAGAGATCGACGATCTCAACCCAATTCGTTGAACTCTGGTCGACGAACTCACAGAAATTCATCGAACCCAGAAAGACTTAACCAAAACTTTAATTATAACGGAAACTTAAATTATTCCAGGAAAGCTTTTAATCCACTAGTTGATTGGGTCATACCACCTAGGAGATATCACCCTCTAGGATATAAATCCCAACCAGAATATTCTGTTATTTCCATCTTTTCATACCAGGAAAGCAAAGGACCCAAGGTAACCTGGGTCAAGAACATTTAACTGTTTTCATTGCAGGTGAAGAGCTATCCAGAAAATAATCAAACATGGTACATGGACATTGGATGCTCCAAACACATGACTTACAGTAAGGACATCTTACATAATTATAAGTCTAAGCCAGGGCCAAAGGTTATCTTTGGGCATTCCAAATGTGGCCAGTCAGAAGGCTTTGGAGAAGTGAAGATTGGAGCTATCACATTTAAGAAGGTAACATATGTCATAGGACTCAAGCATAACCTCATCTCCATAGGTCAGTTATGTGATGAAGGTTATGAGGTACATTTCAATTCATCTTCTTGTACTATTTCTAATAAAGAAAATCAAACAGTTTAAATTGAAATAGACAAGGAAACATTTACTTAGTTGATTTTCTATCTGTCAATTCTGATATCTGCTTACTTAACTTAATTAGTAACTAGAATGATTTATGGCACAAAAGACTAGGTCATGTTAATATGAAAAACATTGCTAGGCTATCTAAAGACCACCTTGTTCAAGGTCTACCTTCTGGTCCGTACAAGAAGAAAGGTCTCTACAGGGCTTGTCAACTAAGCAAACAACTAAATCTAGTTTTAAATCTGTAAATAAAAGTGATTCACTTAGGATTTTGTATTTGCTACATATGGATCTCTTTGGACCCATTGCTTTACAAAGCCTAGGAGGGAAATCCTACACCTTAGTCATTGTGGATGACTTCTACAGGTTCACTTGGGTATTCTTTCTGAGATCTAAGTTAGATACCTTCAAGATTCTTACAGATTTTCTCAGGACCATACAGATTGAGTTCTCTACTCATGTTGCGTTCATCAGAAGTGATCATGGCACAAAGTTTGAGTCTCTTCTTATGTATGAGTTCTATGAGAAAGAAGGTATCAGGCATTGCTTCTCAGCTCCTAGAACTCCTCAACAAAATGGGGTAGCTGAAAGGAAAAATAGGACACTGATTGAAGCTGCAGGTACATTGTTTGCAGATGCTTACATGCCACTAACCTTTTGGGCAGAGGCTATAAGCACTACAAATTATGTCCTGGATAGAAGCCTGATACATAAACTTAAGAATAGGACTCCCTATGAAATACATAAAGGGAAGAAAACTAAAATAAACTATTTTAAAGTATTTGGATGTATTTGTTATATTCACAACAATAACAAAAGATACATTAGAAAGTTTGAGTCTAAGGCTGAAGAGGGAAGTTTTCTAGGATATTCCCAAGTAAGCAAAGCCTATAGGGTTTTTAATAAATCATCATTAAAAATTGAAGAGTCCATTCATGTTTATTTTGATGAAACTAACATGTCTTGCAAGTAGAAAGAGATTTCTACCAATAGCCCTTTGCATGTACCTCACTTGTGTGAGAGATTGGATGATCTAAAACTTACCCAAAAGGTTCCAACACATCCTTCTCCATAAGTTAATGAAGAGAGTGAGGATGAAAGCATTGAAGGAATTGAACTTCCTCCAACAGCAAAAACAATTCCATAAGAGGAATTAATCCAAGATGTTGTTGCACAACCAACTCCACCCATTGATTTAGTCACACTTAGGGATCACCCCAGATCTCAAGTGATTTGATACCTATCAGTAGGTGTACAGACAAGGAATCAACTTAATCAAGATGTGATGCATGCCTGCTTTCTCTCTCAGGTTGAACCTCTATCCATCCATGATGCCGAGCAAGATCCCCACTCGATCACTGCAATGCAGTAGGAATTAAACCAATTTGAGAGATGTAGGGTTTGGGATTTGGTTCCGAGACCCCAAGACTATCCAGTCATTGGAAACAAATGGGTATACAGAAACAAACTGGATGCCCAAGGAGTGATTGTGAGGAACAAGGCTAGGCTTGTTGCTCAAGGTTATAGGCAAGAGGAAGGGATTGACTATGAACAAACATTTGCACCAGTTGCAAGGTTGGAGGCCATCAGAATTTTGTAGCCTATGCAGCATACAAAAAATTCAAGGTGTATCAGATGGATGTGAAGACTGCATTCCTCAATGGAGTACTTAAAGAAGAGGTTTATGTTGAACAACCTCCAGGTTTTGTCTCTCCAACTCACCCTTATCATGTTTTCAAATTGCATAAAGCTCTTTATGGTCTCAAGCAAGCTCCAAGTGGTTGGTATGATACCTTAGCTAGCTCCAAGAGCTTGGTATAATACCTTAGCTAGCTTTTTGATAGAGCATAAATTCATTAGAGGCATTGTAGATAGAACACTTTTCACTAGACATCATAAGGATCAAATATTGTTAATGCCAATATATGTAGATGACATCATATTTGTGTCTACTGATTCCAAATTTTGCAAGAGGTTCTCTGACCTCATGCATTCAAAATTTGAAATGAGTAGCATGGGTGAGCTCTCCTACTTCCTTGGTCTCCAAGTGAAGTAGTTGTCTGATGGCATCTTCGTATCTCAAGCTTAGTATGCTAAAGAGCTTATAAATAAGTTTGGTATGGCTGATGCTTCAGCAAAGAAAACACCTATGGCTACTAATACTGTGATTGACTCTGATGCACATGGGAAACCTGTGGATCAGAAATTATATAGGGCATTGTTGGGTCCCTACTATATCTTACAGCAAGCAGGCCTAATATTATGTTTGTCACATGCCTTTGTGCTAGGTTTCATGAGTTTTCTGTCTTAGAACTCTCCAACAAAATGGAGTTGTAGAGAGAAAAAATAGAACCCTTATTTAAGGTAGCAGAACTATGTGGAGCGACTCCTCACTTCTAGAATATTTCTTGGTAGAGGTTGTCAATAGAGCTTGCCATGTGCAAAATAGGGCATTTATCAATAAGAATTACAACAACACTCCCTATGAGCTGGTGAAAGGCCGAAAACTAACCTTAGCATACTTCAAAATCTTTAGAAGTAAGTGATATATGTTAAACAATACAAAGCACTATCTAACTAAATTTGTTGAAAAGGCATATGATGGTATTTTTATTGGACATGGCTCTCATAGCTTAGTATACAGGATATTCATCAAAAAGACTCAAGTAGTATAAGAATTCATTCATGTTGTATTTGATTGCACCATCCTGATCTATAAAGTCTGGCCTACTTCTTCTAGTGTTGCGGGTACTGAGCCAAGCTGGAAGAGTTGTATGTCAATGACAAGCAAAAAACCTGTGAGATAACTCTACCTGATGCAATTATTAGAGAAGAAAGCCATCCAACAAAAGAAATACAAGAGGCTATAGAGGGGACACAACAGGCTGAGGCAACAGTTGAGCATAAAGCACAAGAGACTGCAGGAAGATTGCCAACAACTAGCAAACGCCTAAGAGATCACCTGCAAAATAATATCATTAGTGATATAAGTCAAAGAGTCCAAATAAGAAGAAGCACAATGAATGAAGCACTCCACTTGAGCTTTCTTTCTCAGGTAGAGCCAAAGAAGTTTGAAGAAGCCAACTCTGATCCATCCTGGATCTTGGCTATGAGAGAGGAGTTGAACCATTTCAAAAAGTGTAAACTATGGAACCTAGTCCCAAGGCCTATAATAACAAATATCGTTGGAACTAAGTTGATATTTAGAAATAAAATGGATGAATAAGGGGTTATTGTTAAGAACAAAGCAAGGCTGGTCGCAAAGGGATATAGATAGGAAGAAGGCATAGACTTTGATCAAATAAGCACCCAAGGGTCTGGTATGAGAATCTATCTACCTTTCTCATTAAAAATAAATTTTCAAGGGGAAAGATAAATAAGATATTATTCTTAAGGGAAGTAAAAGGTAAGATCTTGCTCATCCAAATATATGTAGATGACATAATCTTTAGATCTACATATGATAACCTTTACAAAAGGTTTGCTAATCTTATACAAGGTAAATTTGAAATGAGCAGCATTGGAGAGCTAAAATATTTATTAGGACTCCAAGTAAAGCAATCTGAGGATGAAATATTCATCTCTCAAACAAAGTTTACAAAAGAGATCATTAACAAGTTTGGAATGGAGAGTGCAACCCCTATGTGGACTCCAATGGGCTCCAATGTATCTCTAAACAAGGATGAAACATGGAACCCTTTTAATAAGACAATGTACATATGCATCATTGGATCTCTTCTCTACCTAACTGCTAGTAGACCAGACATTATGTTTTCCACTTGTGTTTATATCAGATATCAAGTGAACCCCAAAGAATTTAACCATACCTTTGTCAAGTTGATTTTAAGATACCTTAATGGTACACGAAATCTTGCCAAATGGTACCCTAGGAGTAATGATTTTGAGCTGACGGGATTTTCAGATGCAAACTTTGCAGGATACAAGGAAGACGGGGAAAGTACCTCAAGGATATGCCAATTCCTGGTGAGAAGGTTGATTTTTTGGAGTAACAAGAAGCAAACTAGCATTGTTATCTCAACTGCTAAGTCATAATACATCTCTTTTGGAAGTTATTGAAAGTTATTAACTTAAGCTTAGCTAGTCACCTAGGGGGGTGAATAGGTCTTTGAAATTTCTTAAGTCTTTTTGTTGTTTTCTTACTAAGTGATCTAGAGCTTGTCCTTAGTACCTACAATATAAGAGAAGAACAAGCAACACAGTAAAGCAAATAGATATTTATAGTGGTTCCCCAACTGGGTACATCCACATTCCCTTCCACCTTTCAAACTTATGTTAGACAAGGCACAAAGTCCTCGAAAATGCTCCTCGAAGCTTACACATTAGGCCCTCAGCCTTAAACTCGGGTCCTCTTTAGAACCCTACTACAGAACTACAAAGGTTCCTGCCTCAGAGCCCTGTTGTGCTCCTGTAGCTCAGTGGTCCACAGGCCACCTACCTCAGCCTTATCTCTAAGGCATAAAGGTCAGGCTTTTTAGCCCTACAACTTAAGGCATAAGGCCCTACTCTCAGAGTGCTGCTGCACTCATACAGTTCAGTACCCTTACAGGTACCTACCTCAGTGCCCTTCTAGGCACCTACAGCTGAGCGTCCTCCAAGGCCTAAAACTCAGTGACATACTTGTCACCTACAGCTCAGTGACTCAACAGTCACCTACCTCAGGCACTAGACCCTACTACTGAGGCTGGGAGGATAGCCTACTCTCAAATCCACACTTGGATCCTACCTCAGTAACCCCAGTAGGGCACCTACCTTAGTGACTAATTAGTCACCTACAACTCAGGCACAAAAGGCCCGACAGCTCAGATTCCGACAACCTAAATCCTACAAGAATTTAATCAAGAAGTTGAAATAAATTTAAAACACATACTCAGAGATAAATCTCTGAGTCTACCTTACTGGACTGAGCATATATCAGTCCAGCCTCTTGATGTATAAGGAATTAGTTATCTTCTACAGCTAACTGCTTCTCTGTTGCACTGAAAAATAGCTATATACTGTTGAACGCTGACGGACCTTCACACAGCTATCTCTCCTTGATGATTAGATAAATCAGCCACCTTGTTATGCAAAGAACAAACTTGCTAAACTGGAAAAGCTTCAGCTATGTTTCTCTGCCTTCTGGCTTGCACGGCTGGACTTGGCTTTCAAGCTCGTCGGAGAAGATGGAAGTCCATCCGCCTCTAGTTTTCGTATTTTCTTCGTAAACCTAATCCCCTTTTCTCTCTACTTTTTATATCTGTTGATTTGAATCAACGACAGAATTTGAATGTTAGCCTAGCTAAGGATGGTGAGTGCCACCTCCCTCAGAAGAGGACACATAGTAGCTTCCTGTGGTACTACAGCTTTCCCGCAATGGCATGAACTATTTTGACCTTGTTGACTACTGGTGACATCAACAGTGGTCATTTGGTGCTGCTATAGCTTTGCCGCAATGGTACGAAATACTTTGACATGTTGACTTCTGGTGACATCAGCAGTGGTCATCACTTTATTGACTTAGAAAAATTCCATTACTCATTAAGTTTTGAGTGATGTTAAGTCACTCAACGCATTCTGACTTGGCTCTTCATTAGAAGCATTGAGTGAACCTGCTTCACTCAATGCTTCTGGACTTAGAGAATTTCTGCTGGCTTTGTCTCAGCGGTTCCTTCTCAACTGTCTCATCAGTTTCTTTTTCATAGCTGAGACTATCTTCTATCTCAGCGGTTTCTTCTCAACTGTCTCAACGCTTCCTTCTTCACAGCTTAGACTATCTCCTTCCTCAGCAATTTTGCTTAGACCAACACTTCTATCAATGCTTTGCATTGAGCGTCTCATCTATTTCAGTAGTTATGCTGAGACATTCTTCTCAGCTTTCTCAGCTATCTCAGTTGTCTCAATGCTTTTGCCTTAGTCAAATTATCTGACTTCCAGCTTTCTCTTTTTGTTTACCTATCCAATCAAGGACAACCTACATGCTTGAACTTAAGCACACATCAAATAAAACTATGTGTGTATGTCATTGACCAGTTTGACTTCTTATAAATCTGGGACATTAGGATCAATAGACCCCAATAGTTATTGTGCCCAACTATTGTGGATTCAACATCAACTACAGGACTATAATATCCAGCTAGGTAGAACTCCTATGTTCTGAGATTCTTCAAGTACAATCTCAATTTCTAAAAATCATATGTCACATAGTAGGACCAACCACATTAAGATTATGTATCACTTCATCAGGAAGCATGTTGATAAAGAAGATATTTGCATTGAGATCGTTCCTACTAACAAATTAGTGGTAGACATCCTCACCAAGCATTTCAATGAAGAGAAATTCAATTTCTTCAAAATTAAATTAGGCATGTTAAACCTATAGTAGTTTTCATGCCAAGCTATTCCTTTCAATTATCTATTATGCGTTATTTTTGTAAATTACATATTATGCACATTAGTAGATGTTGGGCATTTAACAAAGTCATAGGAGTTAAGTTATAAAAGGGAAATATTGTCTTGACGGGGAGACACAAAGGCAAATTTATGTCACTACGGAAAGATATTAGCACACCATATTCAAATATGTTTTCAGATTTATTACCTAAATAGGTGTGCACATTAGAAATACTGATCTTGAAATCCGATCTTGGTCCCAAGAGGAGTTCAGACCCTAGGGGATAACTTACACCCATTTCTCCTAAGTAAGAGCACTTGACCGATTAATTGTGACTAAGAAATAGACCCTGAGCTGCAGCGAGGAGGTCCCACCTATTGGGTTTTTCAATACGACACATCAGATGTGCGCAGCGGAATTACAAAACAAGAAAAACCCCAAAATAAATAGATCTTTCGATGAACATTGATCAAGAAGTAAAATCGTTGTAAATAAAATTTACCATTGCGTGATTGAGTTACTACTCAACCGAGATGCTCTAAGAAATCTGGTATCACTAGTGGATGAAGTTTCGAGCGCAAAATAATGTCCACGCCTCTACAGGTGAACCACATGAATAGGAGAAACCTTACACTTTTGTCACACAAGATTTAGGTTGGAAGAAAGCACTTTGTATCACAGACTGTTAGGTCTGCTCCATAAGAGGCGGCGGTGGCGGGCGCCGGAAACAGGCTGAGCGACGACGACGGGATAGGGACTTTTGGAAACATTTTCTGTCGGCCTTTTTTTTATCTCGGGTTTAGCACAATTACTTACACACTAAATGTAACACCCCTTATCCGTCGTATAGCATATAGCAGTAGGTTCGGCCGGGGCCCGACGCCATATGACACAGACAGACCGGGTGGTTACTCATGGAAACCATCCAACCAATCTCAACGTCCTACACAGAGCATTCTAGCGGAAGCAGTTTATAAAAGTTGCAATAAAGAACCCAGCATTAAAGCATGAATGTCCACTAATCCAAAATAGGAATGTATACAAATACCAACAGTAGCCTTAAGGCCTTACAAAATGTTTCACTTGATATTACATGATTTACAAACCACGGCATGCAGGCCGGTCATACATGAATAAAAATAGTAAACACTTCCATTTGGGCCTTCGAGGGCCTGCTTCGCAAAAAGGGCTTTAGCCTGCTATTGACCACTTGGTCCAGCGGCACCTGCAAGCAACAAACCACCGCACGGTGGCAAAACAAGGCAACGGTCAGCAATGATGACCAAATTATAATGATCCCGCCCCCAACTCGGGGCGGCGATGCTCCTTCCCTGCATTTCATTAGCATAAGCGAGCAATATATATATACAGCCAATACAACACAGACACTGGCTCGCACGGCCACACGCCTCGTGATCTCAGGGCACATTCTCGGTGAACCGGTCGATGTCACGACAATTAAAGCCATAGACATTCCGGACTCACCACCGCCACTTTGACCGCCAAATCTATGAGCAATTTGTCTTCCTGGCCTGGGTCACGACAATTTAAGCCATTGACCGCCGAAGACCCTAATCTATGCCAACGGCAAGTGCCACGTGCCTTTAGGTCTCTTTAACCGAATGACATAGAACAGGTACGGTTCCATCTAACCCGTGCTCACATCGCAACGACAATTTAAGCCATTTGCTCGGGTCAAACTTCCACCGAGTCCCATTTCCATCACAATTCACATAACCCGGTTATGTTCAAGTTGGCTCTCAGGCCACCAAGTTGGCAAGATCTCGTATCCGCCCAGTTTTCCGGGTGCACGGAGTCTTCTCCGGCATTTATGCAATGCAACATCACCGATCCAGACCAACATGTCCGGGTAGGCTTCACACATCATGCCTATGTACATTCTCGCTTACCCGCGAAGTCGACACTGCGCTTGACGAAGTGTCGAGACATGGCACATGGCCTGCGACATGGGCGTGTCGCAGGGCATGTAGACCCGTATCGACACTCATCCCGTGGAGTCGTCATTTTGCTCTTGACTATGTGTGGAGACAAGGCACACGGCCTAGGACACGAGCGTGTCCAAGGCCGTGTCTTCAGGTCGACGATCTTCGCTCGAAGAAGTGTCGAGTGTCGAGACCGTGTACACAGCCTGGAGCCCAGGCATGTTGAGGTAGACATGGGCAAGGACACGGGCGTGTCCTATAACCCGTGCAGTGCTCGGGTTATTTTCGGGATAAATCGATGCGGGTACACGGCTGGCCACACGGCCGTGTCAGGTGGAACACGGGCGTGTCAGCTCGAACACGGGCGTGTTCGAAGCCCGTGTGTTGTTCCAGGCGCGTCGATTTTGACGACGAATGAGGCACACGGCCCTGGACACGGGCATGTGCCAGGCCGTGTGCGGCCCAGATTGGACATTTCAGTCCCGAATCAAAGCCGTTCGTTTCTGTATTTTGGGATCCAACGGCTGGGGGTTGTTCCTGATGAGATATACCCGGGATTGGACTTAGAAACCCTCACTTTTCATGAGTGGTTATCTTTCTAAAAGCTTAGAGAGAGAGGAGAGCCAAGGAAGGAAGAAGAAGCTAGATCCGGCCATTGGAGGAGCTTCGAAGCTCCAAATCACGAGCCGACTCCGGATCCACGGAGGCCAAGCTAGTGCGGTGCTTTTCATCCGCTAACTTTTCCATGGCGCCAAAGAACAATGCAAGGGTAACGATTCTCTTCTTGAGCATGAGTAGCTCTCCTTCTTTGCATAGGAAGCCCGCTCTCGCGAGTTTGCGGTGAGTAGGAGGCATTCCTTCTGGTATATATGTGAAGTCCCCGTTGTTTAGAGTCCGTAAGCGAGAACGGACATAGGCATGATGTGTGAAGCCTACCCGGACATGTTAGTCTGGATCGGTGATGTTGCATTGCATAAATGCCGGAGAAGACTCCGTGCTATTGATTGTTTTTCGGTTTTTCTACACGGTAGATTGCAACAGAGAGCCTTGGGGACTAACCCTAAGGTGCACCCGGAAAACTGGGCTGATGCGTGATCTTGCCAACATGGAGGCCTGAGAGCCAACTTGAACATAACCGAGTTATGTGAAATTGTGTGACGAAAGTGGGACTCGGGAGAAGTTTGACCTGCGGATATGGCTTAAATTGTCGTTGCGACGTGAGCACGGGTTAGATGGAACCGTACCCACTTCTATGTCGTTCGGGTTAAAGAGACCTAAAGTTACGTGGCACTTGTCGTTGGCATAGATGAGGGTCTTCGGCGGTCTATGGCTTAAATTGACGTGACCCATGACGGGGAGACAAATTGCTCATGTGTTTGGCCGTCAAAGTGGCGGTGGTGGGTCTAGAATGTCTATGGCTTTAGCTGACGTGACATCGACCGGTTCACCGAGAATGTGCCCTGAGTGCACGGGGTGTGTGGCTGTGTGAGCCTACGCCTGTGATGAAATGAATATTATTATAATGCTCGCTTATGCTAATGAAATGCAGGGAAGGAGCATCGCCGCCCCGAGTTGGGGCCGGGATCGTTATAATTTGGTCAGCATTGCTGACTGTTGCCTTGTTTTGCCACCGTGCGGTCGCTTGTTGCTTGCAGGTGCTGCTGGACCAAGCGGTCAATAGCGGGCTAAAGCCCAATTTGCGAAGCCGGCCCTCGAAGGCCTAATTGGAGTGTTTACTGTTTTATTCATGTATGACCGGCATGCGTGCCATGGTTTGTAATCATGTATGACCGGCATACTTGTGTATGTACAACATTCCTATTTGGTATTAGTGGACATTCATGCTTTAGTGCTGGGTTCTTTATTGCAACTTATATAAACTGCTTCCGCTAGAATGCTCTGTGTAGGACGTTATGATTGGTTGGATGGTTTCCATGCGTAACCACCCGGTCTATCTGTGGCATACGACGTCGGGCCCCAGCCGGACCTATTGCTATATGCTATGCGACGGATAGGGGGTGTTACAACGGATACCTCCAGTCTGCATATCCCGTAGACTGCTCCAGTTCGCATATCCTGAGTTCACGACCATGCCAGCAAGGCAGCTGTCGGACTCAGCGGACCCAGCTCCAGTCCGCATGCCCTTGAAGATGCAATCTCCAGTCCGTAATCTCCAAGCTCTCAATCAAGGAACACAACACTTCTACCGAGCTCGGCGAACTGAGAAGCAGTTCGCGCTTCACTATGCGATCTCCCCGGACTGAGTCAAACCTAGACTTGGTTAAGAACCAACCAAATCCACACCACTGGCCACAAATGCCAGTACCCACTTACTGGCGGACACTGGATTTAGTCCACCTACCATGGAGAACTCCAGCACCTATCCGCGCTAACTGGTGATCTCCGCAGCTTCCACATGTCGCTTCACCAGAGCAAGACCAAGGCTTCTGCCAAGTCGGTCTAACGAACTCCAGTTCTTTAGTACTCTTCTTGTCGGACTCCGTGGATAGATTCACAATCCGACCGGTTACCTTCTGGGATTCAACTGCTTGATGAGCATATGCCGGCCTGGCGAAACGCCACTGATGTTCGCTTAGTTCGCGCGAACAGGCCGCTCAGGCTACCACAGAACAACCATCTGCAACAACATTGCCGACCTGGCTATCTGCCAACCCTGTCCACGTATTCCGCGCGGATAGGTTGCCCAAGACATCCAATCACCAAATTTCACTTCATAATTTTCAACAATTCATTGCCCAAGGTTGCGTCGAGGTGGGATGAGGATTCTGCTATCTCCGATGGAGAATGTGGATCTTCGAAACACTTTTACGCAACCCGGTGGGATGAGGAATATCCTCTTTCTGATGCGGAGGTTTGCACCTCCTTATTGGACGAGGTCGTCCCCCTTACCACCTTGGACCTCGAGTTCTCGGATTCCCCACAATATAACTCATATGACAATGACAGTGATCTATGCTTGGATCCTTCTGGGAGTGAGACTGGGACCACTCCCCATATTTCTGATTATTTTAGTTTTTCATCTCTTTTATTTCTTGATCCCCTTTCTGTATCTGAGCCTGTGCGGGTGGAGTCTTCTCAGGTGCTTCAAGAGGATTTGGAGCTTTTAGCTCGAGTCATGGATGATAGCATCCTCTTTCGCGAGGAGGTTGATTTCTCCTCTGTTGAGGAAGCTCCATTTATTGCTCTCTCCTCCTGCCACCTCCCTGTAGACGATACCTTGCTGGGCAAGTATTTATTTTGTAGTGAGTTAAGCAAGGACCAATGCTCTTCCTCTTCTAAATTCCTATTTCATCTACCTGTGTTGGCCAGGTATTATTATTTAGGTAGAGGGGTAACTGTTTTATCGTCGTATCGATACTAGCTACCACAACGGAAATTAAGCATGTTACCTGTGCATTTTTCATTTCATAGGCCCATTAGCTTGGACTTTTCGTCTTTCGAATAGGTCGTGCTGGGATGACAATAACCCCAGTACTTATCTAGGAGTAGGATTAGTTAGTTAATTTTTACTGTTTTAGAAATAGTTTTGCGTGTTTTTTATTGTGGTTTTGTCTTAATGCACGCTTGCGAGTTTTTTGTGTGCATGCGCCTAATTCAAGAAGATTGCCTAGTTGCTCAGGAGGTTCTTTGTTCCATTTGTTTTTGTTTTTCTCGCTGTTGTTGCTGGATGAGACATCCCGAAGAAAATGAGGCGAATCGGGCTGTTTTTGCAAAACACACGGTTTGGTGAAAACGTATGCAGCAAAAATGCACGACCGTGCATTTTTTATTTATAAAAAGGCCGGCCGAGCGATTTTGACGTCCGCTGGCCCTAATTCCCGTGGTTCTGCTACAATCGCCCACTTCTCCTCCATCTTCTCTGGCAAGATCTTGTTCTCGTCCTCCAAATCCTCCCTTATTCCTCACCTATTTCCCTTTCTCTCTCTCTCCTCATTGCCATGGGATATAAGAAGGTGATTAGCAAGTTACGCAGCTTCGGTTATGCCTCCTCCTCCTCTACGCGGTCCGCGGTTTCGACGAAGCCGAAAGATGCTACGGATGCTCCTGTGAATACTGAAGATGCAGAGCGGATGCTTCATTTTAGGAGACCTGAGATGATCACAAGGTTTGGTCATTTGGTCCAAAAACCATTTTTGGATTTTCATTTTGTTTCGGACGAGGAGCTCCTGGCCAATGGTCAAAAGCTGCAGGTGGACCGTTTACTCGACGTGGGTTCGTGGCGTCATCTCTTCTCCATTGAGGAGACCGGATTTCACGAACTCACGATCGAATTCCTCTCCACCTTCCATATTCTGGAACGACGTGATGCATCTACCGGTGAGTCCACTGCGGTGACATTCCTGTTGAACTTACGTCCTTACACTTTTAGTGTCGGTGTGCTTGCTGTTTATACGGGGGTATATATGGTTGACAAACTCACAGAGTCGGACGTTCTTGCCCGACCCTTTGAGTTCCCGACCGGTGCTTCTCCCCACATATTCTGGCAGTAGATCACCAGGCTGTCACAGCAGTACGAGGCATTGTCAGCCAAGTGATCCCATATCATCTTGCCCGCGCTCCGCTATGTTCAGCACTTGATCAGGCACAACATCAACGCCCGCTCGATGAGTCGGAATATAGCAGGGTGGTCGGATCTTCTCTTCCTCTACATCAAGCATCATTGCATCCCTCTCCACCTCAGCCGGTTTCTTGCGGATTACTTCATTCACAGGCCATGTACGTGCCTCTGAAGGCCAACGGTGGTTCGCACTATATTATGCGAATCGCCAAGGGATTAGGAGTTTTTGACACTTTGCCCACCATGACTCCCATTTCCCGTTGCGATTTTATTTCAGCCACCATGATGACCACCTTCAAATTGGTACATCGTGATTCCTCTAGCAGCACGTGGCACTACGTTATTCATAGTATGGAGCATGAGCAGCCAGCTAGGGCTTCTTCTACAGATGCGAGATCCTCTTTGGAGTCCCGTCGGCTCGATTATGTCACTCTGGTCCACCCCGTACCCTCGGCACCAACGCCTTCTTTTGCCCATGCCTCCCATCGTAGGAGTTTCACGGAGGATTATTCTGACTTCTACGCTTGACATATGCAGATGGAGGAGCTGTTGCGCAAGCAACACGACATGACGACATGCATTGTTGAGTTTCTTGAGGTGCCCCTGCTTCCCCTGCTCGAGTTTCTACTTCTCGTACCCGTACTCCGCCTCTGCCTCCATCTTTTATAGATCAGCCTGAGTGAATGCTGCTTTTCCCCTCAGATGGGGTTGTTTGTTGTTTTTCTTCATTGTTTGTGTTTTTGTTGATTTGACTGATTATGTACTTTACTTTATTCAGCTGGTGCTTCGTCCCCAGGTCGTTAGTAGATATATTATTGCAGTACCTTTCATTCTTTTGTTACTGTGTTTAGTTTCGTTTTATATACGTGATGATTGTGTTTACTTTAATAACTCGCAAGCATTGCTTAGATTAAAGTTGTTATGGTTTTGTGTATACAATTTTTTTTCTGGATCTATTTTGTAGGGTGCTTTTCCCTTGTGCGGCGGAGGAGTATATTTGTTTGCAAGTTTGACCTCATGCTTTATTGCAAGCTTCTGGTATGCACATTTGCTGAGCATGGGGTAATCTCTCCCCCAACTTTTATTTCTCTATTTTTATTACAAATCTTTGATAGATTGTTTAGTTTAAGTCTGGTGGGGGAGAGTTATGCAGGTTATCTATGCACATGCACTATTAGCACTTTCATACCAACAGTATATTTTCATTTTCTATTTCTATATTATCAAGTCCGCATCATGCACCTACATCGACATGAGCACGATCTTAAGCACGCACTCGGCTCAAGTCAAATTTATTTATTTTGTGTCAACTTTAAAATAGTGGTGCTAGCTTAGGATTTTAGGATAGATTAGTTCGAAACTCATACAGTGCTCCTAATCGAGTACTCATGGTGTGTAGAAATAGTATAGATTTAATTTTTTTATGCTCGTAGATTTATACTTTTCTGCATTTGTAAATATTGTTTGTACTACTCAAAAGTGTTCAATCAGGGGTAATCGAATGGTGGTGTAGGAATGTGTGTAGCTGTCACTTGCCTCGTGTTGCTCGAGTTGGGAGGAAGGATCATTTTTCTCGGTGGATAAGAACTTGCCCCCAAGCTACTCTCGAAGCATTGGTGCATGGTTAGTCTAGCGTGAGCGTGATGGAGGCCGTCTTTTTGGCCCGGTTGAGCTTGTACCATTCCTAAAGTCTTATCCTTATTAGCCTATTTTGATCCTACCCCTCCTGTTGATTTAGCCCCATTTTGCGATCACCAGAGCCTAAAAGCTTTTCCCAGTTGCATACCCCAAATCTCGATGTATTAGTATGTTAATTCTTCCAGTGGTGTTGTTGCTGTGGTGTTGTTATGTGGTTGTGCGGTGAAGTTTTATTGAAAATTAGGCTGAAAGTGTATTATAAAAATCTGGAAAAAGAGAAGAAAAAAAATATGTGCTGATTGATATAAAATAAGAAAGTGAAAATGAAGAGTCTATTTATGTTATTGTTGTGGTGATAGGCGGTGCACAAAACTGTGTTATCATGTTCAAGTCTGGTGGTGTAGTGCACCTGCAGGTTTTGTTGGCAAGAGGATTTCATTTGTATGAGCTCATTTGGGTTGTGCGTAGACATCGTTTTTATCCATTTGCATCCTCACCTATGTATATACCCAAGCCCCTATATTTTCCTAAAGTCCTACGACTCACGCCTGAGTCAAACTAGCGTTGTGGATAGAGTGTGAACGGGCAAGCGTATGGTCCCCGACATTGATGGATTTCTTTGGAGGTGATCCCGAGCCCCGGTCTTTGGCAATGTTCAACTGAGTGGCCTGCTTACTTTCTTCCTACGCATGACCGAACGATTCTCTAGGATTTTATTTTTGAGTTCTTACAATACTTATTTACGTCTGTCTAAATTTATAAACTTCATAGTATAATTACAAATTGTATCTATTATATTTTCTATGCCCATGCTATTTTTGATTTCTTGCTTTACTTTATTTGGAAATTTCTAAGCCAACTTGCTGTTTTCTAGTTCACGGAGAGATGATTTGCTCGGGACGAGCAAATGATTAAGTTTGGTGGTGTGATGAGTCCGATTTTTATAAGGTTTTTCGGACTCATCTGGTCTAGTTTTCTCACTCGTGCAACACATTTCAACCGGTATTCGATTATATTTGCATCGGCCGGTCTATGACCATTTTGTGCACTATTTTGGTCCGAGGGTGTGCGATTGCGCATTCTGTTGTTGGGGGTATGCACATGGTGCTCCCCATGGTTCTTTCTGGCTATTCTTTGTTGTTTGTTTGGTGCTGGGAGCTTTTGCTCCAGCTTTGGTTTTGATTTGTAGGTAGTGCATTTTCCCCAAAGCTGGAATTCTGATTTGTGAAAAATGCACGGTCGTGCGTTTCATTCACACACGAATTTTGCTCGATCGTGCGTTTTGTTGGGCTGGAGAAACGTCTAGTTGAGGTCGACGTATTTCGTCGAGCTGTGCTCGACGATCTTCATGCACGGTTAACGCATGATTTCCTCAGAACCGTGTGCGAAGGAAATGCACTATTTTCCTGTAGCTTTCTTGTTTGTACCAATCTATGGTTAATCGTGCGCTTTGTTCACGCACGGGTGGAAGCACCAGTGCACGTGTAAAATGCACTGTTCCCCTATGTTTTCCTGATTTCCTGCGCTCTGTGTTTACCCGTACGATTTCCTTTATGCACGGGAGGAAGCGCCCGTGCACGAGTAAAATGCACGGGTCAACACATCTTGATCCACAAGCTTGGACAGGAAGTTAATAACGCACGGTTAGAACACGGTCGTGCTCCATACAGTGCGTGACTATTTTTCTGACCTGCTTCTATTTGAGAGCAGATTTTCCTCCATTTAATTAGAGCGGATTTCAGCCATCCCAGCCGCCTTTTTAGGGAAAAGTTCCGGCGTTTCCCTTCATTGTGCATCGTGAAGAGGGTTCCAGGCAAGCTTTCAATGCCAAATTTAATCTGGAGCTTCCTCTCGACCTCCGCCTTCATCCTTGAGCCTCAAGAAGAGTTTGATCTAACTTTCTCCTCAAGCTTGGAGAAGTTTGTGCCATTCTCCACCGGATCGTGACACAAAGAAGACTGGTCTATTGGGATTGAGTGACATCGTCCTCTACCCCGGACGCAGTTGAGAACCGACCTAGCATGCAGATTGATAACCCGGCGAATCCTTCCGTGAATCCGCAGCAAGACTTCAGATTTGGTCAATCTCGCACTCTCTTCTTCTATTGTTGATTGATAGTGTAGTAGATCTCTCTGTATGTGATGAAGTATGTTTAATTTGATATGCGTTTGTATACAATCATGTCTATGTGAGTTTGTATTTACATTATTTTCTTGAGGTGCGTCAATTTCATCCTCCACCACACATTGCCGCACTAGCAATTGCTAGTTGTGTGCAAAGAATAGAGGTGGTCTCGACCATCATTCCGTCGTTCTAACCACCTCAACCATTAGCCTACTCATCCATCCGCCTAGCAATTCAGTGTATAGTGGCCCATGTAGTCTTCCATCCCGCCTGGTGAAGCATCATATAGCGGCGTTGCTTAGGAGTAGTTTATTAGTGTTTTACTTTTTTTTTCGGCAACAATCAAAACTCCCTTCGTTAACTCCGACCTAAGGACTTCAAGCTCAAGTCCTCCTCAAAATTAACTCCACCTTATTGTGTTCCTTGAGAGATCGATACTGGGGGACATTCGCCCATTTTATATTACTTGTGCGACCGGTACACTTGTCGTTGAATGGCAAGTGTACAGGTCGCACAAGTAATATAAAATGGGCGAATGTCACCAAGTATCAATCTCTCAAGGAACACAATAAGGTGGATTTAATTTTGAGGAGGTCTTGAGCTTGAAGTCCTTAGGTCAGAGTTAATGAAGGGGGTTTTAATTGTTGCGGAAAAAGAAAGTAAAACCTAATAAACTACTCCAAAGCAACGCCGCTATGCGATGCTTCGCCAGGCTGGATGGAAGACTACACGGGCCGCTATGCACTGAATCACTGGGCAGATGGACGAGTGAGCTTATGGATGAGGTGGTTAGAATATCAGAATGAGGGTCGAGAGCACCTCTTCGCTACGCACGCCATTAGCAATTGCTAGTGCGACAATGTTGGTGGAGGATGAAAATGGCGCACCTCAAGCAAATAACATAAATACAAACTCACATAGACATGATTGTATACAAACACATATCAAATTAAACATACTTCATCACATACAAATAGATCAACTACACTATCAATCAACAAGAGAAGACGTGAGTGCGAGATCGACCGAATCTGAAGTCTTGCTGAGGATTCATGGAAGGATTTGTCGGGTTGTCCATTCGCGTCCTAGCTCGGTCCTCAACTGCGTCTGCGGTAGAGGTGGTTGTCACTCACTCCCAATGGGCCCGTCTTCTTCGTGTCACAATCCGGTGGAGAATGGGAAAACTTCTCCTAGCTTGATGGAGAAAGCTAGATCAAACTCTTCTTGCAGCTCAATGATGAAGGAGGAGGCCGAGAGGAAGCTCCTGCTTAAATTTGGCATTGGAAGCTTGCCAGGAAACCTCTCCACGATGGAGAATGAAGGGAAACGACGGAACTTTGCCCTAAAAAGGTGGCTGGAATGTCTGAAATCCGCTCTTCTCAAATGGAGGAAAATCTGCGCTTAAATAGAAGCAGGTCAGAAAAATAGTCACGTACGGTCTAGTGCACGACCGTGTGCTAACCGTGCGTTATTAACTTCCACGCCAAGCTTGTGGATGAAGATGCGTTGACTCATGTCTTTTACTCGCGCACGGCCGCTTCCACCCGTGCGTGAAGATAATCGCATGGGTAAACACAGAGCGCAGGAAATCCGGAAAACACGGGGGAACCGTGAGTTTTACACGCGCACGGGCGCTTCCGCCCGTTCCTGAAAAAAGTGCATGATTAACCACAAATTGGTACAAATAAGAAAGGTACAAGAAAACCGTGTGTTTTCTTCGCGCACGGTTCCGAAGAAACCGTGTGTTAACCGTGCGTGAAGATCGTCGAGTACAGCTCGACGAAATTCATCGACCTCAACTCGACATTTTTCTAGCTCAACAAAACACACGATCGGGCACAAACCGTGCATGAAAGAAACGTACGACCATGCGTTTTCCACAAATCAGAATTCCTGTATTGGGGAAAATGCACTACCTACACATCAAAACCAAAGCTAGAGCAAAAGCTCCCTGCACCAAACATAGAACAAAGAATAGCCGAAAAGAGCCATAGGGAGCACCATGTGCATACCCCCAACAACAAAATGCGCAATCGCACACCCTCAGGCTAAAACAGTGCACAAAATGGTCATAGACCGGCTGATGCAAACATAACCGAATACCGGTTGAAATGCGGTGCACGAGTGAGAAAACAAGCCCAGATGAGTCGGAAAAACCCTACAAATATCGGACTCATCATGCGTCGGCAATGCTTGAAGTGGAACTAGTTGCAACAGGGGCTGTTCCTGCGGCCACTTTGACTTAATATGTCCCTTCTGCCTACAATGGAAGAAGGTCCTGTCCTTATGCCAACAAAGAGTAGTGTCATGCCCCCTCCGCTTACATGTTGAACAAACCAAATCTCATTTAGGAGCACCCTGAATCGCATGCACCTGCTCTTTCTTCTAGGCTCCTATTCTCAAGTAACATCTCTCAAACGGATGGCCTAGCCGGCCACAAAAATTGCATCTCTTTGCTTCTTTTCCATGAAGCGATATAAGATTATTGGGAACTCTTACCCTCATCGATCTTCCTCTTATCCTTTCTCATTTGTTGACCTCGACTCTTGGCATTGTCAATCGCCTCAACCTTCAGAGCAACCTCAATAACTTCAGCATAGCTTTCAGATCCATTAGCACAAGCTAGCTATTGGATGTCATTCCTAAGACCACCTAAAATCGTTTAACTCGGTTAAACTCTGAAGACACCTTGTCCGGGGCAAAACACCTCAGTTTGCTGAACTTCACCTCGTTCTCGGTAACAATAAGCTGCCTTTGCTTTAAATACAGAAAATCATTCCTTGGGTGATCTCTCTCGACTGATGGCAGAAACTTCTTCATCAGCAACTCCTTGAAGGATTCACATGCGCATCCATCCTTAAGATTCTCCTTCTCCCTCAGAAACTAACTCTTAGCAAGTCCCTTGAGTTGATACGCAGTGACCATCACCCTTTGGTCCGCTGAAATTCCCGAGTAAGCAAACATCTCCTTGATGGCTATTATCCAATCATCCAAGGCCATAAAGTCTACCCTACCATCATAAGTAGGGGGTCCTAGTCACTGGAAGTGCGAGATAAACGCCATCTCTAGTGGCAAAAACATCGGAGGCACCAGAGGAGCAGGGGGAACAGGAACAACCTGACCCAAAACCGGGTCCTGCACTCGCGATAACTGTCCTGACACAACCATTAACAACACTTGGATCTGCGACTGCATCGCCACCATATGTCTAGAAAACGTCTCATTACTCTGCCACAGACTTTCAATCATCGCTTCTCTCTGCGCACCTGAAGACTCGCCCTTCGTCTGGAGAGTCTACCTATTCAGCACTCGCTTAGGTGCCATTCTAATAAAATAATGAATAGTAATCAAAACCTAGCCCATCCACTAGCACCCAAACAACATAGTCCAAACATACGTAAGTACTTGCTAAAGCTACTAACTTGTTTTGCGATTTTCAATAATGATGTCATGCCTATACTTAGGATGATAAACCGTCATCCTACTGACTAATGTGCTTAAACCATGAATGCATGAATTTCTTATTTTTTTGACTCAAAACCATGTGTGTACATATGTCATCATGTAAATCTTTAGCTTGGCATGTCTGCAGATGCAATGCTATGCAATCTAAAAAGGCCTTAATGCATGTTATGAGCGGCGTACACATGAAATGTTTTGCATCCCATACTACATAACATCGCATGCAACGAAAAAAGAAAACGTGCTAATGGGCACCCATGTGATGATGGTTATGCATCCCGTACTATATAACCGTCACATGTTGCCACCTATGGTGGATCCATATACAAATACATATTATGCATCCCATACTACATAATATGTCTCATATACTTCTTATCATGCTTTGAGAGTAGTGTTCATGCTTCAGCAAAGACATACTGATGATGCATCGGTGTGTGTATGAAATGACAGAAGATAACTAACACTAACTAGAGACGGTCGCTCGACCAATTGTCTAACAACCCATCCCTCTAATACCAACTGTCACAACTCTCATTTTCTCCGCATTAAAGGATATATCAGAGTAAGGAGAAAACACACGTCATGATACCACGTCGGTAGGGGATAACTGCAGATGTTCAGGCGAGACCACAACTAAACACCTTTTAAAAGATTTATTAGTTATTTAAGAAAAATCCTGTTTTAAGTTAAGCAGTTATTTGTATCCCTCGGCTGAGTGGATAACCTAGTCCACGAGTAAAAATATAGTTATACGTTGTGGAAAATACTTTTATTAAGTTGATTTTAACATCCTACATGAGTATAAATGTCCCCGCCGGACAACTCATGCTATACAAGACTCTAGATTTATAATAAGTATTGGAAATTTCTTTGCGCTAACTAGAAAGTAGTGTTTTATTTTTAAAAGTGATGGAAAGTATGAAATACTAATAATAATGTTTTTATAAGTTAAAAAATCTAACATGCAACCTAGCATAAAGCCTTCCCAGTTAGCAAGTATAAACAACCACAGAAAACATGCATACTTAGCAACTTAGCAAAGTAATTAGTCATTTGGAAAGAAAACCACTAGTGGGTGTCAACAACCTGACACGAACCAACTGGTGAGCATGTATGTCTGTACTAACAAGAGAATAACTGAAAACTACCTCACAATGGTGAGGAAGACCTATGCAACATAGCAGCACTATAAAGACCAACATAGCCGCTCAACCGGCTACTGCCGGCATTCAAAAGAAGAATACCTCAGCAAGAAAATACAAGTGGCAATGGAAAATAATAAGGTAATAAGTGCAATGTAAGAGATGGGTTTACCAAACCCAACTACAAAAATGTTGAAGACCACAACTGGTTAGCAAAATAAATCAAAGTACACTAAAATCTGAAGTAAATGTGTCAATTGGATTATTGCACCAAGTGCAGAACAAAGCCACGCTTCGACAATATCTGCAAGGATTTGCATAAATGCATAGACTGATCTAAGAAACAAACTGAGCATAAAACAGCTCGAATAAAACGTAAATCATTAACACTTGGTAAAAATAACTCGGCGGAGTCGGTGACCAATATTCCCATACCAGGCTCCCAAGCCCAAATGTCTCAAAAAAAAGAAGGTCATGCGATGGTGACCAATTGTCCAAAACCAACCAACAATCCTAAAAAATTAGAGACCAAACATCCACCAAGTGCAACGATCCATAAACTGACGTCCAGTTGTTGGTCCTTTATCCACTGTCAACCTTCATAGCCAAAGAAACATAAGATGCTACCCAAATCCCAAGTCTAAACCCTAAGAAAACTTAAACCAATCCTAAAAACATCCTAAGGACCAAACCCGCTGAATTGGACAAAAACAGCGAATTATTTCTAAGTCCTAGCAAATTTGGCGAGTATACCCTACGAAACACCTGCATACTCGATGAATTCTAGTCGATACTAGGCGAATCTCTCCATACTCGGTGAGAATTCCTTGCGGCGTTCGGCGATACTCGACGATTTTCTTATCGATACTCGACGAATGGACACACGACGTTCGTCGAATTGCGTTAAGCTAACCTATGATTTTAGCCGAAAATGTCTTAACTAATTCGGCGATACTCGCTGAATTCGCCTTGCGATATTCGACGAATCTTCCTTAAGCTAATATTTAGTTTTCGGTGACGACACATGATACACGCCGAAAATGACTTAACTTAATTCGGCGATACTCATCGAATTTCTACCTGATACCCGCCGAAATCTACTTAGGCTACGGACCGTTACTCGACGAAAATAACTTACCAAAACACGATGATACTCGACGAAATTCAACTTGATATACACAGGATTTTACTTGACTCAATTTCTTGGTTTCTATGGTTTGGCCAAAAATTAATATCTAACCGAGAGGTTCTTCTATACTGATGCTATACTACTCCTAATCTCTAAGGGACGATGAAAAGAGGTAAATAAGGACCGAAATCAAAATAAGCAAGGGAAGAGATACAATTGCCTCGATACTCCGGAGAAACGTCGTCCGCTTGCGCCACTTCAAGTATTTCGCCATAAAATGCCCTAAGCAACATTTCCTGAAAATTTTGGAGGAGAAAGGAGGTCAAAACCTCAAACCCTAACTCACAAAAATCGGGGAAACGGGAAGATCTTACACCGATCGCGAAGCCCTCGCAAAGAGCTTTCCAAATCTCGACTCAAACGTGAAAACCGACCACCCGAACACCCGATTTCACCGGTCGAAAGCTCCGTCCGTCCGCCGAAATCCTGGTTTCGCGAAATCTGTCGCCGTCGGGTTGGGAAGAAGGTGAATAGTAACACCAGTGTTTCGTTATTGCGCGTACATATATGTAAATAATATAATAATAATTAATCTATTTACAATATAATATTAATAATTCCCAAAACAAGCCGTAATCCAAAATAACTCGAATTTCTACGAAATTTGCACCGTAGCTAAATACTGATGCTACGAATCCAACGACAAAGTCAAAACTCAAATCTGACAAACCAAACTCGGGCAAAAACCTCCCGAACCCAAAACACAAGCATTCCCAAAAAGGCTCCCCCGAGTCACCAAAACAGACCCGGCTCGCAAGAGAATCTTGCTAATAGGCTAAACCCAACCACGCTGAAAAATCAATGAGAAAAACCACGCTCTAACCACGGCACAAGCCAAACATGCCTTAACGTAACGCCCTAACGTCAAGATTACTCCACTATAGGAATAAAAATAAATACGGAAAAATCAGAGGCGTTACAACAGATAGCGCATAGTGAATTCAATTTAAAGGTTATCCCAGTGTTTTCCTTTGATCAATTTCATCCTAAAGGTATGCCGGCGAAGGCTTCGGGAAAAATTTCCAAGAATACAGTAATGACCACGTCATAACATCACGCTCACACAGCAAAATCGTCGACACTTCCCCATTTCAGAGATCCCACATAAAGGTGGCAACATGGAGACGCGGTCGTTGCCGCGTGTAAAATTTGAGCCGCCAAAATTGATTATTCCGAGTAGAAATGGAGCCCGCAACCCAAAGGATCTCACAGCATGGTGCTTAGCTTTAATAAAATGTGCCAGACTATTCCATTGTGTGTGGCCATACCAGCACTAGGGCATCAGATCCCATCAGAACTCCACAATTAAGCGTACTTGGGGAGAGTAGTACTAGGATGGGTGACCTCCTGGGAAGTCCTCGTGTTGCACCCATTATTTGCCGCTCGGCATCATAAATGCCCATTTTTACCTACGACAAACGCGCTCTGTATACGAATGCGGGCTCAAGGGTTCCGCCCACACAGTCTGGGTGGAATTTTCGAAATCAATAGTATGGGCACGCGGTCTTAACATCCTGCGCAGGAGATGAGCATAAAATCAAAAGAAAGGCACGTCTTAGTTTCCAAATGCAAGGCATTTCAAATAACCATAACTTTTCATCAGATTTTTTGATTTTCATGCACAATACCATTTCCGAATACTCTCAGAGTTTTTCATCCACTGGCACACCAGGTGAACCCATTCGAGCTCGTTTCGCAACCTCAGATCGTGCAAATTCAGCTTTGTTTATAGGTTATTCCAGTGGTTTCCTTTCGTCAATTTCATCCTAATGGATATGATGGCGAAGGCATTGGGAAATGCTGCCAAAAATACACTAATGTCTGTGACATAACTTCGCGCTCACGCAACAAAATTGTCGTCACTTCCCCATTTTTGAGATCCCTCGTAGGGGCAGCGGCATGGAGACCAGGCAGTTGTCGTGTGTGAAAATTTGAGTTGCCAAAATTGCTTAATCCGAATGGAAACAGATCCCGCAAGACGAAAGATCGCGTGTTGGGGAGCTTGGCTTAAAAAAATGTGTCGGAGTATTCCAACGTGTGCGACCATACAAGCACTAGAGCTCCGGATCCCATCAGAACTCCGTAGTTAAACATGCTTGGGTGAGAGTAGTACTGGGATGGGTGACCTCCTGGGAAATCCTTGTGTTGCACCCATTTTTCGCCGCTCGGCTGCATGATCGCCCATTTTTACCTGCGACAAATGTGCTCTCTCTATGAATATGGGCTGGAGGGTACCGCCCACGCGGGCAGGGTAGAATTTTCGGAATCAACAGAATGGGAACACGGTCTTAACATCCTACACTGGCGATGAGCATGTAATCAAAAGAAATGCACGTCTTTGTTTCCAAATGCAAGGCACCTCAAATAGCCATAACTTTTGATCAGACCGTCCGATGTTCGCACATAATACCATTTCGGAATGATCTCGGAGTTTTCCATCCACTGGCAAACTTGGTGAACCCATTTGAGCTCATTTCGCGACCTCAGATTATGCATATTAAACTCTATTTATAGGTTGTTCTAGTGGGTTCCTTTCGTCAATTTCGTCCTAATGGATATGACGGCGAAGGATTCAGGAAAGACCTCCAAGAACAAAGTAATGACCGTGACATAACTTCCCGCTTAAACAACAAAATCGCATCCACTTCCCCATTTCAGAGATCCCTCATATGGACGGTGGCGTGGAGACCCGGCCGGTGCCATGCGTAAAAATTTAAGCAGCCAAAATTTCCTAATCCAATGGGAAACGGAGCCCGCAAACTGAAAGATCGCTTGTCGGGGAGCTTGGATTAAAAAAATATGTCGGACTATTCCAACATGTGCGACCATACCAGCACTAGAGCTCCAGATCCCATTAGAACCATGCAGTTAAGAGTGCTTGGGTGAGTGTAGTTCTGGGATGGGTGATATCCTTGGAAGCCCTGCTGTCACACTCATTTTTTGCCGCTCGACTGCATGAACACCCATTTTTACCTGCGGCAAATGCGCTCTTTCTACGTTTGTGGGCTTGAGGGTACTGCCCATGCGGGTTGTGTGGAATTTTCGAAATCAACGGAATGGGAACACGGTATTAACATCATGTGCTGGCGATGAGCATGAAATCAAAAGAAAGATGCGTCTTAGTTTCCAAATTCAAGACATTTCAAATGTCCATAACTTTTGATCAGATAGTCTGATTTTCGCGCACAATACCATTTCAGAAAGTTCTCGGAGTTTTCCATCCACTGGTAAACCGGGTGATCGTCCAATAACGAGGACCCACTACTTAATGCACATGCACACATGTTATAAGGAGATTCTAAGCCATCAGCTCACCAATCTAAGCCATCAATCCTATCAAACACCAAGTCCATCGTGTAACATCACTAAGACTTATCGACCCCTAGGATGGCTTTGTCATGACTAGGTCATGACAAACCCCTAGGAGGCACTAAAGGGTCAAGTGACATCTAATATAACACCCCAAAGTACAGGCTAAGAGTGGAGCAGAGCTCGACCAAAATCATGGAGCAGAGCTCGATGGAAATCGTGGAGCAGAGCTCGAAGGAAATCATCGAGCAGAGCTCGACGGAAATCGTCGATTAGAGCTCGACAGAAATTGTAGAGGAGAGCTGAATGGAAATCATCGAGCAGAGCTCGATGGAAATTATCGTGCAGAGCTCGACGGAAATCTTCTTGCAAAGCTCGACAGAAATTGTCGAGCAAAGCTCGACGGAAAGCCTCGAGCAGAGCTCGATGGAAAGCCTCGAGCAGACCTCAATGGAAAGCCTCGAGTAGAGCTCGACAAAAAGCCTCAAGCAGAGCTCGACGAAAGCCACGAGCAAGCTGAGCGGAGTTCGATGATTAAAGCAGGATAATCGTGCGGAGTTCGATAAATGAGATAAATTCGTCGGACAAAACTTCTCGAATTAGCATTTAGAGGAGAGATAAAAGCTCCTCTTGCCCCTTTATTGAGAAGAGAAATTGGGAGGAGAGCATTCACGACTTAGGGAGACCAAGGGCCCCTCTCTCCATTTCCAAAGCTTTGATCCTATTCCCCATTCAGTGTAGAGAAGGCCAGGGGTCATTTTTGTTGTTGTTCAATGGCCGGAACAGTGTAACCAACCATGGCGTAAACCTCTTCATTAGCCATTAATGGTGCCATGAAGAAAGACCCCTCCCCTCCCCATTTTTACTCTTTATAGAGACTCCCCAGACCCAGAGGAGTCATTTACACTATTCCCTTGATGAAATTGAGTCCTTCCACAGTGTTGTTGCAGAAATCCAGCGAATCCTCCACCGCAAATGGTGACCCGGCAATCGACACGGCTGTGCTCCGCCCAGAAGGTCGATTTCTCCCCCTCTCCCTCTGTGCTAGGATAACAGATCAATTAGGAGAGACATCCGTATCAAACGAGCCAGATCAAGTGAGAAAGTTTCTGGATTTTTTGAGGTTTTTGCACCTCTCGGGTTAGCCAGAAAAGGCCTCTCCAGCGGCTGTGCCGCTGCTTGGTGATAGCCACCACCTCAATGGAGGTGGTGGTCGCGGTGGCCGCCCGGGGAGATGGCCGGGTGGTCGACGACATCGTTAGGAAGTGGCTCCAGGAAGAATAAATCTGGGTCATTTGCACGGTGGAGAAGACAACCAGATGCCATCCTTTATCCGCCAAGATTCGTGCCGCATAGATTTAATCTTAGGATTAATTATTTCATTTCATTTGATTTTCTGTCACATAGTTTACAATTAATGTTTGTATTTTTTGGAAATACCTAGAGGCATCTCATGAAAAAGTGGTAAATATCAAAGTTGTAGCGCTTGAGCTCTACTTTAGTTTAAAATTTCTTTTAACTGATTTGGGTCAGTGGTCTGACCTCAGCACCCTAAATGGTGCAGTCTATACCTAGGGCTAGTCAAATATTAAAATGAGTTCCCCCACCTAACCACGTGTCCAAATGACCTAAAATTTGGACAGGTGGTTATTCTTATCCATGTCTAGGACATATCCAAAAACGAGGAAAAACTTTTCTATAGTTTTGGTAAAAACTTTATAATCCTATTGTAGCATAATTAAGGGGTCTAATTACCTCACCAAGCACCAAAACATTCGTGGATGGTCTTAGGGGTCATCAAGAGTCACTGGTTATAATCTCAACGCATTTGGACATATTTTGACTGGGTTTTGAAGTGACTAAAGTTTAGGCCCCAAAGGGTGAGTTTAGGGTTTAGGATTCTTGGGGCATGGAGGGGTAAATCCTCATCCAAAAGGGTTGGTGCCTTGGCCAAAGTCCCAAGGTTAGTATGGTTACCCTCTCTTGGAGTTTGGGGTGGGTTTGGGTTGTTTAGGTCTAGTACCCTGTATCAGGCCTTAGACTGAGCTTTTTAGGGTTTGTGAAGGACTTAGGTTGTTTAGTCCTTGTTTGGACTTGGCGTTTACCCCATTGGTTATAGGGTGGAGTAATGCCCTAGGGATGTTGAAGGTGGTAGTTGGACTCTTCCACCCCACTTAAAATAACTTTATGCTTAATTAGGCCCCAACACATTATGGAATAATTTAGGTGTCCTATGACCTTTGATTTCCATGAGATGATGGTAGGAGTCGTTTTTATACTGATATTTAACCTCAGGAATATTTTACATGTTGTTGGGATGAGTTTACAAGTAGGTTTTTCGTAAAATGCACTAACATGAGTTTTCTTGAAGAATTTTTGTATATGACTTTCTAACATTGAAATTGCATGAGATTTAGTCAGTTATAATGTAAGACTATAACAAATCTCTAGAAGTTTTAGTATGAATTTTTAGATCAATACTTACAGTACATCATTCACAACCCATCAAGTTGCTCTTTCTATTTAAAAATTTCTTATGAATTAACCTCTTTCTGGAAACTCATGAAATTTAGTCAGAGGACCTTTATCACATTATAAAGATTTGTAAATTTTTATGGAATTTTTGGAAGTCTATTTACAGGGGTTTCTTCTCAAGATGCTTGTTTATAAGCAAAATTAATTGATTTTATTTTGGTGCCTAACAGCTTGGAAAATTATGATCTTTGGTCAGAGGACCTTTATGGACACCCTTAAGATTCAATAATTTTTCCATAATTTTCTGAAGATGTATTTTAGTACTTCCTTCTTTACCCATAATTATCAGATCTATTGTGGATTAATTAATTAATGGTTAAAATATTTATGCAAAATTATGAAACTTAGTATTCTTTGATTTCTTGGCATCATATGGAGTTCATAATTTTTGGTTGATCATAACTCCTGTAAATCTAGTACATGATGTTCAAAATCACCTATGGCCTTGATTTGGGAAAAATTAAAGGAATGCCAATTAAATTAGAAAAATTACAGTGTTTTGTACTTCGTCTAATCTTATCACTACAGATGCCCAGTAATTTTCTTTGCACATTCGAATGAGTAATTATGGGGGTCACCATTCCTGCATATCATTTAGCTCACTAGGTCGGCACATAGCAAAACAGCAATATCAGGGAATCTTGAGAACTTTGGATATGGGGTAAAGGGGTATGTGGTATACTTAACCCGTAGAGTATCATTGAGTTCATCAACGTGGGTCAGGTTGTGAGAGTCCGGTGGGCTAGGTTAAGGTCGTACCTGGGAGCGACGAGTAGTCGTCTTTCCCTACTAAGAGAGTCCAACTACACTTAGGAATAGTTCAAGAGTCAAAGGCACTAGGGTTAGATTAAGTAAAATATAAGAGTAAAATTGATTATAAGGATAATTAGTCTTTACTGAAACTCCACTTACACTCACCTTTAGTTTCAGGGTTGATAATTTATCTTGGTCAATCAAGCGGTATGCTCGATTGTTTTAGATGTGGGAAGGTTAGCCCGGCGAGCCAATGGCTCGGTAGGTGGTTTGACGGATGGGTTAGTCCGAGGTGCCTATGGCTCAGAAGTTCAGGTTTGCATGTGCATAACTTAAGGTGGTTGGTCTGTGTACTTGACGGTCGTTCACGCCGATGTTGGTATGATGACTCGGCGAGTGTGGTTCACACATAGCCAAGGAAAGACTGGTGGATTTCCAAGCATGGTACGCAGAGGCTCTGTGGTGTGTTCTTCACGTTGAGGCGTACAAGGGTCTAGGTTGGATGGCATGAATGTCGTCCTAGTAGTGGGGTGGCCTGACCCACTGCCTCTGTTTCCCACAACGTGAGGTACCTGAGAGTTTAGCTAACTCCAAAATGGGAGAACTAAAGGTCTGTGTGCATAGAGTCGTGTGCGTGAGTTACACTTGTGTGAACATAGCATTTCATTCCCATAACATTTCACTACACTCATATTTGCATAAAACCTGACACCCCATCGTATAACCTAGTATGAGATAGCTTATACGATGGGTGCCTTTCTAAAGACGCCTTAACTTATAAGTTTGTATGGGCATTCATATAAGTTAAGGTTATTCTTCATTATACTTTGCTCTCTTACTTTCTTTCTTTACTGCCTTATTTTAGTGTTTTCATATTACTATTGTACACCTTTATAGTTCTATATATCACTACTAGATATGTCCGCCGCCATCTTCTTTGACACTTCTCCACCTCAATATCTTCCCTATCCTCCTTCCCACACGGTTCCTAGGCGTCGCGCGGGAGGCGGGGATGATAGTTAGCTTAGTCATTTGACTAACGGTTGGTGGACCGTTATTTTTCAGTAGCTCCAGATGGGAGATAGGCAGCAGTCAGAGAGGTAGCACCAGCAGGGCACGGTGCATATGGAGGTGGGCCAGTCTAGCTAGGGAGCACCTACTTCTGGCTCCGCGAGTTTTAGTCTTGTTAGACTCCGCGAGTGACCTTGCAGTGAGGATTCTTATGTACTGGGTATAAGTCAATTTAACTTTCTGTCCGTCTTTTCTATACCCTTTTAATCTTGGACATGCTGTGATTCATGTTATATATTTATATGTGATATGTTTTGTGGACTTGGCATTTACTGTCTTCTCTTCTAAGCTTTCGCATCTTTGGTGATTCTTTGTGCCGACAGGTTTGGCTTTTCATAGTGTCGACTTTCCGAGCCAAGGTGTCTGAAAGTGAGAGATAGATACAGTTTACTCTAGAGGGGGGGGGGGGGTGGGGGTGAATAGAGTATAATAAAAAATTTGTTTAGATATATTGCGGAATTAAAATATAGGTACTTATATGAAAAAGGTAAAAGTAACAAACTATCACAGCACAATACACAAAGAAAACACAAGGCAATCCAAACGACACAAGAAATTTTATAGTGGTTCCCCAAATCTGGGTACATCCACTCTTCTACCACCCTGGTAGGAATCCACTTAGGTTTTTGATCAGGTGCCCTATCACCACAAGATCTACTTCAGGTAGATCTAGAAACCCTTCAGGCTTTTGATCAGGTGCCTAAAAACCAATAGGTTTTTTATCAGGTGCCCTATCACCAAGGAGTTTACTTTTGAAGGGAGTAAGAACCCTGTACACGATAGGTTAAAGAAAAATAGATGACAGTCTTCTCTTTCTCAAACACAATGAGAAGACTATGTGGATTTGATGATGCCAAAGCTCCCCATGAGATATTGAGTAGTTTCAGGAAGAAGGAAGCTTTGTCCAGGGTGTAGGTCTTCAGATTGATGTTGATTCAAGTTCTCTGTAGATTGTTGAAGCCTGATGTAGGAAGAAGGCTAGAGAGATTTTTGTTCAGCAAGTTCTTCTTCTTCCTTGTAGTTTTGCAAAGACAAGAGACCTTCAGAGCAAAAGAAAGATTGATTTTCTGACTTATTTCTTTTTTTTATTCTTGTTGTCTCTGTCTTTTTAAGTTCTCTGTATATGTTTGGAATGACAAACGACCTGAATTTGAATTCCCAGACAGTACTTAATTCTCTGTAAGAATTTAGGAGCCCAAACGGGTAGAATGGCTGGCAATCACAAATGCACTTCCATAACTATCTTGACAAAATATTCTATGAATACCATAATCAATTCTTCATGAGATACGACTATTAGCCTTGAGAATGTCAGCATTAATTATCATAATATATTTTCCTTAAATTGATTTATCATAACCATAATGAATACTTCTGATCGGACTAAGAGAACTGATAACTGAAGGAAGTAAAAAATCGTAGATCTGAGATAACTGCTGAGAAGCAAAAGATCGTCGACCTGAGCTCATAGATCATCGATCTCAGTTCAGAGTAGAAGACTCTGAGAACGTCGATGGGAGATCGACGATCGTCGAGCTGAGAATTGTTTCTGGACTTAGAATATTTTCTGGAATGACATACTGAAAAAGCTAGAAATCGTCGACCAGAGAGCTTGGTTCGTCGACCTGAGAATTTTACTTATCCTTCTAGAACAGCTTCTGTGAACTGTGTCGACAGATGGTTCTGGGTATTGACATAAGTTCTTGTTGTCGACTGATACTGTTGACTAATAATCAGTGAACTGTGTCGACACAAATCCTTCTTGTGTCGACTGAGCTAGTGTCGACTAATATTACCTGTGTCGAGTGATAGTCTATGTGTCGACACAAATCTTCTGGGTGTCAAAACAGCCTTTCTGTGTGTCGACACAATTTTTCTGGGTGTCGACACAACCTTTCTGTGTTTCGACACAATTCTTCTGGGTGTCGACACAACCTTTCTGTGTGTCGACACAATTCTTCTGGGTGTCGACACAACCTTTCTGTGTGTCGACACAATTCTTCTGGGTGTCGACACAACCTCTCTGTGTGTCGACACAATTCTTCTGGGTATCGACACAACTGCTTGAGTCTCTGACAGGCTATTGTAGGCTGATCCATGTGATGTTGACTCTTGTCCTAGACTAAAGAAATAAACCTATGACCCTGACTATATATTTTGGGTCAGTCTAAGCAAACCTAATAGTGATCCTCACCCAAATTAGAACTAGGGTTCCAACAATCTCCCCCTATTTGGGTGAGGATACTATTTACATAACACAAAGAAAATAAAAAGCAATAAACTGGAGCATTTGCTTCTAATGTTGTTATTGCTGATGTTGTTGTTGATGTTGAACATTGCCCAAACCTGTGTCATTACAATCTGTATCATCATAATGTGCTTCTGCTATTTCTGGAATTGATATTGCTGTTGGAACTGCTGCAACTTCATTGGTCATCTATATCTGCACAAAATTTCTGAAACACTTCTTCTTCCTGTACTGCTGGAGGAGACTGAGCTTGAAGGTCTGCTGAGGCTGAACCTGCTGCATCTTCATTGGACACCTCCCCCTACCTAGTTTTAGTGAAAACTGGATGCAGGACCCTAGATGAAGAAGGGACAGAGGAAGCAGAAAGGTAGTAGTCATTTTTAGAGGAAGAGTACAACCATTCTTTGATCTCAGCAACAGATAGTTTGATCCGTGTAGACAAGAACTTCTTCAGACCCAATAGAAAGATAGGATCACAGTGACAGATCGATTCGAAGTCGATGTGGAAACCAGTGTCGAAATTCATCTTTGAAAGAGCCGCCGTAGAAATTGCCATGGAAGATCTGTAGACTCAAGAGAGAAGAGATCAAGGGCAAAGGGAAAATAGAATATGAAAATGCGGGACAGATATTGAAGAGAAACCTACATATAGTTTTTTGGAATAGAAAAGACGATCTATGTTCAATGATAAAAACAAAAACGTCGATCTTAGGTCAAAGATTAATTTATAATCAAATAATATCTTTGGTCTCTGATCTCAGTTGGAAATTGATAGTTGAGCATAGCTTGACGATCAATTAACTAAAGCAAAGTCGTCGATCTCTGGTCAACGATTTTTGTCTTCACATAGAGTTGTCGTCAAACGTAGTTCGACTATTTAGCTCAAGAGCTGTTCGAAGATCGTTGATCTTCGTTCGACGATTTAGGAACAGATCCAAAAATAAAAGACAAAAATTAAATTAATCCTTCCCATTGATCATTCCAAGCTGATTCAGGAAGAACAGGTGCTTCTTTTCATCAAGGGGTTTAGTGAAAATATCTGCTCTCTGAAAATCAGTGGAGATAAAGTCTAGATTAATTTTCTTTTTGTCTACATTATCTCTAATGAAATGATGTCTTATATCTATATGCTTTGTTTTAGAATGATGCACTGGATTATGTGCTATAGATATAGCACTAGTATTATCACAGAAGATGGTTGAATTATTTAGATTGAAACCATAATCTAAGAGTTGGTTTTGTATCCACAAAATCTGTGAACAGCAACTGCTAGCAGACATATATTCAGCTTCAGCAGTTGATGTTGATACAGAGGTTTCTTCTTGCAAAACCAGGACACAAGTCTATCACCCAAGAACTGGCAAGTTCCTGAAGTGCTCTTTCTGTCCACTCTGCATCCAGCATAGTCAGCATCTGAAAATCCAGTCAACTCAAATGCTGACTCTGTTGGATACCAGAGTCCTAGATTAAGAAAACCCTTTATATATCTTAAAATCCTTTTTATGAAAATAAGATGAGATTCTTTAGGGTTCACCTGGAACCTAGCACATAAACATGTAGCAAACATGATATCTAGTCTGCTTGCTGTTAGATATAGTAGGGATCCAACAATGGCCCTATACCTGGTCTGATCAATAGGTTTTCCATGTTCATCAGTGTCTAATACAACATTGTCAGCCATGGGAGTCTTCATAGAAGATGCATCAGCCATCCCAAACTTCTTAATAAGCTCATTAGTATATTTAAATTGGGAAATGAAGATACCATCAGGAGATTGTTTCACTTGGAGACCAAGGAAATAAGATAACTCTCCCATGCTGCTCATCTCATATTTAGAATGCATTAGATTAGAAAATCTCTTGCATAATTTGGGATCAGTAGAACCAAATATAATATCATCAACATATATTTGTACTAATAAGATTTTATCATGATGCAATTTTGTAAAAAGGGTTTTATCTACCATGCCTCTAGAAAATCCATGCCCTAAAAGAAAGCTGGCTAAGGTCTCATACCAAGCTCTTGGAGCTTTCTTTAAACCATAGAGAGTCTTATGCAGTTTAAAAACATGAGAGGGGGAAGTTGGAGAAACAAAACCTGTAGGTTATTCTACATAAACCTCTTCTTGTAGTACTCCATTTATAAAAGCACTTTTGACATCCATCTGATAAACTGTGAACTTTTTGAAAGCAACATAGGACAGAGAAATCCTTATAGCTTCTAGCCTGGCAAGTGGAGCAAAGGTCTAATCATAGTCAATTCCTTCCTCTTGCATATATCCTTCAGCAACAAGCCTAACCTTGTTCCTCACAATCACACCTTGGGCATCAAGCTTATTCCTGAAAAATCACTTAGTTCCAACTACTGGATAGCCTTTAGGCCTTGGAACCAAGTCCCAAACTCTACATCTTTCAAATTGATTTAGTTCCTCTTGCATTGCAATGATCCAATGGGGATCTTGCTCAGCATCAGCTATGGATTGAGGTTCAATTTGAGAGAGAAAATAGGCATGCATCACATCTTGGTTGAGTTGATGCCTTGTCTGTACACCTGTTGATATGTCTCCAATTACTTGAGATCTAGGGTGATCCCTAAGTGTGACAAAATTAGATGGTGGAGTTGGTTCAGCAACAGCAATTGGAGTGAATTCCTCTTGTGGAATTACTTCTGCTGTTGGAGGAAATTCAGTTTCTTCCATAGAGTCATCTTCACTGACTTCATTTACTTGTGGTGAGGCATGAGATGTCACCTTCTGGGTGAGATTTAACTCATCCAGCTTTTTACATAGACTTGGTACCTGCAGATGATCACTGGTAGAAGCTTCCTTCTCCTTGTAAAACATATTAGCTTCATCAAATGTAACATGTATTGACTCTTCAATTTTCAAGGATGATTTATTGAGAACCATATATGCCTTGCTAACTTGGGAATATCCTAGAAAGATTCCCATTGTAGCTTTGGCTTCAAACTTTCTAAGATAATCTTTATTGTTATTATGTATATAACTGATACAACCAAAAATTCTAAAGTACTCTATTTTAGGTTTCTTCCCTTTAGTAATTCATAGGGGGTCTTGCCTTTAAGTTTGTGTATCAAACTTCTATTCAGGACATAATTTACTATGCTTACAGCTTCTGCCCAGTAGGATAGAGGCATGTGAGCATCAACAAGCAATGTGCCTGCAGTTTCAATAAGTGTTCTGTTTTTACTTTCAACTAACCCATTTTGTTGAGGAGTTCTGGGAGCAGAGAAGCAGTGTCTGATACCTTACTTCTCACAGAATTCTTGCATAGGAAGAGATTCAAACTCAATGCCATGATCACTTATGATCAATGTAACTGGAGTAGAGTACTCAATCTTTATGCATTTTAGAAAGGCTGTAAGAACTTTGAAATTATCAGACTTGTTTCTCAGGAAGAAAACCCAAGATAACCTAGAGAAGTCATCTATAATAACTAAAGTATAGGACTTCCCTCCCAGGCTTTTTACAATAATTGGTCCAAAAAGGTCCAAATGAAGCAGATACAAAATCCTAGGTGAATCACTCTTATTAACTGATTTAAAACTATTTTTAGTTTGCTTGCCTACTTGACAAGCCTTGCAAAGGCTTTCCTTCTTGTAGGGGCAAGAGGGCAATCCTCTAACAAGGTTGTCCCTAGATAACCTAGCAATGTTTCTTAGATTTACATGTCCTAGCCTTTTATGCCACAAAGTATTATTATTGCTAACCTGATTAAATAAACAGATTTTTGAACAAGCAGAATTAAAATCAACTAAATAGATGTTGCCTAACCTAATACCTGATAACACAGTATTGCTGTTTAGAGAAATATTGCATTTAGATTCAGTAAAACATACCTCATAACCTGCATCACATAGCTGTCCTATGGATATCAAGTTATGTCTCAGCCCACATACATATGCCACTTTCCTGAAGGTGACAGCTCCAAGTGTAAATTCTCCATAGCCTTCTGTCTGACCAAAGCTTGAGTCTCCAAATATAACCTTTGGACCTAGCTTTGCCTTATAGTTACTTAGATTGGCTTTGTTTCCTGTCATGTGCTTGGAACACCCACTATCCAAATACCACTTATCCTGTATGGTAGGATAGGTCTTTATCTGCAAAGAAAACTTATATATTTTGGACCCAGGTAACCTTGGGTCCTGGCTTCTTTTCATACTTAAAACTTGAAATATAAGAATATACAGTTTGACTTTTATAACCTAAGGGATGAAATCTCCTAGGTGGGATTATCCAGTTAGTTAAGGGATTAAAAGGTTTAGGGTTAGAATTCTTATTGAAATTTCTGTTGAAATTATAGTTTTGATATAACTGTTTTGAGTTCGACGATTTTAGTTCAGATCGTCGATCTGCGTTCGACGACCAGAATTGATATCGTTGATCTTGGTTCTCAGAATAATAGTGGCTATTATCTGGGTTCCACGATCGTCGATCCCTGTTCGATGATACATAATGATATCGTCGATCCCCGTTTGCAGTGTGTTTAGGATCAAGCTCTGGGTTCTGAGATCGTCGATCGTCGTTCGACGCATAATGCTGAGATCGTCTATCTTGGTTCGACGATTTTTGTTTAGACTTATCTTTTTGTTTTTATTTATTTATCTCAACTTGTTTTAAAACTTTATTAACTATTTTAATTTGTTCTGTATTCTTCTTACCTTTATCTGAAATAAACTTTATAGTTTGTGAAAGGTGGTTTTTCTTAATAATTGGTGGTTCACTAGATGATGCACCAAATCCTAACTTACTCCTATTAAGTCTAGCATTAAGTGTATTGGTAATTTCAACTAGCTGTTTGCTTCTTCCATTCAGTGATTCCTCTAGTTGTTTTGCTTTACTTAATTCAATTTTCAGAAAAGTGATTTGTTCACTATACATGTCTATTTCATTTTTCAATTTAATGTTTTCTGATACTAAGCTATCATAATTAAATTGTTTATCTCTGAGAAGTTTGATTTCCTTCTCAGATCTAATCAGATCACTACACATAGATTTAAAGTCATTTTTAAAATCTTCAGAGGTAAAGTCAAATTCTTCCAATACCTGATCACAATCTGAACATTCTTCAGATTCTTCTTCTTCTGAGACATGCCCTGAAGCATTGATGGCCATTAAGCAGATTTCTTTGGCCTTTGCTTCTTCTTCATCTTCACTGGAGCTGGAGGAAGATGATTCTTCAGTGTCAATCCATGTTTCTTCAACAAACCCTCTCTTCTTCTTCTTGTGCTTGTAGAAAGATGGTTTGCTCGAGTGCTTCTTGGAGTCTTTCTCCTTTCTCCTTTCCTTATACTTTTTTCTGGACATTCTAGAAGAATATGTCCAGGTTTCTTGCAACCAAAACAGATAATCTCTTTAGAAGGAGTTTTATCATACCTTAGTTTATCATCACTCCTTGATGATTTCCTTCTGAATTCTTTTCTCCCCATCTTGAAGAATCTCTTTGCAAAGAGACTCATCAACTCTTCATTTGATGGAGAAGTTTTTGATTCTTCTGAAGCTTTGAAGACTATATTCTGCTCCTTCCTAGTTGGTGTAGTAGTCTTTTGTTGCTTAGCTTCTCTTGTCTTCAGCAGCTGTTCATAGGATTTTAGCTTTCCTAAGACTGATTCTGTAGTCATCTCATGTGTGTTTTTTGTCTCTCTGATAGGCCAAATTCTAGAGTCCCATGAGCTGGGGAAGCACATGGGAATCTTGTCATTTATTTCTGTGACTGAGATGTCTTTGTCAAGAGTTTTCAGCTCATTAACAATGAGACTGAGTCTATTGTACATCTCAAAAACTTGCTCAGTTTCTTCCTTTTAAAATTCTCATACTGGAGATGAGATGAGCTTTCCTGTCCTTCCTTTCATCTGCTGATCCTGCAACCATCTGGTTTAAGGAATCCCAGATGGCCTTGGCTGATTCACATTCAGCTACTTTCTGAAATATGTCATCAGACATTGTTTGTGCCAGTATGTTCATGGCTCTTGCATCAGCAATCTTTGCTTTCTTGTATGCATCATTGTAGTCTGGAGGAGGTACTGCAGTCATGTTTGAGGAAGTACTTGCAGGGGCAGCTGGTGGTGGATGTACTACTGTTAAGATAGAAGAAAAAATATCTTCATCAATAGAATTCATATAAAGCCTGATTCTTGCCTTCCAGATTCCATACTTTTGCAAGTTGCAAACTGGAGGTCTGGTGCTTGCAAATTCCTTGTACTGCGTCATGGTATAACAAAGAATAGAGTAAACAGATATCTATCAGAGATCTTAGGTTCAGGTGTTAGCATGTACAACCTTAAAAACACACCCTCTGATACCAATTGAAAGTGAGGGATAGATAAAGTTTACTCTAGAGGGGGGGGTGAATAGAGTATAATAAAAAATTTGTTTAGATATATTGCGGAATTAAAATATAGGTACTTATATGAAAAAGGTAAAAGCAAGAAACTATCACAGCACAATGCACAAATAAAACACATGGTAATCCAGACGACACAAGAAATTTTATAGTGGTTCCCCAAATCTGGGTACATCCACTCTTCTACCACCCTGGTAGGAATCCACTTACGTTTTTGATCAGGTGCCCTATCACCACAATATCTGCTTCAGGTAGATCTAGAAACCCTTCAGGCTTTTGATCAGGTACCTAAAAACCAATAGGTTTTTGATCAGGTGCCCTGTCACCAAGGAGTTTACTTTTGAAGGGAGTAAGAACCCTGTACAAGAGAGGTTAAAGAAAAATAGATGACAGTCTTCTCTTTCTCAAACACAATGAGAAGACTATGTGGATTTGATGATGACAAAGCTCCCCCTGAGATATTGAGTAGTTTCAGGAAGAAGGAAGCTTTTTCCAAGGTGTAGGTCTTCAGATTGATGTTGATTCAAGTTCTATATAGATTGTTGAAGCCTGACGAAGGAAGAAGACTAGAGAGATTTTTGTTCAACAAGTTCTTCTTCTTCCTTGTATTTTTGCAAAGACAAGAGACATTCAGAGCAAAAGAAAGATTGATTTTCTGACTTATTTCTTTTTTTTATTCTTATTGTCTCTGTCTTCTGAAGTTCTCTGTATATGTTTGGAATGACTAACAACCTGAATTTGAATTCCCAGACAGTACTTAATTCTCTGCAAGAATTTAGGAGCCCAAACGGGTAGAATGGATGGCAATCATAAATGCACTTCCATAACTGTCTTAACAAAATATTCTGTGACTACCATAATCAATGCTTCATGAGATACGTGTAACAACCCCATCCATTCAGATGGTATATCCTAGAAGGTCTGGCCGGGGCCCCACAGCATATATCACAAAACAGGCTGTGAAGGTACGGGATGATACCAGAGTACCGCAGTACACCTATCACAAAGCATTCTAGCGGAAGCCTATCCTACCACTTGAACTCCTCTCTTGAATGTCAAACACATAAAACACCATATTTTATAGCATATAGGAATGTCTTACAACATGTAAACATCATTGGCCTTATGGCCTTACAAGGCTTTCAAACAGTGGCCAAATAGCCTTCGAGGGCTAGCAGTAGCAGCAGCAGCAACAGCAAGGACCTCAACCTTTATGCGTCCCGCTTGGCTCTCCAGTACCTGTACAGGGACAATCCACCCAACGGTGGCAAACAGAAGCAACGGTCAGCGTTCAGCTGACCCAAATATAACGGCCCTACCCCTTTTCTCAAGGCAGCGGTAATCTTCCCTGCAGGCATATCATATCACAAGCATGGCAATATATGCATATAATGTGCTTTCACGCACACATGCCATCACAATCGTTCGCCACCCGGCCCAACGGTCCTTGAACTCAGGGCACATTCTTGGTATTCTGGCAAAGCACTTGCCCACCACCGTATCAGGGTCACAACCCAACGATAACTCTCTTGAGCATTTACTCCATGGCGTGCAGCCGGAGTTTTAAGTCTTAGTGAACCGGGATTGGCCCTTAGCCCCCCATGGTCTCACGGTACACAGGCCTAAGACTCTTGCATAGTCTTACAACACGGGATGGCCCTTCGCCTCCCATTGTGTCATGGCTCACAGGCCTAAGAATCCTGCTATGCGCTCCAACAGACCGCACCTTCTGGTCTCACGTCGGACGAACATAACGCAGGTCGGATCCTCCACCCTTGTTGCTCAATTCGACTTGCCATCACCGAGCACGGCATACTCGCAGCTATATAAAGGCGCAGGTAGATATCACCGATCCTGTTCTTGCATTCAAGCCTGGGTATTTCCTTACACCCATTCGCACCTCACAATATCAGCGGGTCTTTCCTGGGCACCCCAGTACTTCCTCTTACTCGTTCACAGGTACGACACCGCAATATCACAAATGTCAGGGGTCTTTCCTGGACACACCAGAACTTCCTGTTACTCTCTTCACAGGTGGACACCCTACGACATCAAACATCACAAAGGGCCTCTCCTGGTCACACCAGTACTTCCTGTTACTCATTCACAGGTACGACCCAATAGCACAAGCATAACATGGATATTTTCCTGGACTACCACTCCAGTACTTCCTGCTACTACTCTTCACAGGTATAACCCGTTGACTCCTTAAACTACACGTTTATCACGGAGTCTTCTCCGCTTCGTATGCAACATCACCAATCCAGACCAACCTGTCCAGATGGGCTTCACACAACATGCCTATTCCATACTCCATTTCCGGATCTATATGCCAACAAAAGGGGATTTCATGAATCACCCAAAGACTCCCAAAAATAGCCACCTCTTGGTGGGGGAATCACAAACATATGCCAAAAGAAAGCCTTCACATGGCTAGGAAGAAAAGTCGTTACCCTTGAAGCCCTCTTTGGTGCCATGAACTCTAAGCTGGCTTTAACGAATCACAAGAGCTTTTCCTCCGCAACGCCGACTTCGGATCTCTAGTCCGTAAACCACAGCACCACCGGTGATCAGCCCCCTTTCCTCCTCCTCCTTTCTTCCTCTCTCTTTCTCTCACTGGAAAAATCCCAAAATCACCTGAGACTCACACGGCCTATGACACGGCCGTGTCCCAGGCCGTGTGCCCATACACGGCACTAAGACACGCCCCAGCGCAAAATTCATCGGGCTGAGTTTGTCAAACCAAAGGGACATGCCCTGTGACATGCCCGTGTCACAGGCCATGTTCACCCATATCTCGACACTCGACGACCACATCTCGACACTCGACGATCGTCGAGCAATTTTCGTCGAACACACGAGACGGCCATGGACACGCCCGTGTCCTTGGCCGTGTTCCTTTTCTCGACACATCGTCGAGCGAAAAACGTCGACTCCCAGGCCGATCGTCGACATGGGCTCGACACACCCTGGGACACGCCTGTGTCCCAGGCCGCGTCACCTGAAAAGTTGGCCTGCTGAGAAAATCAGGCTGTTACAATACGACTATCAGCTTTGAGAATGTCAGCATTAATTATCAGAATATATTTGCCTTAAAATTATTTATCATAACCAAAATAAATACTTCTGATCGGACTGAGAGAACTGATAACTGAAGGCAGTAAAAAATCGTAGATCTGAGATAACTGCTGAGAAGCACAAGATCGTTGACCTGAGCTCGTAGATCGTCGAGCTTAGTTCAGAGTAGAAGACTCTGAGATCGTTGATGGGAGATCGACGATCGTCGAGCTGAGAATCATTTCTGGACTTATAATATTTTCTGGAATGACATACTGAAAAATCCAGAAATCGTCGACCTGAGAGCTTAGTTCGTCGACCTGAGAATTTTACTTATCCTTCTCAAACAGCTTCTGTGAACTGTGTCGACAGATGGTTCTGGGTATCGACACAAGTCCTTCTGGTGTCGAATGATACTGTCAAATAATAATCTGTGAACTGTGTCGACACAAATCCTTCTTGTGTCGACTGAGCTAGTGTCGACTAATATTACCTGTGTCGACTGATAGTCTGTGTGTCGACACAAATCTTCTTGGTGTCGACATAGCCTTTCTGTGTGTCGACACAATTTTTCTGGGTTTCGACACAACCTTTCTGTATGTCGACACAATTCTTCTGGGTGTTGACACAACCTTTGTGTGGTCGACACAATTCTTCTGCGTGTCGACACAACCTCTCTGTGTGTCGACACAATTCTTCTGGGTTTCGACACAACTGCTTGAGTCTCTGGCAGGCTGTTGTAGGCTGATCCATGTGATGTTGACTCTTGGCCTAGACTAAAGAAATAAACCTATGACCCTGACTATACATTTTGGTTCAGTCTAAGCAAACCTAATAGTGATCCTTACCCAAATCAGAACTAGGGTTCCATAGTGTCACCGCGAAATAACGATTATGGGCATAAGACCCGGTAGCGTAGAAAACAAAAGGGGGTATTACACACCGCTCGTGGATCTAAACCAACTACCCTCCCGAAATGACGTGGTGAGTGTATGTGACTGTGGTTTATTATTGGTTTCTCTTTTAGTCTGCTTATTATTACAGTTTAGGGTTAAGCTTGGACTGCCCGGGGCATACCCGATGAAGGGCTCTTTGTAACACCTCCCCTGTAGTGAACATATAATATGGGTCTGGTCGGGGCCCCACAACATACGGATGCCACAGCTTTAGTATTAAAAGTTGATATAACTACCCACACTGAAAACACTTTGCACAACACAGCGGAAACACAAGAAAGACAAGAAGTTATCCACCACTAGAAGAGTAAGACAAATGGCCTTATGGCCTTACAACAAGTGTCCAAAACCAAATAATACAACAATCAAGAATGTGCTTAGCACTCCTAGTCTACCTCAGCATGCAAGCCGGACAACATGAGTCTCAAACATACAACATCATATAAGTAAAGCTACAAAAGAGGGAAGCACTTCATGAAGCTTAGGCCTTTCTGGCCGGCGAGCTAGCTCCTGCATGCGATCCTTGCCCTGCAAAAATTATTAGTAACGTGGGTCAGCAAAGGCTGACCTCAAACTGTGTAACAACACATCTCCTCCCGGCCGCCCCTAACGGACCCCGGGGTACCCCTCCAACCTGCAAGTTAGCACTTCGTATGCAATAATCATAAGCAAGAAGAACAACTACAGAAACAGGCTTGGATGTCACACACATCATACATGTTCTCTACTGGTTGAGCATATAATAAAAGGGCCAACTTATGCAATCATGTATGCAATAACCTGGGTTTCACCCCAGGCACCCTAACCCGTATGCATCTAGCACATCATCATATCATATGGGTACTCATCGATTCCCCATTGGCATAAAGCCGCAAACAAAAGGGGTAATACCATTCGACCCCATCGACACACAGGCCGCCACATGGAACTCTTGCAAAGGCCCCACCCGCTCAAGGTCTTGGACCCGGGCTTGCCTACAAGCTCTGACGTCTTAAGTCAGGATTCCAACAAACACAAAACTGACCGATTCTAAGAAGCCTTGCCGGACCCCACCCGCTCATGGCCTCATTGCCCAGGCTTGTCGCCATGCTTGGCATTCTTGTCAGTCTCACAGAAGGGGACAAGTCTCGCCGGGACACTCTCCGCACATGACATGAACTTCATGGGATAGCCAGCCGACCACGGAGACATAGCCACGCCTTGGCAAAACACAAACCAAGACTATTCCACCCTAATCCCTCATTTGTACTGCAGGATTCCAACAAACAGAAAATTGAACGATTCTAAGAAGCCTTGCCGGACCCCACCCGCTCATGGCCTCATTGCCCGGGCTTGTCCCCACGCTTGGCATTCTTGTCAGTCTCACAGAAGAGGACTAGTCTCGCCGGGACACTGTACGCACATGACGTGAACTTCACAGGATAGCCAGCCGACCACGGAGATATAGCCATGCCTTGGCACAACACAAATCAAGACTATTCCACCCTAATCCCTCATTTGTACTGCAGCGTTCCCGCGCACCAAGGAAACCATCTCCAACTTGTGCGGAGCTAACCTTGTCCACCAAGGAAACTATCTACCGCCACGAGGAGCTAACCTTGCCCGATTCCGACTACACGTACTCATTTGAGAAAAAGGGGGAAACATCACCACATCACAATCGACATCTTGTCGCGACGGAATCTCTACGAATCCTTAATGTTCGTATGCAACATCACCGAGTCGGACTAACGGTCGCAACTACGGCTTCACCCACCATGCATAATCCACTATCGGAGCGGATCTCTAATGCAAAATCTGCCGGGGATGGACTCAATCAACCCGGAGGTTCCTCTGGAACCTTGGCAAACCAAAACCCCTCTCATTTGAGAGTTTGGTGCCCAAAGTCTAGAAAGAAGAATAAATGATGCTAAGATATGCATCCTAAGACCGAGAGGAGAAGTGTCATTACCTTCCGACTCCTCTTCCTTGCCATGGCAAAATAGCAGGATGAAAGCCTTCGCAATGATCTAACCTCCATGGATCTGGACTCTGCTCGCGATTTGTAGCACCGCAACCTCTCCTACAGCCCAAACTCTCCTTCTCCTTCTTCCTTGATCTCACTTCTCTCTAAATCTTTAGTAAGAGAATGCTCGGAGAAGAATGAGGGTTTTCAACCCTATTCTCGGACTTAACTCCTAAAGAAATGATCTAAACCATTAGTTCCTAAAACCAGGGAAAGAAAAGGCCATGATCCGACAGAAAAATAAAAGACCTGGGCCGAACACGACCTGGCACAAGCCCGTGTCCAGGGCCGTGTGCCTCATTTGTCGTCTCAAATCGACGCACCTGGAACAGCACACGGGCATCCGACACGCCCGTGTTCGATCCGACACGCCCGTGTCCCCGATGACACGGCCGTGTGGCTGGCCGTATGCCTCCATCGACACGGCCCTGATACTAACCCGAGAAGTGACACGGCCTGGGACACGCCCGTGTCCCAAGCCATGTGCCAAGTCTCGACACTCGTCGACAGCCTTTGTGTCGACACCGCGGAAAAACGTCGAGCAAAGATCCTCGACCAAGCGGGACACGCCCTGTGACACGCCCGTGTCACAGGCCGTGTGCCCCAGACTCGACACTCGACACTCATCGAGTGAACATCGTCGACTGAAGATCGTCGACAGACCCACACGGCCTTGGACACGCCCGTGTCCTAGGCCGTGTGCCTTGTCTTGACACACTGTTGAGTGAAAGTATCGACACCCTGGGCCGAGTGTCGACACGGGCTCGACACGCCTTGTGACATGCCCGTGTCGCAGGCTGTGTGCCCCCTGCCAGAAACCAAAAAAATTTCCAGAAACGCAAATCGACCCTCTTTCAAAACTGGGGTGTTACACTCTTGAGGTCACTAGTAACTACGATGGGTTGAAGCCCAAAGCACCCTATCTCAAGGCCCTAATTTTTAAGGGTAACTACTTTTTTTTACCAACCCTATCCCATATTGTTCTTTAGCTAACTCTAAGTGGATTACCATCCTCTGGGTGAAGACGATACTTCGTCGACCCCAATCATAGCTCTATCTCATTGGCACCCTGACTTCCTGACATTTGGCATTAAGGGTGACCTTTTCAAGAATCCACCCAACTAGGTGCACCCACTTTTTTCCTCCCATGTGAGGCCTACATTTTTACCCTGAATACTTCATTTTGTCGAATGTAGACCAAATGAACTACCCTAAGTGTATGAAAGTGAACACCCCAATTAACTTTGTCAACAGCTTTATGATTATTATTGGGGATCTACCATGGCATGTTGAGCCTAGTTCCAGAACTTGGTATTTTTCCTATTTAAGTCAGCCTTTTCTTAATTTTCCCAAAATCATGCCTCCTATGACTTTGAACATGAAGTATAAGATTCTGACATACAATGATCTCACAAAAATTTCCACAGCTTCCTATTGACTATATAACAGTAAGGAATAAATTTCATGATTTTCCTAAAATGACTTCTATCATAAAACAAAGTACAAATCTTTTGATCAAAATGACAATTAACAAAGAGAGTACAAGTTTTTATAATCCAAAAATTATCTTAAAATTACCAGAGGCCTATAATGATCAGAAAATTTTACTGCCCAAATTTCATAGTCTTCCAAATTCTTTTATCCACATAAATAGATTAAATAAGAGAAATTTACCTAGGGAAATTTGTGAAGCAACCTCTCCATATTTATTTATAAAAATTGCAATAAAATTAACAAGGCATCATTTTGATCTGAAATGTTTACTGGCCAAGTTTCATAATTTTGAGTAGTCAGTTTGTCCTGTAATAATCAATTTCTCTATTCAACAATCTCTAGCATTACGAAGAAAGTACTATAATTCTTCAACCAAAAATTACAATAAAATTTGGAGACATAAGTAACACCAGTAAAGACCCATTATCCAAGTTTCATGACCATTCAACACTGTATGGACAAGTATTTTGCACTTGATATGAAGGTTCATATTTTAAATAATAAGTGATTTGTGTGGGAGAAGTGCTCATAAAATTCCAATTAAATTGTCCAAGGTATTTCTCCACCCAATGAAAATACCGTCAAAGATTTGAGCCAAGGCTTGGAGGTATGGCCCTATGTTCTTCATTAATCTTAACTGGCAACCTTAAGGCTTGAACTAGGGTTTCATGGTATTCCAGCTCTAAATATTTCTAATACTGCTTCAAGGGGTGTTTGAAAGTATAATATGTCAGTGGCCAAGGTTCCGACTTGTTTGGTGGAGGGGTTGACCACTCAACAATACCATGTGCCCTATTGAAGAACTAGGCCTATTTCCTCTAGGTGGCCTACTTTGCTCACCAAGTTACACAATCAAATCAGCTCCAATAGGGCTGATATTTTTTTTCATAGTAATATAATAACCCCTCTTGTCATCCACCAGAGTTTGTGGGAAATATGACGTACATAGACCCAAATTTAATCACTTGTATGAATTATTAAATTTTTATAAAAACTATAGAAAAATCATCTCCAAAAATTTTGATTTTTGAATATGTTTTTGGACATGGCCAGAGCAGCCTATGGTAAAAATTTCATGCCATTGACTCAGTGGGCTACTAGGGGCACTCATTTTAATTTCTAGTTAGCCTTTGGACACCTTGCACCAATGAGTGTGTTGTGGGAAATAAATTAATCGAAATGAGTTGATTCAAATTTTGTTTTTAACTACACACCAAGAGCTAGGTTTTCTATGTTGAACATATTTACAGAAAATGTCTCTAACTATTTTAAATAATTAAAACAAGGTAGCTCATAATGTGTGATAGAATGAATATATATATATATATTGTAAATTTTGGTCTGCCTTTATCTGATCACGCCGATCCAACTGCTCGTCGTCATCATCCCTGATGAGTCAAGGGCCAGGATCAAAGCTTCTTGGAGCTTTTCAAACTACAATTCCTGGCCACCCGGCCACCTTCCTTGTCGGCCACTGCCACCACCACCTTCGCTGACGCGGTGGCTAGTCTAACGGTGGCACTGCCGCCGGAGGGGCCGTTTTCGGCGAACCTGAGGTGTTGTATTTTCATTGAAAAATTGCTCATTTTCTCCAAAATGATCAGGCTCGATTGAGCCTGATTTCTCAACCTAAGGATCTACAGAACTAGCACAGAGGAGAAGGAAGAGGATTAGACCTGCAAGCGGGCTTGGCGGTGATTGTGGTGATGGTGTGCCATGGCCAACGACCCCCAAGCTTTTTCCTTATCGAATTCTCAATCCTCCACCTAAACCAGTGATGTAAAAGTTCATTTTGATTGCTTGTAAGCTTTTAAAGCTGATGGAGTGGTTGTTTTGGGGAGTGGGAGAGACAATCCTTGAAAGGCCATTAATGGCCATGAAGGAGGTTTTCGGCCATGGTGAGTTGGTGCCTCCTCCTATGCCTGGCCGTCTGGAATTTGTTGACAATCTCGTCCCAAGGGTCAAGGGAGATGAAAGTCGGCTTAGAGAAGGGGAGTGGGGAAGCCTCTTTGCATTCATCATTAACCCCTCCCTCTTTCTCTCTCCTCCCTTGAATCGAAACTTCATATTCTCACTCCTAGTCACCATTTCCAGATTTCAGTGGCTATTTAAGTAATTTCCATGTTTTATAGTTATTGGGCCATTTTAAATGGTCCTAGCCCAATTGGATTGAAGTTCGTTTTGACTTCCTTCCCCATTTTGGGCTTGGTCTGACCAAGGTTGACTTGGAGGTGTTAACTTGGTCAAATGAGTGGGTTGACTGGTCAACTAAGTGTCTTGAGTCACTTGCCTCCACCAAAGTCTATTTGTGGCTAGGTGCAATCAATTTGGGTCATGTTAATGCAATTTGACCTAACTAGGGTTAGGGTTTACACTAGTTAACATGATCCCTTTGGTTGACCCCAAATGGGTTGTAAGGGCACTAAAGGGTCCCTGTAATATTGGAAGTGGTGTGATGGGGTCATGTAGTCATGTTGGGAGCCACAAGCCAAACCCTAGCTTAGGTGACTAGAAATTACTATTTGTAGACCAAGGCACTTTCACCTATTTACATATGAACCCATGGTCCTCATGGTCTTCTTAAAGCTTTGTCATGATCTAGTCATGACAACAACTTCCCAGGGATCTGGTTATTTGTGTGATGTTACAAATCCCAATACATAAAAATAAAAATTTCATCCCCGAAATTAAGATTTGGCCTACGGGGTTTGCACTAAAAATTAAAGAATATGAAACTCTCAAGTATTTAAGGTTATACCTGCCATGAAGAGTTTTGGGTACTTCTGCTCCATACGGTCCAAAGGCTCTCAGGTGCAATCTTCCTGTTTGTGATTCGACCATAGGACCTTGACCAACAGGACCTTCTTTCGCCGCAGGACTCATACTTATGTATCATCTATCCTGACTGGCTTCAAGCATACTATTTGGTCAGATGGTACTGGGCCAGCCATAGTGGAATTCTGCTGCTCTGGCCGTAGGAGAGCAATCTTAAGAGATGAGACGTGGAAGACATCATGTAAGCCTATCAACTCAGGCAGTAGTTCCAGTCAATAGGCCAAGGGGCTGATTCTCTCCAGAATCATACAGGACCCCATGTATCTTAGACTAAGCTTCTTTCGCCTGCGCACCACTGAGACTCCATATATCGCCCGTATCTTCAAGACTACCTGGTCACCAACCCAAAATTTCACCAGATGATGTTGCGCATCATAGTATTTGTCCTGTCTACTCTGTGCCTCCAGAATCCTGTCTCAATTCAGTCATTGTTGGGTACATTGGAAAATGTGTACCAGATTTGGAGAAGCCTCACCTAACTCAATGATATTCATCAATGTGTATTTGATGTTGTGTTGAGTTTTAATGTGCAGGTTAAGGAAATGCAGAAAAGGTTTCTAAGTACAAGTGTCGACACTTGAGAAGAATTATGTCGACACTTAGGAAAGGCTGTGTCGACAGCAGAAGCATGATTGTGTCGACGTACAGGACTTGTGTCGACAGACAGAAATTCTGTCGACAGCAATTATGTCGACACACAGGACTTGTGTCGACATACACCAGAATTCTGTCGACATAAACTTTGTCGAGACTAGGAGTTATTGCGTCGACACATAGGACTTGTGTTGACACATTCCACAGAAGCTGTGTCAAGAAGAAAAAGAAGAGTTGTGTCGACATTATGTGAGCTATGTTGACATCACCAAGTATTGTGTCGACACATGATCTATTTGTGTCGACACATTTGAAGTATTGTCTCGACACTTTGCTGTCGAGTTGAGTTCAATGAAGTATCAGATGTCATGACTAGAGACTTGGCAGATGTCACAATTAATAAAGTTGTTGCATTTGTTAGAGCTGTCAGAAGGCCGTTAGGAACCGGATGAGCCGGTAACCTCAGATGGAGTCTATATAAAGACATGTTCTATCATCAAAAGAGGAGAGAACGAATAACTAAGAAGAGGAGAAGTCTTCATCTAGAAATCAACAAGTCTCTAAGGGCTGATCCTGGACAAGTCTGCAAGAAGAATTCAAAGGCACATCTGAATTGAAGAAGGAAGCTGGATTGAAGATCATCGCCAACATCATAAGAAGATCAACCTTACTTTGTTCAAATTCAAGAAGCTTTGAATAAGCTAAGACAGGTTGAATCTAAAGCAATCAGATCTATCAAGAACTTATCAAGAAACCTTCAACCCATTCTCTCTCTACCTGGGTAAAGGATTTATTCTTTTTATAATCAATTTTATCTGTAGGATCTTTTATAGATCTGAGTGTAGGAGAGTTATCTCTCTGAGTTGTAAGCCTAAATCTATAAAGGCTGAGGTAGGGCTGAGTGCCTGAGGTAGGGGATTAATTTCTCTGAGTTGTAGGCCTGTTGAAGAGGCTGAGGTAGGGCTTGATTGCCTGAGTTGTAGGAGTGTGGACTCACTCTGAGGTAGGATTCTCTGAGAGGATCTGAGCTCTAGGACTTGCTGAAGTCTGAGTTGTAGGAACCATTCTTGGTTCTGAGTTGTAAGATCTGAGGATCTGAGAAGGAAGAAGGGAGTTAGGTCGAATCTAGTATACTGCTAGATAGGCAAAGGGGGAAAGTGGATGTACCCATCACTTGGGGAACCACTATAAATCTGTGTGTATGCTGTGTTGCCTATGTTTGCTATAATCTTTGCTGTGATAGATATTGCTAAGGCTATCTAACAAGTAATTTACATTATCTGCTAGAATAAAAAGAATTGAACCTATTCACCCCCCCTGTAGGTGTTTAGGACATCTTAAATCCAATTCTTTCAAGTGGTATTAGAGCCAGGTTACTAAATATTAGACTTAACAGTCTAAGTTGATCTATAAGGAAGTTATCAGTTAAACAGAATGGGTTCACGTGATAATCAGAAGGAACTTGGATCCATAAAGCTTCCTGTCTGTAAGAAATAAAATTTTGGCATATGGAAAGAGAGGGTCAGATTGTTCATGGAGGCATCTGATCCAAGAATTTACATCACAGTGCTAGAAGGGCCATTTATTCCTATGAACATATCAGTTCTTGATGCTAACCTCAAGAATCCAAAAAGTTATTCAAAAATGTCTAAGGAAGAGATCATCCTAGCAACCTTAGACAAGAGGGAACAGAACATAATTGTGAGTGTCATAGATGACTTTACATTCCAGAATCTGGTCCATTGCAAAACCTCCAAGGAGATGTGGGAAACCTTGATTGTCTACATGGAGGGAACAAAAGAAGTGAGAGAGGATAAGAAGTCTATGTTAAATCAAGAGTATGAAAGCTTTAGACAAGCTAAAACAGATAACATAGCTAAATGCTATAAGAAATTCTCTAGAATTGTTAATGAGCTAATGATATATGGAAGAGTCTTTAGCACTTATGAATTAAATGAAAAGTTTCACAGATCTCTAACCAAGGATTGAGATACTAAAATATGTTCCATCAGAGAGGTGGCCAGGCTTGCAGATACACCTCCACCAACCTTATTTGGAAAACTGTTATCCTATGAGATGCAGCTCACTGCTAGAAAGGAGGAGGAGAAAAGCAATAAGTCTGAATACGGAGATAAGTCAGTTGCTTTTAAGGCTGAAGCCACAAGAAAGGGCAGGAGAAAGTCACCTTCTCCTCCCAAGAGAATGGCTGAAGTTGAATCTGAAAATTCTGACACCAACACTTCAGACAGTCACAAATCTGATGAAGACTTTGTTGTCTTCACAAGGCACTTTCAAAGGTTCATGAAGAAGAAGAAATGGAGATCAAAGCCATCTTCATCTTTCTCCAAGGATGACTATTATAAGAAAAAGAAAACATCTAAGGATGACAGGTATGTCTCTATTCCCAGTCAACAAACTTCTTCTAAAATTGTTTGTTATTATTGCAACAGGCCAGGACAAGTCATAGCTGATTATCCTGATAAAAGAAAGGAATCTAAAGATAAAAAGAGGCAACAAAATAAGGGCAAGATGGAGAGATCCTTTGTTGCAAAGAAGTAGAAGAGTTGAACTGACTCATCATCATCAGAATCCGGAGAAGAGACTAAAGCTGAAGCCTATATATGATTGTTTTCTATTGAAGAGGATTCAATAGAATCTGAGTTCTTGTAAATGCTGGACTCAATCAATGGGAGTGAAGATCTTCATTGCAAAGGGTTGATGGCTATATCTGACAAAGATCAGTGCCAGGATTTACCTGGTCCAAGTAAGGTAAACAACCTATCTTCAGTTTCTGATTATTACACTGGATTAGAATCAGAAGCATCTACATCAAGAGATGAGGATGGTTATGAATCTAAAGGGGATGTTCAACAACTAATTGATGAGTATGGTGATTTGTTGCAAGCTCTTAAGAGAAGCAGAATTTTTAACAAGGAACACGCTAAGGAAATTGTATCTATTAAATTGACTGCATCAGATTTAGCAAAAATGCTGGATTTGAAGATGATTGAAGTTGTCAAACTGAAAAATATAACTTTTATTCAGATGGGTACAATTACATTCAAAAATGATCAAATCAAGAGTCTCGAAGTCTGACTTAAGAGAGAGAAGGTTCTTGTGGCTAAATTCCCAAAGCCAAAATCAATCTTAACCTTAATTGATGACTTCATCCTCCAAAAGGGTAAGACAGGATTAGGCTTCAAGGGAAGAACTAGGGCAGCTAATTGTAAAGGAAAAGGCAAAGCCCCAGTTCAGCCACTAGTCTTCAACCCCCCTATTGCTTTCAGGAAAGTGATGGAGCCTACTAACAAGTACGACCATGACATTACACATGGTCACTGTAAGCCTAGTAATCTGAATGACAAGGGTGTAAATGACAATAGGGCTGCCCATGAACAAACACGCCATGTTCTTCATGAATCATCAATGTTTGTTGCACCAACCCCAACACTTTATAAAAGGACCACTATACCTACAGCTTTAAGGACTGCAAACGGCAATGCTATTAAGACTGTACTCAAAAGCAGATACAATAGAAATGACTCCTGGAGTTATGGCAAAGTGGGTCATTATGCCATTGATTGTTGGCACAACACTACTGTCAGAAAGAATACCAGCTTACCTGTCAGGAAGGCTGCAAGCAAGCATGTCATGTTTCAGTCTAACCTGAACCTAGAACCCAATAATTATTGGGGTTCTAAGGATAAGTAATTTTATTTGATGCAGGTGAGTCCAAGTGGCCATACCCCAATATGGTACTTGGACAGTGGATGTTCCAGGCACATGACTGGAACAACAAGGATGCTGAAGGACTACTATCCCATAGAGAATGGACCCAAAGTGATCTTTGGTGGATCTGAAAATGGGTCATCAAAGGGTTTGGTAACATTTCCAATAGTTCTATCACTATCACCCAAGTGGCTTATGTGAAAGGTTTGAAACATAACTTAATATGCATAAGCCAACTGAGTGATCTTGGTTATGACACCTCTTTTATTAGGAATGGCTGTCAAATTAGAAGGACAAGTGATCAAGAGGTCATCTTGTCAGGTTATAGAAAAGAAAATGTTTACTGTCTCAACTTTGATTGTGAGAATAAGAACTCTCCTATTTGTCTAGTTATAGATGAGAAAGCTTCTCATTGTGTCAAGTGGCTCAAGAGGCTTTCTCACCTTAACTACAAGACCATTGGTCAGCTTTTTAGTAAAGAGTTAGTGAGAAATGATCCTCAAGTCAAGTGCATTAAGGAGGGTGTATGTTCAGCTTGTCTAAAAGGCAAACATACTAAGACCTCCTTCCACAGTCTTGATACCAAAGACTCAGTGAGGTGTTTGTACCTCCTGCATATGGATCTATTTGGTCCTATGCCAGTTCATAGTCTAGGTAGGAATGTCTACACATTTGTGGTTGTCGATGACTATTCTAAATTTACATGGGTTTTCTTCCTGAGACAGAAATCTGAAACCCCTACTATCTTCCACAATTTTGTTAGGCAAATTCAGAATGAACTTAACAATTCAGTGGTCAAAATTAGAAGTGACCATGAGATTGAATTTCAGTCTGAATGCATGACAAGATTTTGTGAAGAACTAGGGATTCATCAAGAGTTCTCCTCACCTAGAACTCCCCAGCAAAATGGTATTGCTGAAAGAAAGAATAGGACTCTTATTGAGGCTGGAAGAACCCTACTAAGTGACACTTCTCTCCCAGAATATTTCTGGGTTGAGGCAGTAAATACTGCATGTCATGTTCTCAATAGGGCTTCCATCACCAAAAGCCACGAGAAGACACCTTATGAGATTATGAAAGGCAGAAAACCAAATTAAGCCTATTTTAGAATCTTTGGTAGCAAGTGCTATGTTCTTAATAATGGAAATCACTATTTAACTAAGTTTGCTGCCAAATCCCAAGAAGAGATATTTGTTGGGTAAAACAACAGCAGTAGGGCATACAAAGTCTACAACTTGACTACTCAAGTTGTAGAAGAATCTGTCCATATAGTTTTTGATGAAACTAAACTAATCAACTTTGAGATGTCTAGTACTTCTTGTACCTCTACAGGTTTGACGGAAAAGATGGACAAGCTAACCATTAGTGAAGACCAACCTGTAAGGTAGGATGAAGAGAATGATGGATGCTGTCCATGGGGAGTACAAGACCGACAAGCTGATGAAGAGGACAATGAAGTACAACATGGTGAGATGATTGGAGAAAATCAAGGTGTAGATAGATTGCTTCCAGTAATAAGACATCTAAAGGATCATCCAGCACACGAAATTATTGCTGATCCAAGTCATGGTGTTCAGACAAGGAGCAAGAACATGAACACACTCCTTTGCTCAAGTTTCCTGTCCTAGATGGAACCCAAGAAATTTGAAGAAGCCATACAAGACCCAAATTGATTTGATGCCATGCAGGAAGAGCTGAATCAATTTAGAAGATGCAAAGTCTGGAAGTTGGTTCTTAAAATAAAGAATCACAATGTCATAGGGACTAAGTGGATCTACAGGAAAAAGCTAGATGAAAATAACATTATAGTTAAGAACAATGCAAGACTTGTGGCAAAGTGCTACAAACAGGAAGAAGGAATAGATTTTGACCAGACATTTGCCCCAGTGGCAAGGTTGGAAGCAATAATGCTATTCCTTGCCTTTGCAGCTTATCAAGGGTTCAAGGTATTTTAGATGGATGTAAAGTCAACATTTTTGAATGGTGACTTAAAAGAGGAAGTTTATATTGAACAACCCTCAGTTTTTGTAGATCATCTCTATCCTAATTATGTGTATAGGCTTAAGAAAGCACTATATGGTTTGAAACAAACCCCTAGGGTATGAAACTCTGTCTACATTCCTCATTGAGAACATATTCTCAAGGGGGAAAATAGACAAAACTCTATTCCTAAGGGAATCAAAAGGCAAGATCATCCTTGTCAAGATATATGTTGATGACATTACCTTTGGATCAACAGAAAACAACCTTTATAGAAAGTTTACTAAACTTATGCAAGGGAAGTTTGAGATGAGCAGCATAGGTGAGCTGAAATTCTTCTTGGGACTCCAAGTTAGACAGACTGATGATTGCTTGTCCATATCCCAATCTAAGTTCACCAAGGAGTTGATTAAGAAATATGGTATGGAGTCAGCCTCCACCATGAGAACTCCAATGGGTCAAGTATGCATATAGGCAAAGATGATGCAGGGAAACTTATAGATGAGTCTTTGTATAGAGGGAAAATTGGCTCCCTTTTATACTTAACTGCTAGTAGACCAGACATCATGTATGCTACATGTGTCTGTGCTAGGTATCAAGCAAGCCCAAAAGAATCTCATTATACTGCAGTCAAAAGAATTTTGAGATATCTTAAGGGAACACCAAATCTTGGCCTTTGGTACCCTAAAAATAGAGATTTTCTACTAACTGGTTATTCAGATGCCGACTTTGCAGGATGCAAAGAAGATATGAAACGTATAACTGGCATATGTCAGTTTCTAGGTGGAAGATTGGTGTCATGGAGCAGCAAAAAGCGGACAAGTGTGGCTATATCCACTGCTGAGTCTGAATATGTAGCTGCAGGCAGTTGCTATGCCTAGCTATTATGGATACAACATCAGCTTGAAGATTATGGCATCCAGGTAAGTAAAACTCCATTATTTTGTGATTCTACTAGTGTCATTTCTATTGCTAGAAATCCTATTTATCATAGTAGAACTAAGCACATAGAAATAAGATTTCATTTTCTTAGAGATCATGTTGAAAAGGAAGATATAAGTTTAGAATTTGTCATTACTAATTTTCAAATTGCTGACTTGTTCACCAAACCACTGGATGAAACTAAATTCAATTATTTTAAAATTGAATTAGGCATGCTAAACTTGGAATAAGAATGACAAATTTGACTAAGTAAATTTGTGTCGACACATAAAGACATATGTGTCGACACTTAGTAGTTGGTTTCAACACATAAGAAAAATTATGTCGACACAACAAGAAGTCTGTGTCGACACATAGAATTTGGTGTCGACACATAGCTCTCCTGACACTTAGATATTGGTGTCGACAGATACAGTCGTCTGTGTCGACATGCAGACAATAGTGTAGTCTCTTAAGATTGTCTGTGTCGACACATTTCAGATATTATCGACAAATAGTATTATAATACCTTTACATTCTATGTCGAGACTTTAATAGTCTGTGTCGACACAATCCCAATAGTGTCGACACAATAAGCTTATTTCAACCCGCCTTTTGACCTTCTTTGTTTAGAAACATATAAATAGGTCCAAGCAAAACCCTATCGACTACGCTCTCAAAATTCTCGAGACCAAACCTTTGTGTCGACAAACCTTCATCTCTCGTCTCCTCACTCTCTCATCCCAGATGGAGCCAAAGCTAGAAGAGAACATCAACGAGGGCTATGGACTAGTTCGCGATGCGTTTGAAAGTGCATCACAAGAAATCAAAGCCGTGATTACCCTAATCACAGAAAATGGATTGGAAAATTTAGTCTCAGAACCTACAAGGATATGGAAAAGGAGGTTCTTGAATTCTATACAAAGGCATCACTGGATTCAAAGGGCATGAAATTTAAGTCGTCAGTTCAAGGAACAATGGTAAAACTGATACAAAAAGCTTAAGAAAAACACTTCAACTTCCCAAGATTAAGGAAGAGGGTGAAATAGCATCTTCCATGACAAAAAATGCTCTCCAATGGTGTGGACTGGATCCCACTACCTAGATTGGGTCATCCATGGACAGGAAGGGAATGAATTCCAAGTGCAAGTTTCTTTCTGAAATTATATGGAAAGTTATTCTGTGCAAAGCAGGCGGACATGATAGGATTTCAGCCTATATGTTCAATCTAATGACCAGAGTGATATTAAAGGTGAAAACAAATTGGTATGCTGTTGTTTTTGACAAGATCAAAGAAGGAATCAAGAAACCTAATCTGGGCAGAATACTAAGCCTATATCTGGCTGGGAATATATCAGAAGTGAAGAATCAAACAACAGGCTCTAAGATTAATCACATGAGAAGAATATACTTAAGAATACTATCCGGATGGGATAGAGTATTAACCAAGGATGTTTAAACTCCCCAGAAACAGGTTCAGACAAAGAAGAAAACTCCACACAAGCCAGCTGAATCATCCAGTGATTCAGAAGAATTGGTTGTTTTCAGCTCAGATGAAGAAGGAGCAGAAGTACTAGCAAATCCCCTGCTCAAGAAACTGTGACTGATAGTCAGGTGCAGGGGGAGCAGATTCTTGCCACCAACATCTCATTGGATCAGGTACAGGAAGAGCCTCATCAAGGGGGAGCAAATGAGCTTTCTCTAGCTTCAGCTCAACAAGAGGTATTACCTTCAGGCGGAGCTCATAAGCAAGAGCCACCTGTCCACATAGCTACATTGGACAGTGAAGCGGCCACTACATCTATACTTGAGGTGATATAAGATATAAATCATGCTGCTATAGACACTAAAAATGATGCACTAGATGTGCATATGACTGATATTGATAAAAATAACCAAGATAATATCCCTGAGGATGACTTTACTAGGGAAGAACCTTTTGAAGTTGAAGGAGGACAATCTGCTGAGCAAGAGAAAGCTATTCCTCCAGTTCAAATAAACCAAGAAGTAACATTAGAAGGGTTATTTCCTGATTTGATAGGAGTAAGGACTGAGGGGGAGCACTCAAGAATTGAGCAAGAGATGCCCATCATTGCCTCAAGTCCAAAAGACACTGTGGACATAGCAAGTTCATCTGATTCTTCTGAACATGAAAAAGCCTCCAGGGCTAAGAAGAGAAAAATTGTGGAGCTCAGGAAAAGGAGCTCAAGCTATAAGAAAGCCTTGCAGGCTGTTCCACAAATTCCAGCTCCAACAGTAGACTTCAGTTCACTTCTAGTGCAATTGCAAGTAAAGATGGATGAACAAAGACATGCACTTGAAAAATATGTTGATGAGAGCAACAAGGAATTGCAATTTCAGCTGGCCGAAGATATCAAATCTATCGGATTTGAAGTGAATTTGCATAAAAAGGAAATGATAGATTGCTTCCATAAGGGAGGTAATGTTGTAGTCTATTTAACTAAGCAACAAGTGGATGCCAAAACTCAAATAGATGACATAACAGTGAAACAAGGCTATGTTCTGGAAAACCAAATTAGAATGAATGACAATCTGACAGAATCACACAATGTTATTGTAACAGAACTAAAGAATAAAGCAACTGCTTTGACTGAACACCTTGTTAAAGAAAAGTCTGAGTTTGATAAACAACTCAAAGCAAATTTGACTGATGTTAGCACTGCTATCCAAGCTTCTCAAAAGGTAATTACTGATCAGCTGCTGAAGTTCAGATAATTATACAAAGAAGGCACAAATTATTTAGCTGATCAGATAAGGTTTCAAAAGGATGATCTAAGAGATCATGTTGAACGAGAAGTCATAAAGGGGGAGAGAGTGTTAGTCAATACAGGCTCTGAACATGCTAAATGGATAAATAATGCTATCAGAGCAACTCTTGGTTATCCACCCCTGTGTGATGATGATAACACTGCTGGATCAGGCATTCAATCGGCTTCACATGAAGCGGTTCAGCAGGAAGTAGCTCAAATTATTTATCCCCTGCTAATTTTGAAGAATTCAATATGTTGTTCAACAGATGTATAGTCGTCCACAGGAGGTACAGAATGTCATTATTGAGAAGGTTGATATGTCTGTCTTGAAAATAGAACAAGAAGCTCAACTTTCTAAGAAAAGCTTTAGAGAGCAGGCTGAATTAAAGCCTGAATTTGAAAGATGGAGTCCCATCTCCAGAAACATTATTCTCACTTCTTGGCAAGCTGTTAAAGACAACATGCATGATAGAGGCAAGTGGTACTCTGAGCAAGAATGGAGCAAGTATCAGAAGAGGCAAGATGTCATTTATCAATTCAGAAGAGATATCAAAGCTGGAATAATACCCGCTAACTCTGTGGAGCCAAGCAAATACTTTCCAAAGCCTTATCATTACTTTGAAAGGCAAAAGGTCCAGGCTGAAGAAGAAGGATCTTAAAGGAAAGAAGCCAGCTGAAGACACTGAAGCTAATGTATAAGCAAGGATTCAGTCTGGCAAAAGCATTGTCATCAAGGAGACTGATCAGTCCTAGAATATATTGACTAGACTTTAGAACTATGTAATCCTTTATTTTAAAATTTATGTAATCTGTTGTTCAAAAACTTCTTGTACTTCAACAAAACATCGATTCATGTTCACTATATTTTATCATGTTTTGTGATGATATAATATGCTGGTGTTACCCTGTCTAAATAATCCTTTATACATCATAATCTGTGTTTTAATATAAAGTGATGTATTTCATTGACTAAGGGTTATGACTTCTCCAAATAGGGGGAGATTGTTGGGTACATTGGAAAATGTGTACCAGATTTGGAGAAGTCTCACCTAACTCAATGATATTCATCAATGTGTATTTGATGTTTTGTTGAGTTTCAATGTGCAGGTTAAGGAAATGCAGAAAAAGTTTCTAAGAATAAGTGTTGACACTTGAGAAGAATTGTGTCGACACTTGGGAAAGGCTCTGTTGACACCAGAAGCCAGATTGTGTCGACACACAGAAATTTTGTCGACAACAATTATGTCGACAGACAGGACATTTGTCAACACACACCAGAATTCTGTCGACATCAACTTTGTCGAGACTAGGGGTTATTATGTCGATAAACAGGACTTGTGTCGACACATTCCACAGAAGCTGTGTCAAGAAGAAAAAGAAGAGTCGTGTCGACATTATGTGAGCTGTGTTGACATCACCAAGGATTGTGTCGACAAATGATCTATTTGTGTCGACACATTTGAAGTATTATCTAGATACTTTGCTGTCGACTTGAAGTTCAATGAAGTATCAGCTGTCATCACTAGAGACTTGACAGATGTTATAACCAACAAAGCAATTGCATCTGTCAGAGCAGTCAGAAGGCCGTTTTTTACCGGATCAGCCGGTTACCTCGGATGGAGTCTATATAAAGACATGTTCTATCATCAAAAGAGGAGAGAAAGAACAACTAAGAAGAAGAGAAGTCTTCATCCAGAAATCAACAAGTCTCTAAGGGCAGATCCTGAACAAGTCTGCAAGAAGAATTCAGAGCCACATCCGAATAGCATAAGGAAGTTGTATTGAAGATCATCGCCAACTTCACAAGAATATCAACCTTACTTTGTTCAAATTCAAGAAGCTTTGAAGAAGCTAAGACAGGTTGAATCTAAAGCAATCAGATCTATCAAGAACTGATCAAGAAACCTTCAACCCATTCTCTATGTACCTGGGTGAAGGTTTTATTCTTTTTATAATCAATTGTCTCTGTATGATCTTTTATAGATCTGAGTGTAGGAGAGTTATCTCTCTGAGTTGTAAGCGTAAATCTATAATGGTTGGGGTAGGGCTGAGTGTCTAAGGTAGGGGATTAATTTCTCTGAGTTGTAGGCCTGTTGAAGAGGCTGAGGTAGGGCTTGATTGCCTGAATTATAGGAGTGTGGACTCACTCTGAGGTAGGATTCTCTGAGAGGATCTGTGTAACAGCTCCCCTATAATGACTGTATAATATGGGTCCGGCCGGGGCCCCACAACATACATACGCCACAGCTTTAGTATTATAAGATGATATAACTACCCAATCTCAAAAGTCAAGACACAACACAGCGGAAACAATAAAGAGACTAGAAGATATCCACATATATAGGAGATTAGAGATGGCCTTAATGCCTTACAACAAAAGTGAGTCTGAAGCTCAAATAATAAAAACAGTCAAGAATGTGCATCAGCACCCCTAAACTACCTCTGCATGCAAGCCGGAATATAGGAGCATCAAACATACAATGTCAAATAAGTAAATCTAAAACAAAACGGTACTCTTCATGAGGCTTAGGCCTTTTTGGCCAGCGAGCTAGCTCCTACTTGCGATTCTTGTCCTGTAAAAATTGGTGGTAATGTGGGTCAACAAAGGCTGACCTCAAACTGTGTAACAAACACATCTCCTCCCGGCCGCCCCTAACGGACCCCGGGGTACTCCTCCAACCTGCAAGTTAGCACTTCATATGCAATATTCATAAGCAAGAAAAGCAACTAAGGAAACAGGCTTGGATGTCTCAAACATCATACATGTTCTCTATTGTTGAGCATATAATAAAAGGGCCTACTATGCAACATGAATGCAACACCCGGGCTTCACCCAAGGCACCCTATAACGTATGCATCTAGCACAACATCACATCATTTGGGTACTCATCATTTCCCCATTGGCATAAAGCCGCAAACAAAGGGGAACCACAATCCCCCAACGGCATACAAGCCGCCACACGGAACTCTTGCCAAGGCCCCACCCGCTCACGGTCGTAGACCCGGGCTTGCCGGCAAACTCTGTCTTCTCATATCAAGATTCTTTCCAACACACTGACCGATTCTAAGAACCCTTGCTAGACCCCACCCGCTCATGGCCTCATTGCCCGGGCTTGCCCCATGCTCGGCGCTCTCATCAGTCTCACAAAAAGGGGACTAGTCTTGCCGGGACACTTTCCACGCATGACTTGCACGTCACGGGATAGCCAGCCGACCACAAAGACACAGCCACGCCTTGGCACATCACAAACCAAGCCAGTTCCACCATAATCCCTCATTCATACTGCGGTGTTCCCGCGCACCAAGGAAACCATCTATCGTCAATGGGGAGCTAACCTTGTCCACCAAGGAAACCATCTACCGCCAATGCGGAGCTAACCTTGTCCGGTTTCGGCTATACATACTCACACGAGAAAACGGGGAAAGCATCACAAACATCATAAACAGCCTCTTGCCGCAACGGGTTTCTACCAAAACCCTAAAGCTCGTATGCAACATCACTGGTTCGGACTAACGGTCGCGACCACGGCTTCACGCACCATGCCTAATCCACTAACGGAGTGGATCTCTAATGCAAAATCATGGCGGGGACGGACTCAATCGACCCGGAGGTTTCTCTTGAACCTTGGCGACCAAAACCCCTCTCATATGAGAGATTGGTGCCCAAAAATAATGGAAATAAGAGATGCAAGACACGCATCCTAAAACCGAGAGGAGAAGTGTCGTTACCTTCCGACCCCTCTTCCTAGCCATGGAAACGTAGATGGATGAAAACATTCGCAACGATCTTGCCTCTACGGATCCGAACTCGGCTCACGATTTGGAGCACCGAGCCTCTCTAATGGCCGGATCTCCTTCACCGTCTTTCGTGCTCTCCCTTCTCTCTAGATCTTAGACGGAGAAACAACGACTGAAACAATCCGAATTTTGAAACCCTACTCTCGGGTATATCCCAAACAAAAAAACCCCCAGCCTTCAGATCCCACACAAAGGAATGCACGGTTGCGATATAGGTCTGACCTGGAAAACAGAATGTCGAACACTCTGCGTCAAACCAATCCGCCAAGATTATCGCTCGACGATCGTCGAACCAAGATCGTCAAACGCACAAATCGACGAGCGCAAGCCAGATCGTCGAACACAGATCGTTGAGCGCTGGCCAGAACCACGATCACTGGCCCGATCGTCGAACCAAAATCGTTGACCGCGCAAATCGTCGAGCGCAGATCGTCGAGTGCTTGCCAGAACGTCGAGCGCTGGCCAGATTGACAATCACTGGCCTGATCGTAGACCCAAGATCGTCGACTGCTGGCCGGATCAACGATCGCTGGCGAGATCGACGATCTCTGGTGAGATCGACGATCTCTGGTGAGATCGACGATCTCTGGGGAGATCGACGATCTCTAGTGAGATCGACGATCTCTGGCGAGATCATCAAACCAAAATCGTCGAACACAGATTTGACACGGAATGTCGAGCACAGACTCGATCATACTTCGTCGACTTCAAATCGACGACCTCCCGGGCTCTTTGTCGAACACGACCGAGACACAGCCTTCGACACGCCCGTGTCCTTGGCCGTGTCACCCATTACCAAGACCCAATCCTGGCCAAAAATGTTGATCGTCCCTCTTATGGAAATTAGGGCGTTACAACTCTCTCCCCCTTAAAAGAATTTCGTCCCAAAATTACAGAAAATAAAAGGGGACAAAAGCTTAAATGGTACCTGAATGGAAAAACTCTGGATACTCCTACATCATGGTTTGCTCTCACTCCCAAGAGAACTCCTCACGACCACAGTTGTCCCATCAGACTTTAATGAGTTTCACCTCTTTGGCCGCAACTGCCGAATCTCTGAATCCTCTATGTCAACTGGACGTACTCGCGTCCTCAAGCCTTCCTCTATCGGCATCGATGCCGGCTCGATCTCCACACTAGCCTCTACCAAGGCTTTCCTCAAGATGGAGACATGGAAGACGTCGTGTAATCCACTTAGCTCTGCGGACAATGCCAACCGGTATGCTGCTTCTCCCACCCGTTCAACAACTTTGAAAGGTCCCAAAAACCTTGGACTCAACTTCTTGAGTCGGCGAACCAGTGAAACGCCCTTGAACGGCTTGATTTTTAAATAGACCCAATCGTCTACCGCGAACTCCAGCTTCCTATGGCGAGCATTAAAATACTTTGCTTGCCGATCTTGCGCCACCTTCATACGATCTTGAATGGTCCGCACCATCTCACAAGCGTCAGCTACCACCTCTTTTCCCAACAGTTTGGTGTCTCCCGCCTCTGCCCAAGACATCGGTGTTCGACACCGTCTCCCATACAAGGCTTCGTACGGCGCCATTTTTACACTTGCTTGGTAACTGCTGTTGTACGCAAACTCCACCATGAAGAGGTGATCTTCCCACTTCTTGCCGAAATCAAGAATGCACATTCTTAGCATGTCTTCCATAGTACGGTTCGTTCTTTCGGTTTGCCTGTCAGTTTGGGGATGGAAAGCTGTACTGAACTTGAGCTTCGTGCCCAAACTCTTTTGAACCAATCTCCAGTCCTTGGACGTAAACCGTCCATCTCGATCGCTGACTATGCTCTTAGGAATCCCATGTAGTCGCACAATGTTGCGAACATACAACTCCATCAGCTTCTCCATGCTGTCCTCCCTCCGATTTGGGATGAAGTGGGCCACCTTGGTTAAGCGATCCACGATCACCCAAATAGCGTCATTACCCTGCTGCGATCTAGGTAACCCATGCACAAAATCCATGGAGATATCATCGAATTACCACTCGGGGATTGGAAGAGGCTTCAGGAACCCGCCCGGCTTCTGACACTTGGCCTTCACCAAGTCACAAGTTTGGCATCGATTCACATACAAAGCTACGTCCCGCTTTAGCCTAGGCCACCAAAAGGATTTCTTCATATCCAAGTACATCTTTGTACTACCCGGGTGAACGGAGTACTTTGAGAAGTGAGCCTCAAACATCAACTCCTCATGGAGCTTGTCGAACTGCGGTACACAAATCCGCCCGCCCTTCCTCAAGATCCCATCAATCATCTCCCAGGCGCTGCTCTCGCCCTTTTGATCCTCCACCACGAACGGTTGAAACTCCACATCCAAATGGGTCACTTCCCGAATACGATCGGACAAGTCATTCTAGATTTCAATCCAGTTCAACCGAGCCATGCTAGACTCGCCTCTCGCTATGCATTCCATGCCAAGGGACTCCCAGTCCCGTACCAACCGCTCATCATGAGCTTCGATCCAATTTCCTTGCACCGAGTACTTTCTACTCAAGGCATCCGCCACCACATTGGCCTTACCTGGCGTATACTGAATCGCCACCTCGTAATCTCCAAGGAACTCAACCCACCTGCGTTGCTGCATGTTCAAGTCCTTTTGATCCAAGAGATACTTCAGGCTTTTATGATCCGTGAAGATCTCCACCTTTGCACCATAAACATAGTGTCGCCATATTTTCAACGCAAAAATTACCGCCGCCAACTCCAAGTCATGGACGGGGTAATTCCTCTCATGAACCTTGTGCTGCCTAAACCCAAAAGCTATCACCTTGCCATGTTGCACCAAAACGCAACCCAAACCGCATCACGATGCGTCACTGAAGATCTGAAATCCCTTGGTCCCTTGCGGTAGACTTAGGATTGGAGCCATCATCAGTCTCTCCTTCAGTGCCTCAAATGCTTAACTGCACTCTTGAGTCCACACAAACTTATGATCTTTAAGAGTGAGTGAGGTGAGGGGTAGAACTATCCGTGAAAAATTCTCCACGAATCTCCTATAGTACCCGGCTAGTCCAAGAAAACTTCGGACATCCGCCACGGTCCTCAAAACCGGCCAATCTATGATGGCTTCCACTTTTGTTGGATCCACTACCACCCCATCCCCACTAATCACGTGGCCCAAAAATGCCACCTTCGCTAACCAGAACTCGCACTTTGAGAACTTTGTATACAGCTGATTCTCTCTCAACACCTGGAAGACCACTCTCAAGTGGGTCTCATGCTCCACTTACGATTTGGAATACACCAATATGTCGTCAATGAAGACAACCACAAAAGAATCCAAGTATTCCCGAAATACTCAATTCATAAGATCCTTGAAGACAGATGGCGTGTTCGTCATCCCGAATGACATCACCGAGAACTCGAAGTGACCATAGCTCATACCAAATGCTGTCTTGGGTATGTCCTCGTCCCGAATTCGCAATTGGTAGTATCCCGACTTAAAGTCCAACTTTGAATACACCACTGATCCCACCAACTGGTCGAACAGGTCATCTATCCGAGGAATCAGATACTTATTCTTAACGGTCAATTTATTCAGCTCTCGGTAGTTTATGCACAGCCGCATACTACCATCTTTCTTTTTCACGAACAACACCGGCGCGCTCCACGGTGAAGAACTGGGTCGGATATACCCCGGTTCCAACAGTTCCTGCAACTGCAGTTTGAGCTCAGCCAACACGTTTGGTGCCATTCTAAACGGAGGTCGTGACACCGGCCTAGCATCTGGCACTAACTCAATCGAGAAGTCGATCTCCCGCAGAGGAGGTGCTCCAGGAAGATCATCAGGAAACACGACCTCGAATTCTGCCACCACTGGCACTTCCCCAATTGATAACTTGGAGAGGCGAACCTCCAATAATGCTACAAGAGGTATTCCACCCCGGTTAACTACCCGCCGCAACTGCAAGGACGAAATCAGGGAACAGGACACTCCGCTAAGGCCCTCAAACTTGACTTTCGCCTGCCCCTTGCTCCTTAGGGTCACCACCATGGATAGGCAATCAATACTGGCTCACTGCTCTGCAAGCCAGTCCATGCCCAAAATCACATCTAACTCAACCAATGGTAAAACCGCTGCTACCAATACGAAGTCAACTCCGTCCAGCTCCTAACAAATGCGACCTTTGGCCCCGGTGATCATGGATGACCCACTGGGCATGCACACTTTCAGCTCCGCATTCGCCGAAAATGACTCAACTCCTATTCCCCGGATGAAGCTCTCCGCAAGAAAGGAGTGTGATGCTCCCTTATCGAACAATACCCTAGCGGGGTATCCGAAAACTAATACGAATCCTATAACATAAACATCACACATAAAGGTCTAAAAGTATGAAGCACAAAGTTAAACTTAAATTTCCTCATACCTGTCACCACATCGGTTTGGCGGATCGCTTCCTGCTGTCCAAGGTTTTCAGCCCTTGGTTGCACCGGTTGGAACCGAGAAGCACTAGACTCCGCCATCTTCCCTTTCTCTGCGGCACTGGGGCCAGAGAGCACATTCAACTCCTGCCTTGCCTCTTGCTCCACTCCTCCTTGAGGACAAACACGAGCGATGTGCCCCAACTTACCGTAGTTGTAGCACGTCGGTGGTCCCCTAGAGTGAGAACCTCCATACGTCCACTTGCTCTTCTCATCGGACCTGGAAGTGTGAGGCTTTTTCCTCCACCTATTCCCTTCAGACTTTCCCTGGGATTGGGAAGGCTTCCCTTCCCCTTGCTTGGGAGTGAAACCCTTACGACGTTGGGTTCGCTCCAGATCACTCACCAATGTCCTGGCAGCCTCATCTAGCTCATTAAAACCAGCTCTCTTCATGGAAATGAGGGGTTGCCTCAGATTATCCCACAGCCCCTGGTAGAAGAGGTTATCCCTCTCTACATCATCTGCCATCGTCGTTCCTGCATAATGACCCAAACGGGTGAACTCTTGCACATACTCGTCCACCGTCTTATCTCGCTTCACCAAGTGCAGAAACTGCCTTTGGAGGGCCAATCTCATTGAAACGGGAATGTACTTCTTTAGAAAAGCATCCCCAAACTCTTCTATGGACGGGGTGCGTCCAAGAAATTGGAGGTCGGTATGGCTCACACACCACAGCTTTGCGTCTCCTTCTAACATGTAGGCCGCAAACTCAGATTTCTTATCTGCTGGCATCTCTGCCACCCTCAGAAGTTCTTGCATCCTTGCCCACCAATCCTCCGCATCAGTCGGGTTACCGACTCCCTGGAATGTTGGGGGATGGAAGCTCAGAAAATACTTCATGTGCCGGTCTCCATGTCCGACAACCACCCTTTCCGCCAAATGCTCCACTTGCCTGGCTTCTTCGCCTGGCACGGCCGTCGCCATATCCGGTGTAGCAGGGGTTACTACCTGATCTGTCGTTGCAGCTTAGGCTGCCACCATTGCTTCTGCAAGCATGTGACAGAAATTTGTCAGGTTTATACCCATGCCCAAAATACTCGGAGCAGTGGAACTGCTCGCCGAAAGCTCTTCTCTTGGTCTCGACGTAGCCGCCTCATTGCTTGCACTCTTTAGAAAATCAAGAAAATAAGGAATCAGTCTTTAATCACAAGACTCAAAACATAAGGACACTCATGGTCCCGCATTACTCCTATGTGGATATCTTCTATACGCACTGACCTTGGATCTAACCTCCCTCTGATACCAAATTGTAATACCTCCCCTGTAATGACCGTATAATATGGGACCTGCCGGGGCCCCACAACATATAGACGTCACAGCTTTAGTATTATAAGATGATATAACTACCCAATCTCAAAACTCAAGACACAACATAGCGGAAACAGCAAAGAGACTAGAAGATATGCACACATATAGGAGATTAGAGATGGCCTTAAGGCCTTACAACAAAAGTGAGTCTGAAGCTCAAATAATAAAAACAGTCAAGAACGTGCATCAACACCCCTAAACTACCTCAGCATGCAAGCCGGAATACAGTAGCATCAAACATAGAATGTCAAATAAGTAAAGCTAAAGCAAAGCGGTACTCTTCATGAGACTTAGGGCTTTTTTTCCTGTAAAAATTGGTGGTAACATGGGTCAGCAAAGGCTAACCTCAAACTGTGTAACAAACACATCTCCTCCCGGATGCCCCTAACGGACCCCGGGGTACTCCTCCAACCTGCAAGTTAGCACTTCTTATGCAACATTTATAAGCAAGAAAAGCAACTAAGGAAACAGGCTTGGATGTCTCAAACATCATACATGTTCTCTACTGTTGAGCATATAATAAAAGGGCCTACTATGCAACATGAATGCAACACCCGGGCTTCACCCAAGGCACCCTATAGCGTATGCATCTAGCACAACATCACATCATTTGGGTACTCATCATTTCCCCATTGGCATAAAGCCGCAAACAAAGGGGAACCACAATCCCCCAACGGTATACAAGCCGCCACACGGAACTCTTGCCAAGGCCCCACCCACTCACGGTCGTAGACCCGGGCTTGCCGGCAAACTCTAACTTCTCATGTCAGGATTCCATCCAACACACTGACCGATTCTAAGAACCCTTGTTGGACCCCACCCGGTCATTGCCTCATTGCCCGGGCTTGCCCCATGCTTGGCATTCTCATCAGTCTCACAAAAAGGGGACTAGTCTCGCCGGGACACTTTCCACACATTACTTGCATGTCATGGGATAGCCAGCCGACCACAGAGACACAGCCACGCCTTGGCACATCACAAAACAAGTCTGTTCCACCATAATCCTTCATTCATACTGCAGCATTCCCGCGCACCAAGGAAACCATCTACCACCAATGGGGAGCTAACCATGTCCACCAAGGAAACCATCTACTGCCAATGCGAAGCTAACCTTGTCCGGTTCCGGCTACACGTACTCACACGAGAAAATGAGGAAAGCATCACAAACATCATAAATGGTCTCTTGCCGCAACAGGTATCTACCAAAACCCTAAAGCTCGTATGCAACATCACCGGGTCGGACTAACGGTCACGACCACGGCTTCACCCACCATGCCCAATCCACTAACAGAGCGAATCTCTATTGCAAAATCATGCCGGGGACGGACTCAATCGACCCGGAGGTTTCTCTTGAACCTTGGCGACCAAAACACCTCTCATATGAGAGATTGGTGCCCAAAAACCATGGAAATAAGAGATGCAAGACACGCATCCTAAAACCAAGAGGAGAAGTGTCGTTACCTTCCTACCCCTCTTCCTAGCCATGGAAACATAGCCAGACGAAAATCTTCGCAACGATCTTGCCTCCACGGATCCGAACTCGGCTCGCGATTTGAAGCACCGAAGCCTCTCTAATGGCCGGATCTCCTTCACCGTCCTCCGCGCTCTCCCTTATCTCTAGATCTTAGACGGAGAAACAGCGACTGAAACAATCCGGATTTTGAAACCCTACTCTCGCGTATATCCCAAACAGAAAAACCCGCAGCCTTTGGATCCCACACAAAGGAATGTACGACTACAATACTGGTCTGACCTGGAAAAACATAATGTCGAACACTCTGCGTCAAACCAATCCGCCAAGATCAACGGTCGACTATCGTCGAACCAAAATCGTCGACCACACAAATCGACGAGCGCAAAATCGTCGAGCATAAGCTAGATCGTCGATCGTTGGCCAGATCGTCGAGCGCTGGCCAGAACCACGATCACTGGCCTGATCGTCGAACCAAAATCGTCGACCGCGCAAATCATCGAGCGCAGATCATCGAGCACTAGCCAGAACATTGAGTGCTGGCCAGATCGATGATCGCTGGCCTGATCGTCGACCCAAGATCGTCGACCGCTGGTCGGATCGACGATCGCTGGAGAGATCGTCGATCGCTGGAGAGATCGAAGATCTCTGGCGAGATCGACGATCTCTAGCGACATCGTCGAACCAAAATCGTCGAACGCATATTCGACACGGATCATCGAGCACAAACTCAACCACACTTCGTCGACTTCAAATCGAAGACCTCCCGGACTCTTTGCCGAACCCGGCCGAGACACGGCCTTGGACACGCCCGTGTCCTTGGCTGTGTCACCCCTTACCAAGACCCAATCCTGGCCAAAAACGTTGATCGTCCCTCTTATGGAAATTGGGGCGTTACAATCTGAGTTGTAGGACTTGCTGAAGTCTGAGTTATAGGAACCATTCTTGGTTCTGAGTTGTAAGATCTGAGGATCTGAGAAGGAAGAAGGGAGTTGGGCCGAATCTAGTATACTGCTATATAGGAGAAGGGGGAAAGTAGATGTACCCATCACTTGGGTAACCACTATAAATCTGTGTGTATGTTGTGTTGCCTGTGTTTGCTATAATCTGTGTTGCGATAAATATTGCTAAGGCTGTCTAAAAAGTAATTTACATTATCTACCAGAATAAAAAGAATTGAACCTATTCACCCCCTCCCCCCATCTAGGTGTTTAGGACATCTTGAATCCAATTCTTTCAGTCATATTTGGGCATATGTATCCTCCACAAACTCCGAGCCAAGCGCCTTCAGATCCTCATCCCGGATCCAAGATAGCGGAGTCCTGCATCTCCTTCCATATAATGCCTCATAGGGAGACATTCCTATATTAGACTGATGACTGTTGTTGTTAGAAAACTCGATAATCGGTAATAACATTTCCCAAGACTACCCGTGATCCAGGATAAATAGGCGTAGGATGTCCTCCAACGTCCGGTTGTTTCGCTCTGTTTGACCTTCTGTTTGTGGGTGGAATGTAGTGTTGAAAGTCAATCAAGAGCACAGGTAAGTCTGGACTGCTCTCCACTCCTTAAACGTAAACCGAGCATCCCGATCAGATAGAATAGTCCGAGGTATACCATGAAAACGAACAAACTGCTCCATAAATCTCCGTATGAGAACTCTGATAGGAGCATCCTTCCTGACTGTAATAATTCGGGACACCTTAGTCAGCCTGTCGACAATAACCCATATCGAATCATTTCTCGCATGAGAACATGGAAGTCCATGTATGAAGTCCATCGCTAAGTCATCAAACTTCCACTCTGGCATCAGTAGTGGCTGCAACAATCCCGTTGGGCTTTTACATTCAACCTTTATGAGTTGACAAATCTCGCAATGCATCATAAAGTATGTGATATCCTTCTTCATGCCTGGCCAGTACATGTTCCTCTTCAGATCAGCCATCATCTTCTTGATCACAAGATGCACTGAGTACCTACTAGTGTGTGCATCCGTCAAAATAGCTTCTCGTATCTGTCCTCCTGTAGGTCTATATACTCTACCTCTAAAGCACAATAGTCCATCCTTCAACGTGTATTATCCAGCGGTGCCGACCTACAAAGCATTGAATATTTATTTAGTTTGGTGTCCTGCCTCTGCCCGTCTTTGATGTGATCCCGTATATCACTGGTAATACTCATCAATGCAAAGTACTACTCATATCGTTTGGTATCTTCCTTGGACACCAAGGTTATCTGCATATCCTCCAACATCCGAACTAGCTCCATGGCCATCATCTGTAGTCCTGCTCCTGCTGTGGTAGCTCACCATCTAAGAGCATCTGCTAATACGTCCACCTTCCCCGGGTTGTAGTGCATCATGTACTGATAATCAAAAATAAAACCCACCCATCGTATGTATCACATGTTTAACTCCATCTGCATTTCCACATAATTGAGATTTTTATGGTTAGAGAAGATATCACAATGGACTCCATAGAGGTAATGCCGGCAGATATTCAACGCAAAAATTACCGCCCCCATCTCCAGAACATATACTAGGTAGTTTTGTTCGTGCTTCTTCAATTGGAGGGAAGCATGCGCTATCACGTTTCCATGCTATATTAGGACGACATCCATTCCCTAGTAGGATGTGTCAGTGTAGACTTGGAATCCTTCTTTATACAGTGAAGGGCAAGGATAGGAGCCAAGGTAAGCCGGCCCTTCAGCTCCTGGAAGGCGGACTCGCACTGCGGCGTCCATTCAAATGTAGTATCCTTCTTCATCAACGATGTAAGTTTCGCGGCCTAAATTCCACTCCTGCGATGGGCTTCCCTTTGATTATGAAACAATATTGCTGCTTGGGTTGCTCCTCTACATGGAAAGATATAAGGGTACAAAGGGGGAAGCTAGAGTCTAGAAGGAAGAGATTGTCAGAGGCCGCGCAGACTGAACAAGCAGGTCGGCAGACCAGGTGGGCTGCTGATATCGCAGCTCGCTGCATTAGGCCGAGTGTACTGCATGGTCAGGCAGGGTAGACGCTGAAGGGTTGGCTGGAGCCAAGCCCAGGGACTAGGCTGCAAGGGTTAGCCGCCGAGGCCACGCGGACAGGAGATCAGTCCGCGAGAAGGGTTCGCGGATAGAAAGTTGTTTCTGTAGGGTTTGCTGCTAATATTTCTCCCCGATGCGTGTCCCCGACTATCGTCCCCCTCAAATGAGAGGTATGGGGGCTATTTATAGGCTTGAGGAGGAGACGTCCAGAACTGGGCTTCATGTCGTCACCCCGATGATATGGGTGAGCTGCAATCGAGTTCGCAACATGCGGCATATTGATGAATAGCTCGCCTATTGCTGGGAGAAGATGATGTTGGGAAGCTGGTGCTTCTGGAGAACTGCATAAAGAGTTCTCCTGGTACATGGAGGACAGGGTGAGTCCTCCTTTACTGCTAGACGCGACGACTGCCACCTTCTGCCATGCTGAGGTTAAGTCCACGCCGTTCAGTTCTGTGTGCTGAAGAGTCTGTCAGTTGGTCGGCGGAGTAAGTCCACCACCCTCAGGCACATTGAAGCTGAGTCTGCGTCATGCTATGCGGATTGATGAGGATATTGCTTGTTGATGTTGGAAGCGAGTTCCCGCTACTAGTTGACTGTCCTTCATTTGTTGGCGGATTGAGATTGAGTCTGCCATATTTAGGTGAACTAGGATTGAGCGCCTACTGCTAGCGGACTAAGGTGGAGTTCTCCCCATGCTTAGGAAGTCCACTGTCAAGCGTTCTGTTGACAAGGTTACCGCGGACTGGAATGCAAGGCCGCCTGTCGCAGGAAGGCTGAAGAGGGTATCCTCCTACATCAACGCGGACTAAAGTAGACTGGGATGTTGTCCGCACCTATGGAAGAAAGATAACTACTACATGGTTAGCCAAACTAACTGCGTGGCCTACAAGGTCTGACTGTGAAAGCAGTCCGCCACCCTGCAGAACACAGCTACTTCACGACCTAGGCGGTCAGACCAGGGAGACCACTCTATCCGTGCGGCTAGAGCAGATAGAGAAGTCTATCCGCCCGAGCCAAAAAGAGGGCCAAGACGGCACACGACATCCAGGGTGAACTTGGAGTAGGCCGCGACTTATGATCTAGCTACCTTGGGAGGGATCGTCGATTTCTGGGTTAACATAATCCCCTCATTTTTTTTAAGTTCCGAAGGGAACTTTGAAAAAGTAGGATACCCACAAAAATCGTGATCCTCCCCTCGAAAGCTAGTCAGAAAGAGACAGGAGAGAGAAAGTACCTTATGTCTCACCTACTGAGAGTCTAAGAACACTTACTTTTCTTCTACAAGGATAAGAGTTAGAGCAAGTGAAAAATGTGTATCTTGTGCTTGCCTGAATTGTTCTTGTGAGGAAGTGAAGAAGACTTGTGAATGCTCTCCACCGATCTCTGCAAAACAAAGGTGAGAGGTGGTATAGAAGATCACTAACTTGTAAGTACCTAAAGAGAACTTGCAAATATCTGCTAATCCCTACAAAAAGAATAGTAAGAAACAGATAGGAAATAAAAAGAAATTGCAAGTACCTGAAGGGAACTTGCTAATATCTGCTAATGTCCGCAAAAGAGAGAGTAAGAAGCAGATAGGAAAGAAAAAGGAACTTGCAAGTACCTGAAGGGAACTTGCGAATAACTGCAAATCTCTACAAAAGAGAGAGTAAGAAGCAGATATGAAAAAAAAGGAACTAGCAAGTACCTGAAGGGAACTTGCAGATATCTGTTAATATCTGCAAAAAGAAGAGTGAGAAGCAGATATGAAAGAAATATAACTTGCAAGTACCCAAGGGGAACTTGCAATCATCTGCTAATCTCTGAAAAAAGAAGAGTAAGAAGCATATAGGAAATAAAAAGGAATTTGCAAGTACCTGAATGGAAATTGTAGATATCTGCTAATATCTTCAAAAAAGAGTGAGAAGTAGATATAAAAGAAATATTACTTACAAGTACCTGAGGGGAACATGCAAACATCTGATAATCTATGCCAAAAGAAGAGTAAGAAGCAGATAGGAAAGTGAAAGTTAGAGTTAGATCTAGAATACTCTAGAGGGGGTGTGAATAGAGTATACTTAAAAAACTATTAAGTCCTAGTGCAGGATAGCAGATAGTAATCCTAATTCACAAGCACAGCAAGAACAAAAGAAAAATAGGCAACCAGACGACACAAGAAATTTATAGTGGTTCCCCAAATCTGGATAGTCCACTCTTCTCCACCCTGGTAGGAATCCACTCAGGTTATTGATCAGGTGCCTGACACCAATTGGTTTTGATCAGGTCCCCAAAAACCAACTCAAGTCTTTTGATGAAGAGACTTGCAACCAGGAATCACTTTTGAAGGGAGATGACAACCCTTTACAGAGGTGGGGGTGAGAGAGTTGATTATGTCTTCTCTGTCAACAATCAAAGAGAAGACTTATATAGACTGATGTTAGCAAACAACTCCCCCTGAGATGTAGAATGGTTCAGGAAAGATCTGGAGCTTTATTGCAGGGTGATAGCCCTTCAAGCTGAGTTCTTGACTAGCAGAGATGTAGGAACTTCTTGACTGATTTGATAGTAGTTGTCCTTGGAAGTCTTGGAGAGTATAAGGAAGAAGAAGATTCTTTTTATTGTATGATTGTTCTTCTTCTACTGAATAATAATCTCTACTTGTCACTGTAAGCTACTGAGTAATATTTCTTCTGTTTTGTCTCTTTGTTTTTGCATATCTGTATCCGTGTGTTTCTTCTTCTCTATCTTTCAAAATTTTGAATGCCTCAGTCATTAATGCTGATGGCCTTGAGAATAATCAACATTGATTAATCTGTAACGACCCGAATCGCTCTAGGCCCCTAGTGTGTGAGTTTTTGAGTCAGGAGGGTTGACTCAAGTCCTGAGAAGTGCAGGGAGTTGGGCTGCACTTGTGGAGAAGTGGAGAAATCAGTGTAGAGAGAAGTGACACGGGTAGTGACACGGCCGTGTCCCTACCCGTGTGCGTCGAGACGATCTCGACGAGGCGTGTCGAGATCGTCGAGAATCGTCGAGAGTCGTCGAGATCATGACACGGGTAGTGACACGGCCGTGTCCCTACCCGTGTGCGTCGAGATGATCTCGACGAGCCGTGTTGAATCGTCGAGAGTCGTCGAGATGGTGACACGGGTAGTGATACGGCCGTGTCCCTACCCGTGTGCGTGACACGGGTAGTGACACGGGCGTGTCCCTACCCGTGTGCGTCGAGTTGAGCTCGACGAGAAGTGTCGAGATGTAACTGAAGATGCACACGGCCGATGACACGGCCAGGCACACGGCCGTGTCATGTGAACACGTGTTGGGACACGGGCGTGTCCCGACCCATGTCAAACATTGAACCGACATGGAAACCGCCACGACCGTTTCGCAGAAGCAGGACACGGGTACGGACACGGCCGTGTCCCTACCCGTGTCACATTTTGCTTATAAGGGGCAGAGAAACCCTAGCCATTTTTCACTCTCATTTTCTTTCCCTATTTCCTGTGAGAGCTCCTGGTGGGAGGGAAACTGCAGGAGCAAGTTTTACCGAAGGAGATCCGCCATCGCCGCGAGAGAGAAGATGCCGCCAAGGAGAACTACGCGATCCATGGCCGGAAATGGTGGTACCGCTGGAGTCAACGTGAGTTTCCTACCCTCTCCCTTGGTGCTAGATCTATAGTTATGCTTTAGGAGAGACATCGGTTCAAGAGAACTTGATGGAGAGGAGAAGATTTCTAGGTTTGGCCATGTTAGGATTTGAATCCTAGGTTTTAGATCTCTTCAACCCTTCCCCTTTTCTTCAATATGACGATGGGTGGATGGTCTCGTGAAGAGTTTATGGCCTTGAGGTTGAATAAGGGAGGAGAATAATTCTGGAAAATTTAGGAACGATCGCCTTGAGGAGGAAGACGAACCGATGCCGTTCATTTTCCTTTAAGATGCGCGCAGAATCTGTATTCTGCGCGCAGCGATCTTCTAGGCCATTTTCCCGATGGATATGGGCAGATCTGGGCTTTCGGCTAAACATGAAAGTTGTAGCCCTTGGAAATACCTTTCCAACGAGTGGTTGCACGACTTCAGGTGATGTCTGTGGCCCCGGGAAAACCAAATCGAGTTTGCTGTCCGGCAATTCCTGTACACAGAAATTGTGTTCTGTGCGCAGTGAACTTTGAAGCCGATTTCGAGTAAGTTATTGTCAGATTTGGGTTGTGACCTGAATATGAAAGTTGTAGATCACGAAAAGATCTTTCCAACGAGGGGTTGCACGACTTCACCGGATTCCTGTATCCTCGGGAATCTCCGGTCGAAATTGCTGTCCAGATTAGTGATACACTTAGAATTCTGGTTTAATATAAAGTGCAATTAGAGTCGGTGGAATTCTGTCAAGATTAGATAATTGATGCTAATCACCGAAGAACTTTGAATGATGGTGTTTATTATTTAGGATGCATACAATTGATTTATTATTGCAAGTTGTCTGAGATTTGGATGGTTTCCTTTATGTTTAATCGAATCGAATTGATAAGATGTTGATAGATTATAACATATGCGCATCATATAAGTCTTATGTAGAGTTCATATGGAATGACATTTAGAAGATTAAACTATGGCCATGATATGTTGATTTGGTGAAATGAAATTTATTAGTCCAATACTTAGAGCGTCGTCTCCCTACGGGTAGTATTGTGGAAGAATGAAAGTGCGGTGTTGACCGTCACTCGTTTTGTTGTGTTGAGATAGGTGTGGATGGATGGTTGGGCTGTGTCCTCGTGTTTACTTCCGAGGCCCCTTCCATGATATGTTGATGTGGTGTTTGCATGTGGTGTGAGTCGAAACGCGGTGTCGTAATCCCGGGTTAAGGATAGTGTGGCAGGTCTACGGGCTCGCCAGTCGTCACACCGACGGGAGTTGGCAGTTAGACTTGGTCGGTTTGGGCTGTGTCCTCGGTGTTCACGTCCCGAGGCCCCTCCGACCATGTGGACGGTTGGGCTGTGTCCTCGTGCTTTCTTCCGAGGCCCCTTCCGGGTCACGCAAGGCCAGTTCGGGCTGTGTTCTTGGTGCACCTCTACCCAAGACCCCCGCTGGGCCATAGTACGCATGGGCTCCGCTGTTGTGTTCTTAGCGTTGAGGCGTACGGAGGCCTAGGTGAAGTAGTGTGATACCCGCCTAGTAGTAGAAGTGCCCGTTCTACTGTCACCGCCTGGCCACGGCGGCTGATGCCTGAGAGGTTAGCTACCTGCTCGAAAAGTGGGAACTACAGTCTGTGTCGACATAGCAACTACATGGTGTGCATGGGTGAGTCATTGCATAGCATTCATAGCATTTCATATCATTGCACAACAAGATCCTCATCGTATAAGTTTGTATGGGCACTCTTATACGATGAGTTACTTTATGTAACCCGATCCTTAACTTATAAGTTTGTATGAGCATTCTTATAAGTTAAGTTACTTTCCTGCTGTAGCTTTATTACACTTGTTATTATACCTTGATGGCTCTTGTAGAATGGTTAGTTTACATATTGGTAGCTTTTATAGAACTGCTAGTTATACATTGATACTCTTACACTACTGCCACCTGCTTGTTTTTCCTTTACTTGCATACTTGATAGATACTATACTCTTGTTCCTTTTCTCCGCCCGGTGCCGAGGAGTCGCCGGGGGAGCGGATGTGAAACCACTTAGTCGTTTCGACTAACGGTTGCTACGTCTTCCTTTTTAGGAGGTCACGCTGCAGGTAGAGCAGCCGCAGACTACGCAGCAGGGCAGCCAGGCCAGGGAGACAGGGCCTGATGTGACGGTGCCGTCGATACCGTCTGTTACTGATGTTAGTGTTTTGCTTACTCTGATGTAGCCCGTTTGGGCAATGATTAGCTGTACTCTGATATTTTGTAGAAGCATGTTTAGCTTCTCATTATTGATGTTTTTGGACATTACATACTTAGTGTGGATTTTGACTTCTCTTGCTTATTTATTTGGTTGGGTTGGCATGATATATTGATATGGTTTCAGCCGGCGGAATAGGCGTCTTGTGGTACAGGTTAGCCCGTGTGCTAATGCTACCGCAAGGCGGCTGTTCCGGGCATAAGACTCCCTCTTCGTGCCGTGTTTTGGGATCCGGGAGGAGGGGTCTTACAAATGGTATCAGTTTGCCACGATCCTCAACTACGAAGTCATTCAACAATGGTGCCACCCCCGTTTGGTTAGTCAGTTTGGGACAAACTGACTTAGCGGAAGCAGTGGTGTGCCCATATGTAATTCACATTAAGTTTGTCCAACTTTGACCCTACGATTAGCCAACCTGACCACAAATTTGTCGTGTACGTGTAGGTTCCACTGCATGTTGAGCCGATGAGGGGTACTCCTACCCCTCCCATACCCACTCAGTTCCAACAGTCTGAGTTGGGGCAAACACTCACCGCCATTCTTGATGCTTTTAAGGCACAGCAGGCTCCGGTGCAACAACAGGCCCCGAGCTCCAACTGGCTGAGCACCTTTCGGGCTCTCTCCCCTCCCGTCTACCTTGGGACGGAGTCAGCCGTACGTACAGAGGAATGGCTAGACACGATACAAGAGTTGTTGGCTGGAATCCGTTGCCCGGCCAACATGGCAGTAACATTGGCAGTGTCTGTCTTGGACTTACATGCGAAGAGGTGGTGGAAGTCCCTCATGGGCTCTACCTTCCAAGGCCGGATGTACACAGAGATAAGTTGGAGTGAATTCTCGGAGGTTTCTTCTTGGAGCACTTTATCCCTACATCGGCCCGAGATGAGCTTGAGCAGAGGTTCCTTCTACTAAAGCAGGGATCAAAGTCGGTTACAGAATACCAGCGGGAATTCCAGCATCTCGCAAGGTTTGCGGACTCTTATGAGTTGGATGACAGAGGTTATGCCAAGCGCTTCTATAAAGGGCTGCGAGATCCCCTAAGGCAGTCCCTTTTGTTTATAGCGGATGGTAGCTTGGCGGAGATCATTGATATGGCGAAAAGATTGGAGGCGGACCACATGGGATGTAGTAAGAGGCCTGTGGAGGACGTGATGGAAGCCGGCCCAAGTAATAGAAGGAGACGGGACTTCAGAGGAGGAAGAGGTTATCAAAGAGGTGGAGGGAGTGTCCACCGAAACTATAGGGTGGAGCATCCAGTTCCGCAGCCGCCTGCGTTGCCCCCACCCCCACAGCCTCAGCGATTTCAACAACCTGAAGGGCGTCGTGGTCTGGTGTGCTTCGAATGCAACCAGCGGGCCACATCCGACGTTTTGCCCACAGCTATATGGGAACGTCCCTCCTGCTCTCCCTCCTGCTCTCCCTCCACCAGCTCCACGAGGACGGGGATATATGCGTGGTCGAGGACGAGGACCGCCAAGAGGAAACCCCGGACCGGTCCGGGATCAGGTGTACGCGCTTGACATGGCACAGGAAAGGAACCACAAGATGTGATTGCAGGTATGATTTAATTAATTTACATATCTGCATGTTTAACATGAATTGAATAGAACTTATTAGACACTAGCAATAAGTTTTGGTCGTTGACACTTAGGCACCGTGATTATTGGCGGAAGACGGCCTATGCGCTGTTCGATACCGGTGCCTCACACTCTTTTGTGTCCGAAGATTTCATAAAAGACGTGGGTGATGTTCATTACTTCACGGGAATAGCCCGACGTGTACGCCTTCCGGACGGCTCGGAGATGATCGCGACCGCCAAGTGCGAGTTGGAGTTATTTATTGATGGGAAGGCCTTTGATACACCGGCCACGGTTCTGAGAATGCCGGAGTTTGACATCATTTTGGGCATGGCATGGCTGGACTGGCACTTCGCGAGGATCGACTGCGCGGAGAAGCGGATCTATTTGAGGCATGGAGACTCTGACGTCATCTTCCAAGGTATTGGCTTCGCGCCACGTATGATATTATCTTCTATCCAGGTTGTAAAAGCTCATATGAAGGGGGACGAGGTCTTCATGATCTGGTTCGAGTTGAAGGAGGAAGGTTGGGAATTAAAGGATGTACGGGTTGTGCGGGACTTTCCCGAGGTATTTCCTGAGAAGCTACCAGGATTACCGCCGCATAGGGAGGTCGATTTCCAGATTAATTTAGTACCAGGTGCCAAGCCTGTATCTAAGGCTCCGTACAGAATGGCCCCGAAAGAACTCGCTGAGTTTAGAGTTCAACTGCAAGAACTAGTAGATTCAGGGTTCGTTCGCCCCAGTTCGTCACCGTGGGGTGCCCCCGTATTGTTCGTAAAGAAGAAGGATGGAACCCTGCGATTGTGCATAGATTATCGGGAACTCAATCGATTGACGGTGCGGAACACTTATCCGCTACCTCGGATCGACGAGTTGTTCGATCAATTAGTGGGAGCGCATTGGTTCTCTAAATTAGACTTGCGCTCTGGATACTATCAGTTGAGGATACAAGAGGGGGACATTCAGAAAACAGCCTTCAGTTCGAGATATGGTTTGTATGAGTTCACAGTAATGCCGTTTGGGCTCACGAATGCACCTTCGGCCTTCATGAGCCTGATGAACAAGGTGTTTGAACCATACTTGGACATCTTCGTCATCGTTTTCATCGACGATATCTTAGTCTATTCAAAGACGGAGGAGGAGCATGTCGAGCACCTGACCTTAGTTTTGAAGAAATTGAAGGAGCACGCCTTGTATGTTAAGTTTAGCAAGTGTGAATTCTGGCTTAAGGAGGTTGCCTTCTTAGGGCATGTGATCAGTGGAGCAGGATTAGCTGTGGACCCAGCTAAGGTGCGGGCCGTGAAGGAGTGGTCGCCCTTGAAGTCGGCGGCCGATGTACGAAGCTTTCTTGGACTTGCTGGCTACTACCGCAAGTTCGTGAAAGGATTCTCCAAGATTGCCCTTCCTCTTACCTCCTTGACGAAGAAGGGTGTGCCATTTGAGTGGACTCCTAAATGTGAAGCAGCATTTCAAGAGTTGAAGGATAGGCTTACCTCCGCCCCCATCCTTGCACTTCCGTCTGGGAAGGAAGGATTTCAGGTTTACACAGACGCATCATATCAAGGGATGGGAGCGGTGCTGATGCAGCACGAGCATGTGATCGCTTATGCTTCAAGGCAGTTAAAGAAACATGAAATCAATTACCCGGTTCATGATTTGGAGTTAGGAGCAGTGGTGTTCGCTTTGAAGGTCTGGAGGCATATTTATATGGCGTCCACTGCGAGATCTTTTCCGATCACAAAAACTTGAAGTATGTTCACACTCAGAAGGAGTTGAACCTGAGACAACGGCGGTGGTTGGAATTTCTATGCGACTATGAGTTCACCATGAACTACCACCCCGGGAAAGCGAACTCGGTAGCGATGCCTTGAGTAGAAAAGTGCCAGGCTCTAGCCCAGAGTCTCGGCTGATGAGCATGGAGTTGGCTCGGATGATCGAGGAGATGGAAATTACTCTAGTATTCAAGGATCCTTCGACAGAGTATGCAGAGTATTTGGCCAACATGAGCATAGTTTGTGATATCCGAGACCGATACGGGTGGAGCAAGGAATGGATGCGTCCTTGGCCCCGGCAATCAAGGCAATTGAAGATAGGACCACCGATGAGTACACACTCAAAGACGCCTCGTTTATTTTCGTGGCCGACTTTATATTCCCAAGGGCGGCAAAATTCGGGAAGATATATTGAGAGAGGCGCATTCCTCTCAATATTCAGTGCATCCGGGTATTGCTAAGATGTATGCCGGACTGCGGAAGACCATGTGTTGGCCGGAATGAAGAAGGATGTTCGCTACTATGTTACACATTGCGAAGCTTGCCAAAGAGTGAAGGCTGAATGCAGGAGTCCCGGTTTTGTTGCAGTCGCTGCCCATCCCCGAATGGAAGTTCGAGGATATCTCCATGGACTTTGTTCATGGGTTACCTCGTTCCCGCTCCGGGAATGATTCGGTGTGGGTTATGTGGATCGACTAACAAAGGTGGCCCGGTTCATCCAATGAAGAAGGAAGCACACGTGGATGTTTTGGTACGCCTTTTTGTGGAGCAATTTGTACGGTATCATGGCGTGCCCAAGACGATTGTTTCGGATAGGGATGGTCGGTTTACATCAAATGAGTGGAAGGCGGTGCAGGCGTATTGGGCTCACGCCTAACCTTTAGTACCACTTTCATCCTCAGACTGACGGACAGTCAGAGCGGACAATCAGAACGCTGGAGGATTTGTTGAGGCTATGTGTGTTGGACAGAGGAGAGCCATGGGAAAGACTCTTGCCCCTGGTGGAATTCTCCTACAACAATAGTCATCAAGCAAGCATCGGTATGGCGCCCCATGAAGCCCTTTATGGAAGAAGGTGCAGGACTCCCTTGTCTTGGGTGCAAGATGAAGATCCAAAGGCATTGGGAAACGAATACATAGATGAACTGATGCGGCGGTCAGATTGATACGGGATCGCATGTTGGAGGCTCAAAGTCGACAGGCGAAATATTATAATAAAAAGCACCGGATGGTGGAGTTCCAGGTGGGCGAAAAAGTGTTCCTTAAGATTCGGCCGATGCATGGAGGTGTCGCGGGTGCGTGGAGTGAAAAAGCTCAGCCCAAGGTATGTTGGGCCTTATACTATACTAGAAAGGATCGGCCCGTTGGCCTATCGGTTGGAGTTACCACCAGAACTAGAAAATCTCCACGACGTGTTCCATGTGTCATCGCTTCGAAAAGCATTGTTGCGGCCGACCAGTATATTCCCACTACTGATGTTGCGGTGGCGTCAGATAGGTCTGTGCGACTAGAGCCGGTACGGATTGTTGACAGCGAGACAAGGACTTTGCGCCGCAAAAGTGTTCCCTTAGTAAAGGTGCTATGGTTGAATCATGGGAAGGAGGAGTACACTTGGGAGCCAATGGATTTGATGCAGCAACGCTACCCGGAGCTGTTTGCCCAAGGTAACCTTATTTAAAAACATGTGATAAACTTCCTGTTAAGTTTTCTCCACACAGCTTAAGCCTGATTTCGGGGACGAAATCTTTTATTTTGTTTATAGGATTTGTAACGACCCGAATCGCTCTAGGCCCCTAGTGTGTGAGTTTTTGAGTCAGGAGGGTGACTCAAGTCCTGAGAAGTGCAGGGAGTTGGGCTGCACTTGTGGAGAAGTGGAGAAATCAGTGTAGAGAGAAGTGACACGGGTAGTGACACGGCCGTGTCCCTACCCGTGTGCGTCGAGACGATCTCGACGAGGCGTGTCGAGATCGTCGAGAATCGTCGAGAGTCGTCGAGATCATGACACGGGTAGTGACACGGCCGTGTCCCTACCCGTGTGCGTCGAGATGATCTCGACGAGCCGTGTTGAATCGTCGAGAGTCGTCGAGATGGTGACACGGGTAGTGACACGGCCGTGTCCCTACCCGTGTGCGTGACACGGGTAGTGACACGGGCGTGTCCCTACCCGTGTGCGTCGTGAGTTGAGCTCGACGAGAAGTGTCGAGATGTAACTGAAGATGCACACGGCCGATGACACGGCCAGGCACACGGCCGTGTCATGTGAACACGTGTTGGGACACGGGCGTGTCCCGACCCGTGTCAAACATTGAACCGACATGGAAACCGCCACGGCCGTTTCGCAGAAGCAGGACACGGGTACGGACACGGCCGTGTCCCTACCCGTGTCACATTTTGCTTATAAGGGGCAGAGAAACCCTAGCCGTTTTTCACTCTCATTTTCTTTCCCTATTTCCTGTGAGAGCTCCTGGTGGGAGGGAAACTGCAGGAGCAAGTTTTACCGAAGGAGATCCGCCATCGCCGCGAAGAGAAGATGCCGCCAAGGAGAACTACGCGATCCATGACCGGAAATGGTGGTACCGCTGGAGTCAACGTGAGTTTCCTACCCTCTCCCTTGGTGCTAGATCTGTAGTTATGCTTTAGGAGAGACATCGGTTCAAGAGAACTTGATGGAGAGGAGAAGATTTCTAGGTTTGGCCATGTTAGGATTTGAATCCTAGGTTTTAGATCTCTTCAACCCTTCCCCTTTTCTTCAATATGACGATGGGTGGATGGTCTCGTGAAGAGTTTATGGCCTTGAGGTTGAATAAGGGAGGAGAATAATTCTGGAAAATTTAGGAACGATCGCCTTGAGGAGGAAGACGAACCGATGCCGTTCATTTTCCTTTAAGATGCGCGCAGAATCTGTATTCTGCGCGCAGCGATCTTCTAGGCCATTTTCCCGATGGATATGGGCAGATCTGGGCTTTCGGCTAAACATGAAAGTTGTAGCCCTTGGAAATACCTTCCAACGAGTGGTTGCACGACTTCAGGTGATATCTGTGGCCCCGGAAAACTAAATCGAGTTTGCTGTCCGGCAATTCCTGTACACAGAAATTGTGTTCTGTGCGCAGTGAACTTTGAAGCCGATTTCGAGTAAGTTATTGTCAGATCTGGGTTGTGACCTGAATATGAAAGTTGTAGATCACGAAAAGATCTTCCAACGAGGGTTGCACGACTTCACCGGATTCCTGTATCCTCGGGAATCTCCGGTCGAAATTGCTGTCCAGATTAGTGATACACTTAGAATTCTGGTTTAATATAAAGTGCAATTAGAGTCGGTGGAATTCTGTCAAGATTAGATAATTGATGCTAATCACCGAAGAACTTTGAATGATGGTGTTTATTATTTAGGATGCATACAATTGATTTATTATTGCAAGTTGTCTTGAGATTTGGATGGTTTCCTTTATGTTTAATCGAATCGAATTGATAAGATGTTGATAGATTATAACATATGCGCATCATATAAGTCTTATGTAGAGTTCATATGGAATGACATTTAGAAGATTAAACTATGGCCATGATATGTTGATTTGGTGAAATGAAATTTATTAGTCCAATACTTAGAGCGTCGTCTCCCTACGGGTAGTATTGTGGAAGAATGAAAGTGCGGTGTTGACCGTCACTCGTTTTGTTGTGTTGAGATAGGTGTGGATGGATGGTTGGGCTGTGTCCTCGTGTTTACTTCCGAGGCCCCTTCCATGATATGTTGATGTGGTGTTTGCATGTGGTGTGAGTCGACACGCGGTGTCGTAATCCCGGGTTAAGGATAGTGTGGCAGGTCTACGGGCTCGCCAGTCGTCACACCGACGGGAGTTGGCAGTTAGACTTGGTCGGTTTGGGCTGTGTCCTCGGTGTTCACGTCCCGAGGCCCCTCCGACCATGTGGACGGTTGGGCTGTGTCCTCGTGCTTTCTTCCGAGGCCCCTTCCGGGTCACGCAAGGCCAGTTCGGGCTGTGTTCTTGGTGCACCTCTACCCAAGACCCCGCTGGGCCATAGTACGCATGGGCTCCGCTGTTGTGTTCTTAGCGTTGAGGCGTACGGAGGCCTAGGTGAAGTAGTGTGATACCCGCCTAGTAGTAGAAGTGCCCATTCTACTGTCACCGCCTGGCCACGGCGGCTGATGCCTGAGAGGTTAGCTACCTGCTCGAAAAGTGGGAACTACAGTCTGTGTCGACATAGCAACTACATGGGTGTGCATGAGTGAGTCATTGCATAGCATTCATAGCATTTCATATCATTGCACAACAAGATCCTCATCGTATAAGTTTGTATGGGCACTCTTATACGATGAGTTACTTTATGTAACCCGATCCTTAACTTATAAGTTAAGTTACTTTCCTGCTGTAGCTTTATTACACTTGTTATTATACCTTAATGGCTCTTGTAGAATGGTTAGTTTACATATTGGTAGCTTTTATAGAACTGCTAGTTATACATTGATACTCTTACACTACTGCCACCTGCTTGTTTTTCCTTTACTTGCATACTTGATAGATACTATACTCTTGTTCCTTTTCTCCGCCTGGTGCCGAGGAGTCGCCGGGGGAGCGGATGTGAAACCACTTAGTCGTTTCGACTAACGGTTGCTACGTCTTCCTTTTTAGGAGGTCACGCCGCAGGTAGAGCAGCCGCAGACTACGCAGCAGGGCAGCCAGGCCAGGGAGACAGGGCCTGATGTGACGGTGCCATCGATACCGTCTGTTACTGATGTTAGTGTTTTGCTTACTCTGATGTAGCCCGTTTGGGCAATGATTAGCTGTACTCTGATATTTTGTAGAAGCATGTTTAGCTTCTCATTATTGATGTTTTTGGACATTACATACTTAGTGTGGATTTTGACTTCTCTTGCTTATTTATTTGGTTGGGTTGGCATGATATATTGATATGGTTTCAGCCGGCGGAATAGGCGTCTTGTGGTACAGGTTAGCCCGTGTGCTAATGCTACCGCAAGGCGGCTGTTCCGGGCATAAGACTCCCTCTTCGTGCCGTGTTTTGGGATCCGGGAGGAGGGGTCTTACATAATCTCCCCAACTGTCTTGTGGAAAATCGGCAAGTAATAATCCTGAGGAAGACCGTAATTAATGCTCCCTCTAACGGATATAATCAGAGAATGCTAGAGCATTAATATTTCAAGAATTATCGCATTTGAGTGAGGGCAGAATGTCGGAAATGGCTAATTCTGGAATTGTCGAATAGTTTGCAGAATCCGTAGAACTGAATTACTAGTTCGTCGAGCTGAGATATTGTATTCGTCGACCAGATGTCTTCTGTTCATCGAGCTGAGTTTCAAGATTGTCGAGCTGATAACAAAACTGCATGCTTCAGAACCTTTGCCTTTTCTGTCTGAAGTTCGTCGAGCGGAGTTTGTAACTTCGTCGACTGGAGTTCAGCAACTATTCTGGACTTAGAATAATTCATGAATATAGTTGTTGAAGTAAAGGATCCAGAATTCGTCGACCAAAGAACAAAGTTCGTCGACCGGAGAACTTCTAACTGAAGGTTCTTGTGAAGTTGAGGTCCAAGTTCATCAAGCTCAGGATCCAGTTCGTCGAGCAAAGTCTGAAGTTGGACTTAGAATAATTTGGAGTTATCCTGACTTTATATAGTTGAATAAATATCCCATATTTCGTCGACCATAGAATGAAGATCGTCGAGCTCAGCTCAGAGATATATCTCAAGATCGTCGAGCTGAGAATTTGACTTATCCTTCTGAAACAGCTTCTGTGAACTGTGTCGACTCAAATCCTTCTTGTGTCGACTGAGCTAGTGTCGACTAATATTATTTGTGTTGACTGATGGTCTGTTGTGTCGACACAAATCCTCTGGGTGTCAACACAACCTTTCTGTGTGTCGACACAGCCTTTCTGTGTGTCGACACAACTGCTTGAGTCTCTGAGAAGCTGTTGTAGGCAAATCCATGTGATGTTGACTCTTGGCCTAGACTCTAGGACACAACTATGACCCTAACTATACAAGTTGGGTCAAATCATCCTATGTTAGTGAACCTAGCCCAAATCAACTAGGGATCCAACAATCTCCCCCAATTTGGGTGAGTTCACTAATAGACTCAAAATAAAAACATAAAAATAAACAAAGCAGGAAAAAGGTATATCTGGCAGAGATAACTAACACATGTATCAGATATATATGTACATGAGCTTTGTTTTAAACAGACAAATCAGTTTTAAAGCTAATGCAGAGAAAAAAAAAAATTTGAAGCAATGTAAAGATTATTTCTTCTATTTCTTATCTGTGGGCTTATCGTCTTTAGTCTTTTCTCCTGGCTTAGTAAGCATAATCTCTCTCTTAGGATATGAAGCTTCCACCTTGGACATTGTTATATCAGCAGCTCCTATAATCTTCAAAGATGTAGCCCTGGGGACAACTGCTTCTAGGTGCAGCTTCATGCAGTCATCAACATTGAATAATTTGTTTGCCTTATTATATCTCCTGAGTTCTTCTTTTCTACACTTAGACATAGTGGAGTATCCTGAGATATCCTTGCCTTCAGCTCTTGCTTTGTTGATCATAGAGAGACCAATAAGTTCCTGAAACTTGGCCATTTTAGCTGTGTTGGCTATTTTTGGATATTCAAAAGGAACATGAGGTGAGTATGGTCTGTTGGGACTATCAGCTTTTTGTTCTGCAGAGAGATTTTGCTGCTGTTGCTGATGTTGCTGCTGTTGGCTTCCTAAAGAGTGATGTCTTTGCTGTCTGCTTCCAGAAGATCTCCCTTGATGTCTCTAATAAGTTTCAATAGGTGCAGATCTCTGAGAACTGGAGCCAGAAGCACCAGCTGCAGGAGGAGGAGGAGGTGGTGGATCTTTTTTATATCTCTGAACTAAAGGAGGAGAGTATCTTCTGCTTCTCTTCCTCTGCTTTTGTTCATTTTTGGACAGCCACATCCAAGCTGAAATCCCTTTGTATGGTGTTATCTTTTGTAGAATATAATAGGGAGTGTCATGTGCTGGATTATACTTAGGAGCAGGAGGAGGAGCTTTTCTTTTCTTGGATACTTGTTTCCTCTTCTTCTTTGTATCCTCCTCATCTGAATCTTCATCCTCATCTTCATCATCATCATCACTGGCAGAACCCTGAGGGTTATCATATAGAGCATCCAATGCTTTCAAGGCTTTAGCATAAGTAGCAGTCTTTTCTGTAGCAGGAGCAGAAGTTTCAATGGCTGGAGTTTCAGCAGGAGTTGGAGAAGAAACTATACAACAATCAGAAGTAACTAGGACAGAGCTTTCAGCTGCTGCCTTATTTTCTTCTGTAATGTCAGCCAAGATCAATTCATCTAGATCTGGCATGGGAGAGTCATTCATCACAAAGGTTGGTGCTGAGATAGCTTCTGGAGGGGATGGAATGACTGCAGAGTCTGGAAGTACAAAGCTGTCCCTAAGTTGCTTAGCAACTGCTGGACTACAGGAGATGTATAAGGAATAATAGTCAAATGTGTCTTAGTGAATTCTGCTGGAAGAAGATGCATATGTATAGTATCAAAAGTTTTCAGCAAATCTTCTAAGTTAACTGTGGGATTGAGAATGAAATCACCAACAGTCTCATCAATATTCATATCAGTATCAATAAAATCACTCAAATCTTTATCTATACATTTTGTATATGTTGTTGGTGAAGCTGGAGCATCTGCTAGAGCTAGAGCTGAAGACTCTGAAGCTGAAGCTGCGGCTTCATCATCAGGCATCTCCCCCTGCCTGGTGTCAGTGGGAGCTGAGGCCAGGCCCGTGGATGAAGATGGGTCAGCAGTAAGAACAGAAAGTTGGGTAGATAAAGATGAGATGGTGGTAGCAAGAGGTGTAATAGCCTCTGCTATAAGGGATTTAAGAAGGGGAGTGATGATGGAGATGATAGATGATATGGTAGAGGGATCTAGTGATATTGTTGGAGAGGTTGGTGAAGAAGGTGTGGAGGTGGCAACTATAGTATGGGTACAAAGTGGAGCAACAGGTATTGGAACACTTGGAGGGATGATGGATGATGATAGGGATGGATGGGTGACATCATTCAGGATTGTGTCTGGTGAGAGATAGTAAGATGGTATGGAAGAAAGATGTGGGGGAAGAGGAGATTGAGGTGGTGTGGGAATGTATGTGTCATGAGGCGAAGCAGGAGATGTAGTTGGTTAATGTTCTTGAAGAGGGGAAGAGGTGATGTCAGTGATGTCAACTGGTAAATATGGAGCATGGTGCAATGAAGGTAGGAGTGTGGAAAGAAGGGCTGGAAGAGAAGATGTGTAGGGAATGCTCGCTTCAGCAAGGTGGGGAGTGGACTTAATAGCCCTTGTGCCATCAGAAGCTGTGGTGGAGAGGTGGAAGCCTTAGATGGCTTAGTGATGGTCCTCTCCCACCTGCCAAATAAGGCACATGTTAGCCTTTTACTGGCATTGATAAAGATGGTCTAGGAGACCAGTGATTCTGCAGCCTTTTCCTGTAGAAATATTCCTAGTATTCTTCCAAAACAAACTTCCTTCTTGGTGTTTTTCTTCTTTATCAAATCAAACAAAAATTGTGCCCAATTTATTGGTTTCTTGTTTATAATGGCACACATAGCCAGAAACTGTTGTTTGGTGATATAATCATGGGTAGTGTGTTTCCCAAGTAATACTTTGCCAACTAAGTCTGCTTAAAACTTATAGGGGGCAGACAGGTGTTTCTTCAAAAGCTTGTTAGGATTATCTCCAGTATACTCCATGAGGTTTAGTATCATATTTGATTCCTCTACTTCAATCTCGAGGTCCTCTTCTCCATTTCTTAATCCAAAGATTTCAGTTAAGATGGCGGGAGTTAAGGAGATGGAGTTACCCGCGATGGTGCCCGTCATGATATTCTCTTCTGTTTGCGATAGAGTGTAGACCCTTTCCCTGATTTTGGTGTGTGGAACTTGATCCTTCTAGTCATTAGGGGTTTAAGTTATTGATCTTCAAGAAGTTCCAGAATATATAGAAAGATGGGATCTGAATGTTGAAATGAGTCAAAATCCCCATCAAATGCAGTATCGAACTTCATCGCAGCCAAAGCTCCCGCTGGAATCGCCATGAAATCACCTGCAAAAAAAGAGAAACGACGATCAAGTGCAAGAGAATAGAAAGCGCGGGATGGAGGTCGAAGAAAACCTAGATATAGGGTTTTCCAGAATATGAATCGACATACTCAGCTCCACGAAAACAAAAATAGTTCTTCGAACTGAGTTCGACGAAATGATTTAGTAATAAATAATTCGTCGATCTCACCCAGAAGACTTGAAGTCAATTGGTCGAACTCCGGTCGACGAATATCTTCTGAAACAAGTTTGTCGATCTCCGGGTTACGAAAATTGTTTCACACAGAGAATTCGGCGAACTCCGTTCGACGAATATCTCACAAACCTTCCCCAGTTCTTCGAACTCCGTTCGACGAACTTTGGAAAATTCGTCGAGTGCAGACAGAAATCAAACAAAATCTTCTCCATTGATCATGCCAAGCTGATTTACAAAGAACATATGATTTCTCTCATCCAGAGGTTTGGTGAATATATCAGCCCTTTGTAAATCAGTGTAAATACAGACAACATTGATTTTCTTTTTGTCTACACACTCTCTAATGAAATGATGTCTTATATCAATATGTTTTGTCCTACTATGGTGAACTGGATTCTGGGCTATGGCTATAGCACTTGTATTATCACAAAGTAGTGTTGAATTTTTTTAATTGAACCCATAATCTAGAAGCTCATTTTGTATACAGAGCATCTGTGAACAACAGCTGCCTGCTGCAATATATTCTGCTTCAGCAGTTGAAGTTGACATTGATGTTTGCTTTTTACAAAACCATGATACTAATCTCATACCCAGGAACTGACAAGTTCCTGAAGTACTTTTTTTATCTAACCTACATCGAGCAAAATCAGCATCAGAGTATCCAGTTAACTCAAATTCTGATTCAGCAGGATAACATAGGCCTAGATTAGGACAACTCTTTATATATCTTAAAATCCTTTTTAATAAAATTAGATGAGATTCTTTAGGGTTCACCTGGAACCTAGCATAAAGACATGTGGCAAACATAATATCTGGCCTACTTACTGTGAGGTATAATAGGGACCCAACAATGCCCCTATAAAGTTTCTGATCCACAGGTTTCCTTGGTGCATCAGAGTCCACAACAGCATTGGTAGCCATGGGAGTTTTCTTGGTTGAGGCATCAGTCATCCCAAACTTCTTTAGAAGTTCTTTAGCATATTTTGCTTGAGAGTTTAAGATGCCATCAGGGAGCTGCTTCACTTGGACTCCAAGAAAGTAGAAAGCTCTCCCATGCTACTCATTTCAAATTTGGAATGCATGAGGTCAGAAAACCTCTTGCATAGTTTTGAATCTGTAGAGCCAAATATAATGTCATCTACATATATTTGCACTAATAATATTTGGTCCTTATGATGTCTAGTGAAAAGAGTTTTATCTACAGTTCCTCTTGTAAATTGATGCTCTAATAGAAAGCTAGCCAAGGTCTCATACCAAGCTCTTGGAGCTTGCTTTAGACCATAAAGAGTCTTATGCAGTTTAAAAACATGAGAGGGATAAATCGAAGAAATAAAACCTGAAGGTTGTTCTACATAAATCTCTTCTTGTAGTACTCCATTTAGGAAAGCACTCTTTACATTCATTTGGAAAACCTTGAATTTCTTGAATGCTGCATAGGCAAGGAATATTCTTATGGCTTCCAACCTTGCCACAGGTGCAAAGGTTTGATCATAATCAATCCCTTTTTCTTCCCTATATCCTTGAGCAACAAGCCTGGCCTTGTTCCTCACAATCACACCTTGGGCATCAAGCTTATTCCTGAAAACCCACTTAGTTCTAATCACTGGATAGCTTTTAGGCCTTGGAACCAAGTCCCAAACTCTATATCTCTCAAATTGATTTAGTTCCTCTTGCATTGCAAGAATCCAATGGGGATCTTGCTCAGCATTAGTTATGGATTGAGGCTCAATTTGGGAGAAAAAACAGGCATGCATCACATCATGGTTGAGTTGATGCCTTGTCTGTACACCTACTAATATGTCTCCAATTACTTGAGATCTGTGGTGATCTCTAAGTGTGATAAATTCAGTGAGTGGAGTTGGTTGTTCAACAGCATTTGGTATTGATTCCTCTTGTGGAATTGCATTTGTTGTTGGTAGAGATTAATTTGCATCACCTTCTTCCTCTTCACTTTCTTCACTGGCTTGTGGAGAGGGATGAGTTGGAACCTCTTGGGTGAGGTTTAGTCCATCCACGGTCTCACACAAGTGGGGTACCTGCAAGGTGCTATTGGTAGAAGTTTCCTTCTCCTTGCAATACATATTAGTCTCATCAAAGGAAATATGAATAGATTCTTCAATTTTTAATGTTGATTTATTAAACACCCTATAGGCCTTGCTTACTTGGGAGTATCCTAAAAAACTCCCTCTTCAGCCTTAGCCTCAAACTTTCTAATGTATTTTTTTATTGTTATTGTGTATGTAACAAGTACAACCAAATACTTCAAAATAGTTTATTTTAAGTTTCTTCCACTTGAGTAATTCATAGAGAGTCCTGTTCTTTAATTTGTGAATAAGGCTCATGTTCAGGACATAATTTGCTATGCTTACAGCCTCTGCCCAAAAGGTGAGGGGCATGTAAGCATCTGCAAACAATGTACCTGCAGCTTCAATGAGTGTCCTATTTTTCCTTCCAGCTACCCCATTTTGTTGGGGAGTTCTAGGAGCTGAGATGCAATGCCTGATACCTTCCTTCTCACAGAACTCAAGCATAAGAAGAGTCTCAAACTCTGTGCCATGATCACTTCTGATCAATGCAACATTAGTAGAGAACTCAGTCTGTATGGTCCTGAGAAAATCTGTAAGAACCTTGAATGTATCTGACTTTGATCTCAGAAAGAATACCCAACTGAACTTGGAGAAGTCATCCACTATAACTAAAGTGCAGGATTTCCCTCCTAGGCTTTGTACAACAATGAATTCAAAGAGATCCAAGTGTAGCAAGTATAAAATCCTAGGTGAATCACTCTCATTAACTGATTTAAAACTAGTTTTAGTTTGCTTGACTAATGGACAAACCCTGCAGAGACCTTCCTTCTTGTAGGGACCAAAAGGTAGACCTCTAACAAGGTTGTGCTTAGATAACCTAGCAATATTTTTCAGATTTACATGTCTTAGTCTTTTGTGCCATAAATCATTCTGAGTACTAGATAAATTTAGCAAACAGATATTAGTTTTGGCTGAAAGAAAGTTTACTAAATAAATGTTGTCTTGTCTACTTCCAGTTAAAATAGTTTGGTTATTTTTGTCAATAATAGAACAAGTGGATGGATTAAAGTATACTGGATAACCATCATCACATAACTTGTTGAATTCTGTGAATTGAAAGTGGGTGAATGGAAGGCTTGGGAAACCTATCCGCGCGGACTACGCGGACTGGGTTGGCGGACTGCTAGGTCGGCAGGGATGTTGCAGGCAGTTTGCTCTGTGGCGGCCTGGGCGGTCTGTTCGCGCGGACTACGCGGACAACAGCGGCGGTCTGACAGGCCAGTGTTTGCTCAGCAGGCGGTTGACTCCCAGGAAGTAACCTGGCGGATAGGAATGTTATCCGCGGAGTCCAGCATGAAGCGGCTTGTTTTTGTTCTTGTCTTTGTAACTGTCTCTGCTCTCCTGGTGTTGGGTTTTGGTGAAGCATGTCTCGCCATGTATGTCTCGCCTTGTAAAGAAGTTTGCTCTTGATCAATAAAGAAGCTTGTGCTGCATGTGTTGCTGGTTGTTACTGCTTTGTTGAGATAACCCCTGCTAACTCCACGATTCCGGAAAACTTTCAACATTATAAGTGAGCGTATTCTCCTTCGGTTGTTGAGTTGTCAACAGGGTATCCAAGGGGGCGTCTGCGGTTTGTTGAATTTTAACATGGTATCAGAGGGAGGTTGTTGGAGTGGTCAAGCAGTGCTCAATGGAAGTAGTTTCTCTTCTGTAGAGGAAACCAGTGGTAGAACAATGGCAGTGGAGGATGCAAGTGGTCTTCGAATTGATCTTCTTACAGAGACGAACTGTGAACGGTGGAAGTCCTTTATGAAGAGCTTTCTTCTTGGCGAGGACCTTTGGGAGGTTGTATGCGGAGCAGGAAGACAAGAGGATACTGCTGGCAATGCTGAGGCGATGAGAGCTTGGAAGGAGGCAAATGCGAAAGCGGAGTCTATTCTCAAGCAGGTGATCTCATCGGAGCTCTTGGACCACATCAGTGGATGTCGGTCAGCTGCGGAGGTCTGGACTTCCCTTGATGGGTTGTTCAGGAAGGAGGTGAAGGTTGCTGCTGAAGATGGTCCCTCTACTTCGTATCAGGAAGAAAGGAGTGTTTCTCCTAGGCGTGATAGGAAGAGGAAGGAAGGACCAAGGTGCTATAAATGCAAGCAGCAAGGTCATCTTCGGAAGGAGTACAAGGTTGTCTTGCTCTCGGCGAATGTTGCTCAGGTAGGGAGGAAGGAGAAGAACGTAGTTAGGATTTCAACTAGTTCTGGAGTTGATCGGATGAATGCCAGTGAGAGTGCAGCTATCTGGCATGGAAGACTGGGGCATGTAGGGATGGACAAGCTGAAAGCAATGGCGGAAAGAAGACTCGTAAGAGGCTTGCCTAGATTGTCATCCTATGGCGATGGTCGGGGGTGTGCGGGATGTCAGGAAAGTGGAGCCTATCGCTTCATGGTTGACAAAGCACAATCCAGATGTAATGCACCATTGGCGGTTGTCCATTGTGCTCTGGTGGTACCGACCGTCACGGCCAGTCTTGGAGGTAGCAGGTTCATGCTGATATTGGTTGATGACTATTCTGGGTATACTTGGGTATACTTTATGAAGAAGAAGTCCAACATGGTACGCTTGTTTGTGGAGTTCAAGAAGCTTGTGGAAGGCTAGCTTGGCCGGAGGATCAAGGTGTTGAGGACAAGTATCGGTGGTGAGTTTGGCTCAACCGAGTTCTCACACCTTTGCAGGAAGCAAGGGATCCGGATGGAGCTTTCTTGTGGACATACTTCACAACAGGGTAGTATTGCAGCTCGGATGATCCGTTGGTTAACGGAGACCTGCAAGTGTTGGATTCAGAGTAAAGGTGTTTCGAAGGCTCTTTGGGCGAAGGGAATAGCCTGTGCTGCTCAGGTCATCAACTGGATGCCTCTTAATCCGATCATAATGAAGACTCCTTATGAGCTGATGTTCAGAGTGAAGCCCTCAGTGAAGCACCTTCGGGTGTTTGGATCTACATGCTATTTACACTCTCCGGGTGCTCTCAAGACAAAGCTAGTCTTTGTTGGGTATGATGAGCAGAGAAGAAGATGGAGGTGTATGGATCCTGCGACGAAGAAACTCATAGTGTCGAGAGACATTATTTTCGATGAGTTGACGTCGTATTGGGGTAGCTCTTATATGGAGCTAGAGATAAGCAGGTTAGATGGTGGGCTGAAGGAGGCTGCAGCTAAGGAAGTGGAGTTGCTTGAGTCACCAGGTGCTCCAGGTTGTTCTACCTCCGGGGCAAAGGCGTCAGAGTTGGGAAGAAGGGGGAGCGATGCTCCAGGATCTTCTGGCTTGAAGGCGGAGGCTTCCGGTTCAGGAAGCAAGGGGAGCGATGTTCCAGGCTCTTCTTGTTCAACAGGGGAGTCTTCTGGTTCAGGTAGCAGGGGGAGCGTTGCTTTAGATGCTTTTGGTTCCAGTAAGGAGGCGTCTTGTTCAGGGAGCAAAGGGAGCATTGTTCCGGGTTTGCCCGGGAACGGAGCTGGTTCAATAGCAGCGGAGGTGGTTAGCCATGATCAGGTTCTTCGGAGATCGAAGAGGATCAGTAAGCCACCAGCTCGATATTATGAAGGGAACACGGCGGACTTGGTCCCGTGTTTCCTTGTTAGCCCTCAGGTCGAGCAAGGTTCTTCTAGCTGTGATGACCCCACTAGAATCAAGGAGGTGGTTGACACCAAGTCTGAAGAGGTGACTTCTCTCAGAGGCAACGAGGCTTGGACTTCAGTATCCAAGGAAGTTGGTGATACTCCTGTGATGCAAGAGTTGAGGTTCAAGCTGAAGAAGGCAGAGGGAAGCATGACTCCTTTTTGGAGATGCTGGAGGGCTCCCTCATGGTCCATGATATGCGGGGCGAGGACTATGTCTTGGACATCTCTTCGTAGATGCTATCGGAAGGACCAGGTGCAAGGTTACGGGAGCTGCTGGAGTTATTCACCACTTCTCACTTCAAGGGGGGAGTGTTGAATTCTGTGAAGTGAAAGTGGGTGAATGGAAGGCTTGGGAAACCTATCCGCGCAGACTACGTGGACTGGGTTGGCGGACTGCTAGGTCGGCAGGGATGTTGCAGGCGGTTTGCTCTGTGGCGGCCTGGGCGGTCTGTTCGCGCGGACTACGCAGACAGCAGCGGTGGTCTGACAGGCCAGTGTTTGATCAGCAGGCGGTTGACTCCCAGGAAGTAACCGGGCGGATAGGAATGTTATCCGCGGAGTCCGGCATGAAGCGGACTGAAGAACTGGAGCTCGGCAGACCGGTTTGGCAGTTGCCTTGGTCTTGCTCTAGTGAAGCGGCAAGTGGAAGCCGCAGAGACCGCCGGTCAGCGCGGACAGAAACTGGAGGTCGCCCGGTATGGCGGGCTAGATCCAGTGTCCGCCAGTAAGTGCGGACTGGCCCTTGTGGCCAGCGGACTGGACTTGGTGTGATCTGAACCAAGTACAGGATGGCCCAGTCCGGGGAGATCGCGCAGTGGAGCGCGGGTTGGTTTCTCAGTCCGCCAAGCGTAGTAGAAGTGTTGTTGCCTTGTTTGCTAGCTTGGGGAAATGCAGACTGGAGAATTGCTTGTGCAAGAGCGTGCGGACTGGAGCCGGAGTCCGCTGAGTCCGGTTTAGCCTTGTGACGAGGTTATAGACTCAGGAGTTGTGGACTGGAGTCTGCTGTTAGCGGACTGGATTGGCGTGTCCGCTAAGTTCGGAGGTGCCTTGGCAATGAGGCAATGGACTTGGGATATGGGGACGGAAGCCGGGTGTCCGCTGAGTCCGGCAGGTGCCTTGATGGCGAGGCTGCGGGCTCGGGTTTTGCGGGCTGATGCCTTGTCCGCAGAATGGCGGACACGGCTGTTATGGAGTCCGGCTGTGGTGGTCCTGGCTTGGCCTGTGGCGGCAAGGCGGGCTGGATATTGGAGTCCGGCCTTGGAGAAGCTGGGGCGGACTGGCTATCTGCACAGGAGCGGCGAACTAGAATGTGTGTCTGCGGGCTGGCGGACACACTTATTCTAGCTGCGGGTTGTGGCGGTGATCCTATCGGCTAGGGCGGTGACCATACTCATCGTCGTGCCTATAAATAGGACCCATGTCACATCAAAAAGAGGAACCTAGACCGAAGTAAGTGAACAGTAATTGAGCTCGCGTAAGTTGCTGCGGTCTGGACTTTGGTGTCCACGCGGATTGAGAGTTGACCCGGTTGTGCTGTGCAGGTTGTGCGGATAGCGCTGGAAAGCCAGGACTTGGCTCTGATTGCGGTCAGGGACAGTGCGGACTCTGCGGTTAAGCAATAGGCGGTAAACAGCAGGTCGCGGATAGCGACCAGGCGGTCTTCTCTTTGGCGACTTGGTTCGGGGTTCAGGAAGTCGCCTGCTTCAGGCGGACTATTCCATTCGGTGACGCAGCTTGTGCGGTCTGGCGGCGTGCAGATCGGCGGTGAAGAGCTAAGCATTAGAATAAGGGGTGAGTCCGCGCGGCTTGGGTTGCGGTCTGGCGACCTGGCGGACTGAGCGGACTCCACAGCAGTAGGTCGGCGGCTTGTTGATTGAGTCCGCGCGGCTTGTTTTTGTTCTTGTCTTTGTAACTGTCTCTGCTCTCCTGGTGTTGGGTTTTGGTGAAGCATGTCTCGCCATGTATGTCTCGTCTTGTAAAGAAGTTTGCTCTTGATCAATAAAGAAGCTTGTGTTGCATGTGTTGCTGGTTGTTGAGTTGTCAACAGGGTATCCAAGGGGGCGTCTGCGGTTTGTTGAATTTTAACATAACTGACTTATAGAGATGAGGTTATGCTTGAATCCACTTACATATGTCACCTTTTTGAATGTGACAGCTCCTATTCTTACTTCTCCAAATCCTTCTGACTGACCACATTTGGAGTCACCAAAGATAACCTTTGGCCCCAGTTTGGACTTGTAGTTGAATAAGATGTCCTTGCTGCCAGTCATATGTTTGGAGCAGCCACTGTCCAGGTACCAAGTTTGATTTACCCATGGACAATTTTTCACCTCCAATACAAACAGTTAATGATTTTTGACCCAGGTTATCTTGGGCCCTTTGTATGGCTGATAAGAAAACTAGAGATAACAGAACATTCAGGTTGAGATTTGTATCCTATGGGGTGATATTTCCTAGGTGTATGATCCAGTCAGCTAGGGGATTAAATAGTTTCTTAGAAGTATTTAAGTTTCTATTGGAATTATAGTTTTGGTGAAGTCCTCCTTAGTTCGACGAATTTATGTAAGTTCGTTGACCATAGTTCGACAAATTGGGTTGAGATCGTCGATCTCTGCCCGGAGAATGAACATGTTCATTCTCTGTGCCCCACGTTCGTCGACCTCTGTTCGACGAACCATACAAAGTTCGTCGATCGCAGTTAGATGAATAAATATAACTATAGTTTGCGTTCAGAGTTCGTCGATTTGGGTTCGACAAACTGGCCCCATTTCGTCGACCTGAGTTCGACGAAAATTGCTGAACTTTGTTTTTATTAGGTGTTTTCTGTTTCTTGGTTTTCTGTCCTACTGTCTTACGGATCTTTTCTACTGGTACTTCATTATTTACAGTTTCTTTCCCTTTAGCAGACACAAATTTTATTGGGGTTGATAAAATGTTGTTCCTGAGAATGGGGACCAAACCTGATGGAGCACCCAAGCCCTGCTTGCCATTAAGTCTGGCATTGACATTGCTTGTGATATCCATTAGCTTGAGGCTTCTCCCGTTGAGAGTTTCCTCAAGTTGTTTGGCCTCACAAAACTCAGTTTTTAGTGAAATTATTTTTTCATTTGCTAAGTTTAGTTCATCTTTTAGCCTAATGTTTTCAGAGTGAACATTTTCTAAAGTTCCTAGTTTCTCCCTAAGAGTTTTAATTTCCTTTTCAGAATGTATCAAGTCTAAACACATAATTTTGAAATCTGATTTAAAAGAGTTAGAGTTATAATGAAAAGATGATAATACCTGATCAGCTTCTGATTCAGAAGCTTCCTCATTGTCTGAATCTTCATGTTCTGAATGACTTCTTGAGGCATCAATTGCCATGAGGCAAACCTCTTTTGCTCTTTCTTCTTCCTCATCTTCACTGGAGCTTGAGGATGTTGACTCTTCTTCTCTCTGACTCCAGGTCTCAGCCACAAACCCCTTTTCCTTTCTCTTGTGCTTGTTGGAAGAGGGTTTGCTGGTGTACTGTCTTCTAGAGTCCTTTTCCTTTCTCTTGTCCTTCTTCTGGTTCTTTGGACACTTAGAGAGGAAGTGTGCAGGCTTTCTGCATCCATAGCACATAACTTCTTTAATTGGTGTCTTATCATACTTTGGTTTGTCATTTGTTCTTGCTGACTTTCTCCTGAAGTCCTTTCTAGCCATCTTGAAGAATCTCTTAGCAAAGAGACTCATAAGCTCTTCATTTGTTGTTGAAGTTTCTGATTCTTCTAAAGCTTTGAAGGCTATATTTTGTTCTCTTCTGGCGGTAGGAGATGTTCTTTATTCAGCTGCCTCCCTGGTCTTTATCAGCTGCTCATAAGACTTCAGTTTGCCTAATAGAGATTCAGTTGAAATCTCATTCAGGCATCTGGCTTCCTTGATGGGCCAGATTCTTGTATCCCATGAGCTTGGGAAGCACATCAGAATCTTGTCATTCACTTCTATAAGAGTCATGTTCTTGTCCAAGGTCTTGAGCTCATTGATAATTGAGCTTAACCTATTGTACATCTCTGAAACTATCTCAGCTTCCTGCTTCTTAAAATTTTCATATTGGGATATGAGATTTGATCTCCTATCCTTTCTCTCATCTGCTAATCCATCCACCATTTGGTTTAGGGAATCCCAAATGGCTTTTGCTGAGGTGCACTCAGCAACTTTCAGAAATATATCATCAGACATGGTTTGTGCCAGTATGTTCATGGCTTTTGCATCAGCCATCTTTGCTTTCTTGTATGCATCATTGTAGTTTGGACGAGGTATTGCAGTTATATTTGTAGAAGTGCTTGGAGGAGTAGCAGGTGGTGGAGCTACTCCTGTTAAGATTGAAGCAAAAATATCTTCATCAATAGAATTCATATACAGCTAGATTCTTGCCTTACAGATGGCAAACCTGTTAAGGTTGCAAACTGGAGGTCTGGTGCTTGCATAATCTTTGTCTGTATCATGGCTGTGTTTCTAAGTTAAATGTGAATAAAGTGATGTGTAGATCTAACAAAGGATCTTTGGTTCAAGGGTTAACTTGTATAACCAAAGGAAGCTCCTCTGATACCAATTGAAAGTTAGAGTTTGATCTAGAATACTCTAGAGGGGGGGGGGGTGAATAGAGTATACTTAAAAATTATTAAGTCCTAGTGCAGGATAGCAGATAGTAATCCTAATTCACAAGCACAGCAAGAACAAAAACAAAAATAGGCAACCAGACAACACAAGAAATTTATAGTGGTTCCCTAAATCTGGGTAGTCCACTCGTCTACCACACTGGTAGGAATCCACTCAGGTTGTTGATCAGGTGCCTGATACCAATGGGTTTTGATCAGGTCCCCAAAAACCAACTCAAGTCTTTTGATCTGGAGACTTGCAACCAGGAATCACTTTTGAAGGGAGATGACAACCCTTTATAGAGGTGGGGGTGAGAGAGTTGATTATGTCTTCTCTGTCAACAATCAAAGAGAAGACTTATGTGGACTTATGTTAGCAAACAACTCCCCATGAGATGTAGAATGGTTCAGGGAAGATCTGGAGCTTTGCTGTAGGGTGATAGGCCTTCAAGCCGAGTTCTTGACTAGTAGAGATGCAGGAACTTCTTGACTGATTTGATAGTAGTTGTCCTTGCAAGTCCGGGAGAGTATAAGGAAGAAGAAGATTCTTGTTATTGTATGATTGTTCTTCTTCTACTGAATAATGATCTCCGTTTATCACTGTAAGCTACTGAGTAATATTTCTTCTGTTCTGTCTCTTCATTTTTGTATATCTGTATCCGTGTGTTTCTTCTTCTCTATCTTTCAAAATTTTGAATGCCTCAGTCATTAATGCTGACGGCCTTGAGAATAATCAGCATTGATTAATTTCCCCAACTGTCTTGTGGAAAATCGGCAAGTAATAATCCTGAAGAATACCATAATTAATGTTCCCTCTAACAGATATAATCAGAGAATGTTAGAGCATTAATATTTCAGGAATTATCACATTTGAGTGAGGGCAGAATGTCGGAAATGGCTAAGTCTGGAATTGTCGAACAGTTGGCAGAATCCGTCAAACTGAATTACCAGTTCGTCGAGCTGAGATATTGTATTCGTCAACCAGATGCCTTCTGTTCGTCGAGCTGAATTACAAGATCTTCGAGCTGATAACAAAACTGCATGCTTCAGAACCTTTGCCTTTTCTATCTGAAGTTCGTCGAGTTGAGTTTGTAACTTCGTCGACTGGAGTTCAACAACTATTCTGGACTTAGAATAATTCATGAATATAGTTGTTGAAGTAAAGGATCCAGAATTCGTCGACCAAAGAACAAAGTTCATCGACCTGAGAACTTCTAACTGAAGGTTCTTGTGAAGTTGAGGTCCATGTTCATCGAGCCCAGGATCCAGTTCATCGAGCAAAGTTTGAAATTGGACTTAGAATAATTTGGAGTTATCCTGACTTTAGATAGTTGAAGAAATATCCCAGATTTTGTCGACTAGAGAACGAAGATCGTCGAGCTCAGCTCAGAGAAATATCTCAAGATCATCGAGCTGAGAATTTGACTTATCCTTCTGAAACAACTTCTATGAACTGTGTCAACTCAAATCCTTCTTGTGTCGACTGTGCTAGTGTCGACTAATATTATCTGTGTTGACTGATAGTCTGTTGTGTCGACACAAATCCTCTGGGTGTCAACACAGCCTTTTGGTGTGTCGACACAGCCTTTCTATGTGTCGACACAACTGCTTGAGTCTCTGACAAGTTGTTGTAGGCAGATCCATGTGATGTTGACTCTTGGCCTAGACTCTAAGACACAACTATGACCCTGACTATACATGTTGGGTCAAATCATCCTAAGTTAGTGAACCTAGCCCAAATCAACTAGGGATCCAATAGAAAGAAATAGGAACTTGCAAATACCTTGATGGAACTTGCAGATATCTCCTAATCTCTGCAAAAAAAAAGAATGAGAAGCAGATATAAAAGAAATATAACTTGTAAGTACCTGAGGTGAACTTGTAAACATCTGATAATCTCTGCAAAAAGAAGAGTAAGAAGAAGATAGGAAAGAAAGAGGAACTTGGAAGTACATGAATGGAACTTGCAGATATCTGCTAATGTCTTCAAAAAGAAGACTGAGAAGCATATATAAAAGAAATATGACTTGCAAGTAACTGAGGGGAACTTGCAAATGTGGATGCGATAAGGAATTAAGTAGGAGGAAAATCCCACAAATCCTGCAATTAACTGAATAGAGAAGTGCTGGTTTGATCAAAGATCGAGCCATATCAATAGAGACTTATTACGTGGTCAGATATGATATCTTTAACATGAAATCCAAATCAGCCAGACTTCAACCGAATGGTTTGTCGGCCAAGAGAACTATATCCTTTGACAGAATAATTGATACCAAGAACATTTAGTAAGCTCCGTCGATCGTCAGCGGATAGAGCATTATAGAAACTGAGTATATAAAGCGATTATAAACAAGAAGTATAACACCATAAATCCTTCGGAGAGGTTGTGATGAATTGTAAATATACCTATATTTATGTACAATAAATAAGCTGTTTTAGTTTATTTTTGTTATTTTTGTATATTTTTCTTTAATAAATTGCTTCTTTTGGGTAAAAAATATTATAACATAAGTAATTTTTGTTTCCTGAATTTTTCAGGAAAAATTGCAAAGAAAGTCAAGTACACGACTGTGTTCATTGGGTCACGCCAGTGACCAGGGCGTGACAACTCAAATCCCGTGAAATCGGCCGCAAAATGAAGAAATTGATGAACAAGCCCGACGGCACGCCCGTGTCCAATGACACACCCCGTGACCCCTGCTCGTGTCAAGCAAGCTCCATGTTTTCCGCTCAACGAACGTCGACCAACATGACATGCCCAGAGTCACGCCCGTGACCTGGGGCGTGACTTCTCCACCTGACTCAACAAAAACGCGCTCGACATTTTTCGATCGACAAATGTCAACACCTCCCCGACACGCCCGTGTCAAGATGCGACACGGGCGTGTACTCCTCCACCTGACCGACAAGACCCGCGCGGAGACATTTCGACATAACCCGCGCCCAGTTCTACCTCCCTAACACACCCATAGTCACGCCCGTGACCGAGGGCGTGACCGCCGCGATACCGACACGTTTCCTGCCCGAAGTCAACCAAGTCGTCACCTCGCCGGATCGAATCTTCAATAGTAGTGACACGCCCCCTGACACGCCCGTGTCAGAGGGCGCATTCTTCAAATCTTTTGCTTATTAATACTTGTGTTCTGTAAGAGCTCATGTTCCACTTTTTGGTTCCATTTTGTAAGGGGAGGTGCTGCCTAGATGGATTTCCAACCTTTGGAATGGGGTTTTCTTTCTCTCTCACTCACTCTCTCTCTCTCTCTCTTTTATTTTTGTATTAGCTTTGTAATAGTTTTTAGACTTAATAAAAATGTAGATTTTTTCTCATTTCAATGTTTTGGACTTCATCCATGTGCCCACCCTTTGCAATCTTATTTTTCCTTTGTTTTAGCTTTATTTTGCTTATCTTTAAAATGCGTGTGTGCATGTATGAGTATAGATTTGTTTTCATTATAGAGAGTTTTACTAGTTTTGGTTAGTGTTAGGATTTTCTAGTTCTTCTAATATGCATCATTATAAAGTTATACAAACGATTATAAACTGGATTTGATTTTGATTTACTTAGTCTCTTTAGGATTGTAAAACTTTTCGTTCTCTTTTAGTTTTATTTCCACTATTTAGGAGTTTCTATAAAGTTATAAGAATGAAAACATAATCGCTTTAATTTTCCGAGCATTCTCATTTTCATTTTTATTTTCAAAACTTTTTGTCCATTTAATTTTTCGTCTTCTTTTTACGCATTTCTACCGCATTCTAGCGGCAGAAATGTAATTGTTTTAATTTTCTGAGCATTTCCATTTTTGCGTTTATTTGCAAAACTTTTTGCCCCGTTAATTTTTATTTAAATATGATTTTATTCCGTAAACATAGGCACCCAATATTTAAAAAGATTATGTGTTACGGAGTAAGAGGATAAAATTCATTACTCATATACATATACATTGGGTTATTTATTATTTATGAAGAAAGAAAAAATTTATATGTTAGGAAAATAAGATTTCATTTTCCTAATTATTCAAAAAAATATATATAGAGATTCGATGAAAAATTATCTCGCCTCTAAATCCTAGCCCTCTTCATAAACCACCAAACCACTTATCCTATTTCAATGATTCTAGAATTAATTTAAAATTTTTTAAGAGCATAATTTTTAAATTGCATTATTTTCTTTAACTTTTTTAAGGTAAAGTTTTTTATATAATTTCAATCCATCTTTTTTAAATTAACAAAAAAAAAATTTTGCTTTCTATTTGTTTTATCTAGAAGTCTTTTTGAAACTCTCCCTCTATTTATAATATTTCATAAATTAGGATTTAACTCTAGTACCCCGGATATTTATTTTGATCTTACTTTAAATTAAGTCAAGTGGTAGCTAAACTTAGGATTTCTTTAATTCCTAATAAGTTCATCTCCAACTTTTGCTCTGGAATAGCAAAATCTTAAGTATGGGGATATTTGATGAATTATAAATATACTTATATTTATGTACAATAAATAAGTTGTTTTAGTTTATTTTTGTTATTTTTGTATATTTTTCTTTAATAAATTGCTTCTTTTTTGTAAAAATTATTCTAACATATGTTATTTTTGTTTCCTGAATTTTTTATGAAAAAATGCAAAAAAAAAAAAGTCAAGTGAACGCCCGTGTTCATTGGTTCACGCCCGTGACCCGGGCGTGGCAACTCAAATCCCGTGAAGTCGGCCGCAAAATGAAGAAATTGATGAACACGCCCGACGTCACCCCATGTCCAATGACACGCCCCGTGACCCCAGCCCATGTCAAGCAAGCTCGACGTTTTCCGCTCGACGAATGTCGACCAACTCGACACGCCCAGAGCCGCGCCCGTGACCTGGGGCGTGATTTCTCCACCTGGCTCGACGAATAAGCGCTCGACGTTTTCCGCTCGACGAATTTCGACACCTCCCCGACATGCCCGTATCAAGATGCGACACGGGCGTGTATTCCTCCACCTGGCCGACAAGACCCGCGCGATGACATTTTGACGCAACCCACACCCAGTTCTACCTCCGCGACATGCCCATAGTCACGCCCGTGACCGGGGCCTGACCATCGCGATACTGACACGTGTCCTGCCCGAAGTCAACCAAGTTGTCACCTCGCCGGATCGAATCTTCAATAGTAGTGACACTCCCCCTGATACGCTCGTGTCAGAGGGTTTGTTCTTCAAATTTTTTTCCTATAAATACTTGTGTTCTGTAAGAGCTCATGTTCCACTTTTTGGATCCATTTTGTAAGGGGAGGTGCTGCCTAGATGGATTTCCAACATTTGGAATGAGGTTTTCTCTCTCCCTCTCTCTCTTTTATTTTTGTATTAGCTTTGTAATAGTTTTTAGACTTAATAAAAATTTAGATTTTTTTCTCATTTCAATGTTTTGGACTTCATCCATGTGCCCACCCTTTGCAATCTTATTTTTCTTTTGTTTTAGTTTTATTTTTCTTATCTTTAAAATGCGTGTGTGCGTGTATTAGTATAGATTTGTTTTCATTATAGTTAGTTTTACTAGTTTTGGTTAGTGTTAGGATTTTCCAGTTCTTCTAATATGCATCCTTATAAAGTTATAAAAACGATTATAAAGTGGATTTTGATTTTGATTTACTTAGTCTCTTTATGATTGTAAAACTTTTCATTCTCTTTTAGTTTTATATCCACTTTTTAGGCGTTCTATAAGGTTATAAGAATGAAAACATAATCGTTTTAATTTTTCGAGCATTCTCATTTTCATTTTTATTTTGAAAACTTTTTGTCCGTTTAATTTTTCGTCTTCTTTTTACGCATTTCTACCACATTCTAGCGGCAAAAATCTAATTGTTTTAATTTTCTGACCACTTCCATTTTTGCGTTTATTTGCAAAACTTTTTGCTCTGTTACTTTTTATTTTATCTTTTTATGCATTTCTACAGCATTCTAGCGGTAGAAATGTAGTTATTTTAATTTTTCGGTAACTTAGTTTTTTGCAATTTTTATATATGCGCAATTATTTCCGCCTACTCGTTAAGAGTTAAATGACGCTTTGTTTTTATTTCATTCAGTAGAGTGTGTGAGTTTTTACATTCTGTCATGTGCGTGTGTTTTACTTTATGTCAAGAGTGTGTGTGCGTGAGTTTTAATTTATGTCGAGTGTGTGCGTGCGTTGCATTTATTTTGTCCTACTCGTTTGAGTAGGACTCGCTTTCATTTCTCCCGCCCACGCATTTATGCCAGGACTCGCATTTTCTGCTTTCATTTCAGTCTCACTCGTTTGAGTGAGACTTGCAATTTACTGCTTTATTTACTGCTTTCCTTTACTGCTTTATTTTCTGCTTTCATTTTACTGCTATATTTATTGCTTTCACCGCTTGTCATCCCCATTCCGATGAGTGGCTAACCGTTCTTAGCCCTCAATATCGAAGAGCATTGGGATAGAAAAAGTAGCTTTAAATAATTAAAGGTCCTTATTTTCTTATTAATTAAAATTACTTAAGGTTTGCCCGGGGTTTACGACGCTTAGGACCACATATCGATGTGTGGGCCCTATTTCTGTAGTCCATATGCTAGCTAGCCGAGTGGCCGTGCGTATGGACCGATCACCCCTTGGTAAAGAGAGTTCCGCACTAACCCTAGAGAGAGGAGGCGCGCCAACTCTATCGGATTGGGTTCCCCAACCAATAGCGGGGTTCTTAACGTAATACGGGCATTAAGAGGAATCCTTCGTCAGACAAGAGCCCGGTCGAATAGTCTTAGCGTTCAGGTGAGCGATATCCCTATAGGTAGGTGAGCTCATTTTAGTGGAACCTCCACGGCCAAGTCTCCGCCTTAATTAATTTGAAACTTAGGATCTCTTTTTATTAAAAGTTTATTTTAGTTCAAATTCTATTCGATGCCGTTGCGCTATGCTTTTCATCGGCTCCACCTTTATTTCCTTCCCTTTTATGCTTTCATTTTCTGTCTTTTTGCTTTTATATATATATAAAAAAAACCCGACAAGTAATTATCGGTAAAATAATAGTCCCCTTCAGAGAACAGTATAAATAATCGAACCGACCCCGAGAACAATACGACCTCGATATTCCACACCAGAATATCATGTACTACACGCGATAGGTGCACTTGCATCCTTTTGTTAAAACTCGATCTCATCTTTTTATATCCAAATTAATAAATCTGCGCGCCCCGTTTTCTAAATAAAAACCACATCCGCCTTTTTCCTTAAATAAATCGCCCGGGGCACTGCGAGAATTATCACCAATTTTTGGAGTTTTAACAGCATCAAGTTTTCGGACCTGATGAGAAAAATTAACAATCAAGTTTTTGGCGTCGTTGCCGGGGACTTGATGCAAAAAATAACAATCAGGTTGTATTTAACCTGTTGACCTGAAGGAAAGTAGTTTTACACAAAAGCGGAGTAACTGCGTTCCCTTAGAAGGGCACAAAAAGAAAAGGCAGAATCCTAAGAAGGAACGACGGACTCGTTGCTCTCATGCCTTGGGCTATAAGCATTACTAATCTGTTATGCCAGGTGCGCCAAGTGGTCTATAACATTGCTCGCCCTCAAAGATCAACAATGTTGTGGGTCCCCTGAAGGCATGGCTTCGGACTACCTTGGTGTGTTCGACGATCACAACATGAGATGATCACAGAGACAAGGCTACACCCGGGGGACATTGCTTGCCAAGCAACAATCATCTTAGCTCCAATGTATCACTAGCGAGGCACAGTAGAGCTAACACACTGGGACCTCCCTTGATGCACATTGTGTGTTAGATACTGCCTAGGATCTAAAGCCCAGAATTCTGCCTGCACATATTGGACGTCTCCCACAGTACATATATGAACACTCCCTGCTATTTGTGGTCATCGTGGTGTTATACCAGAAACCAATCTATGGGGGGACGAGCAGGACCCGACGATATCTAGTTGATTCAGCAATCCCTTTGGGAAAGAGAAAATAGAGGAGGAGGCAATCCAAAAAGTGAAATGTATCAGTACGGGATATCTGATGCAAAAATATTGAAATGAATGAAAGAGTACTTAGAAATGTTCATAACATATGTAATAAAAATGTTCAAAATGGAAATCAAAACCGATCATCCTTGATCGCGAAGAGCTTTTAGAACTTTGTCATGTCCATCTTCATCTTAGAATAGATTTCATAGGATACCTACATCATATGTATCGATGCACTTGCTAATATTGAAGTTGACACTGCCGCTGATTTGGTCTAGTTCAGATTCTGATGAGTTATCACCCGACTATTGATAAACTGAAACTTCTTGCGAAGCTAATGCTAGATAAGGAAGAGTTGGCAATTGTAGACTCGGGCCTTTGGAGTGATCCCGACTTGGAAGAGCAGTTGATGACGTCTGAAATTTCTTCCTCTTCCTACTCGTGGTTGAAAATCCTTCTGAGGAGAGTTTGGAGGTTGTCATTCAAGGAAGAAGGATCTTTCTCCGTTACAAGCCTCAAGATATAGTTGGGATTACTTTTTTCGCCTCGTATGTATAAGTTGTCGCGACTGATCATCTCTTGGTATGTCCTCGGCATTCGGATATTAGTTTCGAACTTAAGTGGTCCTTCCCTCAAACCACTTATCAGAGCGACTTGATATATTTCTAGATCAACGTTTTCAATCTCAAGAATCTCTTTTTGAAAATGATCAACAAAATGAGCCCAAGTCTCATTTTCCCGCTGCATGATCTCAAACAGAGCTTCTGGACTGCCTTCTTCTTTGTAGAGGTAGAAAACCTGAGCAGAAGTTCTCTTCACAGATCAGCAAAGGAAGCGATGGACTGAGGGTGGAGTCCATAGAACCACTCTCTCGCTTGACCATCAAAGGTAGTTACGAAGAGCTTGGACTTGGTAACATATGCAAGAGCCTTGAGGGCGATGGCGGATTCAAAAGCTCGTAGGTGTGCTATCGGATCATACTCCACAGTATAAGATGGTAATCGCTACTCCCTGAAGTTAGCTGGAGTTGGTTCTTGCCGCCTATTCTCTGTTAACGGTGATGGCTCTTCTTGCTCCCATAACACATAAGGGAAAAGAACAAATGTAGCATAAGCTATAGTTGAAAAAGGTGCTGGAGGATAGAAAGGAAAGGTTGTTGTGGGAGGAGCAAATGCAAGAGCTGAAGAGTAGGGATGACAACCCTGAAAATTCAAGAATCTTGCTGGACTTCCTCGGGCAGCTTCCCGAAAGATGTTTTGACGAGCCATATACTCGTCATTTTGAAATTGCAAAGGAGCTACAGCCTTCCATGGAGGGTAGGTTGTTGGACAGGTCGGCATATAAGCAGGAGGATAAGCCGGTGGATTGTCTTGCTGATTCTCCAATGCTGGTGTCGGGTTGACTGGAGGGATCAACGCTGTTACGTATTGCATCTCTAATCGTTGTGTAATAGCAGCTAGAGCATTGCTGATTGCCTGCGATGGTATCGAACAAGTATCGAACAGGTATCAAAACTGCTCATGAATACAGAAATAAAATGTTTGCAAAAACGGCATTCCAAATGCATCCTGAACAGAACACCTGTAGTGCAGCAACCGAAACCTTTCCCAAGCCTCACAGAGAGACTCGCCAGGATTCTATGCGAATGTGACAAAATCTAAATTCACCAGCTTCCACTGCACACGTGAACAGTACTTTCTGAGGAATTGGACTTCAGCACACTTCCATGAAGTTAGCTTGCTCTGGATGATATCCCTATACCATATTCTTGCTTTTCTAGCCAGAGAAAACGTGAAAAGCTGAATCATAGCCTTGTCCTGCACGTCACCAACATAGTAAGAGGTGCCACAAAGCTCCAGGAAGCTATCAATATGAGCCTCAGTATTCTCTCCGCGGAGCCCATGAAACAAACAATGTTGTGGGATAAACTTGATTAACTCCGCGGATAGCTCAAAGTTGTCCTCATTGTGGTTGGAAGCTAGCTGAGGTTCCTGCATTTTGAATTAGTTGTCGACAAAATTGAACAGAATAGAACGAGTAAAGAAGAGTACGGAATGGACAAACAATAATCATCTTTCCCACAAAGAAAAAGTGCACACAACGGTTGCATTCCCCAGCAATGGCGCCAAAACTTGATGGCACTTTCGGAAAGTGTACCGATCGTAGTCAAGTAATAAATTTGAGGAGTTGAATTCCCCTGATATCGATCTCTCGAGTAGTGCAGGTAGGGTGTGTGACTTCTCTATTGAAAGAGGAATTGCAAGGTCCAACTTAATAAGGGATTTTAATATTTGGTTTCCTAATTTTAACAATAATAAAACTAATGCAGGTCGCCTTCACCGCGTCTCTTAGGTGGATTACTCAAGTGAGTAATAAGGAGGATGGACAAACCATTGTGGGTTGCAGTCACCTCTTCGCCACGTACGCTCCTAACAATTGTTAGGACAACATTATCGCATCAAGAACACAAAGGATGGAAGCACACTAACACAATCAAGAAGTAACATATGTCAAAACATAGACATGCTGAAATCATTAAGTAAATAAAGTTCTTTCTCATCAATCCAACAACCAAGCAATTAAGAGCAAAGTTACTATAAGAGAAGGGGGAGAGATACAACCAAACGCACAAAGACTTTCCGAGATTTGAGTCTGGAGTCAAGGGTTGTCGGGCCTTATCCATGCTCGGTCTACAGATGACATTTGGGGTTGAGAATTGTTGTCACTTCCTTCTAATAGCACGTCTTATTCATCAAGAGCCGTCAGGTTAAACATGACCTGAGAACTCCATGTATGCAGCACTTAAGAGCTTGAAATGGAGCTTTGAGGTTGGAGAAGATGATGGCGGCCGAATATGAAGCTATTGAGAGCTTTTGGATGTCGAATGGTCGTCGGACGATCTCTCAAAGGAGAAGAGAGAAGAAAACGGTAGGAGGAAGTTTTTCCAGCTCAAAGGAGCGGAATTGGGGGATTGGATCCCTTGGGCAAATGAGACCTGCGCTTAAATTGCGAAGTCGAAAATAATGGTCACGCATGGTTTGGCGCACGACCGTATGTTAATCGTGCGATATTAAATTCCAGAACGAGCTTGCGTGAAGAAGAAGCATTGATGAGTGTGTTTCCTCATGTACGGACGCTTCCGCCGGTGCGTGAAGGAAAACACACGGCTAACAACCGAAAGCAAAAATTCATGGCAAGAAGGTGGAACCGTGTGTTTTACTCGCGCACGGGCACTTCTGCCCGTGCGTGAGCAAATCGAACGAATAACCACAGAGCACAATAAATCAAGGCAGCCACAGTAAAACTGTATGTTTCCTTCGCGCACGATTCTGAAGAAACTGTATGTTCATCGTGCGTGAAGATCGTCGAGCTCAACTCGACGATATTCGTCGAGCTCCACTCGACTCTTCTCCAGCTCAACAAAACAAAAGATCGGGCAAAAAGCATGTGCTAAGGAAACTCACAACCGTGCGTTTTCTACAGATCAGAATTCCTGCCTTAGGGAAAATGCACTACCTACACAGCAAAAAAATCAAAATTGGAGCACAAGCACCCAGCACCAATACACAAAAAACAACTGGAAAGAGCCATGGTGAGCACCTTGTGCTTACTCCCGACAAAAGAATGCGCAATTGCACACCCTCGGGCCAAAGCGGTGCACAGGGTGGTCATTGACCGATCGAAGCAAATATAACTGATTACCTGTTGAAATGCAGTGCACGAGTGAGAAAACAGGCCTAGATGAGTCTGAAAACGCTACATAAATCAGACTCATCAATATACTAGTGAAGGCTTCGGGAAACACTTCCAAGAATACAGTAATCACTGCGAAATAACTTCGAGCTCACGCAGCGAAATCGCCGCCACTTCCCCATTTGAAGATCCCACGTAGAGGCGGCGCCGTGGCGACCCGGCCGTTGTCGCGCTTAAAAATTTGGGCCACAAAAATTTCTTAATCTTAATGGTAAATAGAGCTGATGGAGACAACGACCCTCAACATGTTGATGATGATGATAACGTGCTTACCAAAGTTCTTTCTCCGCCTAAAAATAAAGACTTATGGCGCCATGATGACCATGTGGAGCGATGCCATAATATCCGCCCTCGGCGCAAACCAATCTAATAATAATTATTTGAAGCATTTCTTTTTATTGCAATGTTTATTTCATTTTCATGTAATGTTTTAAGTTAATTTGTGTGTTGCATTTTAATTTTTGGATACATATAGCCATAACATTGATGTAAGCCTATATATAGGCATGTATGGTTCTCATATTGATTATTGAAGAATGAAATTGAATTGAACCCTAATTTTCTCCTCTTGAGTATTCCCTCCTCTTTTCTTCCTCTTCAAAATTTTGGCAAGGAAAGCCTTCCTCTCCCCTAGCCGCCAACCCTCCTTCCTCCACTCTCTCAAGCAATCGACCATCTTCTCCTATCCGCCTCCCTATTTCCTCCGCCTCCCTATTTCCTCTGCCTCCCTATTTCCTCCCCTCCAACTCGAGCCTTCCCTCACTAAGGAGATTCGACCACCCCCATCAACACCCAAAACTGCCACCTCCAACTCACCACAACTCGGCTCCCTCTCCAACACCAAGAGTCGAACACCCTCCATTTAAACCAATACCGTCCACCCTCCTCCTTGCCACACCAATTAACCCTCCCCATTGTTGTGTGGTGAAATCGGCCAAGACATATAAGGTTGCCTCCTTGGGGAATCCAACTCCGGCGTGAAGCGACGAAGGCAGACATGTTTTCTCTCCTACCGGCGTGACTCCAGCAGAGCCGTTGAAGGGTGATCCAAGTAGAGAAAACTAGAATCATCTACTCTGATTGGGTAATGAATAATTTTCTACCTTCTTGTGTGTTCTTCGCTTAGGTCAATTTCTGTGGTGGTTTACTTTAGCGTAATTTTGGAAGCATTGAATTTTCGTGGTTTTCTTTCGATTGAATTTTATGGTTCATCTAATTTTCTTTTAAGTTCGAGAGGGTTTTGGAGAGCCCCGTTTTCTTTTGTTGGGAGAGATCTACCATTACCGAATCGTTATTTTTGGTAGATCTCTTTTGGCGCAACCTTCGTTCGATCGGATCGTGTTGGTCCTTTTAGCCGGAAGGAATATTGGTTTTTATAGGCCTTGTTCGATCCTAATCGGTTTGGCTACCCGTACGCTAGCATCTATTTGATAGAATCGTATAACGCGTGCACTGCGTTGACGATTGTTCGAGTGTAGGATTGGATCATTGAGAGGCATATGTGTTCGTCCGTAAATATATTCAGTGTCAACGTGTGAGCCTGCATCAATTTTGTATCAAAGGGAGGTTCACGTCAATTTCCTAAATGTCACCCTCCCCCTCTTACTTAGTACATCTGCACGCACTTGTCTTGCACATTTATTTGTCAAAATAACAAAAACGTTTTTCCTGATCTGCCAATAGTGGCCTATATTTTTATTTTTCTGCAAAAAAATAAAAAATATTATTTAATATTCTTCATAATATTTTCAGCAAGAAAATCAAAAACATTTATTTATTACCCTAGTTGCTAAGCGGGAACAATCCCGTCATTCCTATAGTTTAGTGGGTCAGGTTCATATTTCATTGCATGTGCACCAGATTCGAGTAGAATTTTCTATCCCGTCACCACTAGAAAATGGCGTACGACGTGTATGCTAGAAGATAGGTAACCACAAATGACGGTTATGACTATTTGTATGCTAAGGTCGTGGCTAAACATACCCCAGCCTTGCCTTCATACCATAGGAATACCAACCGACCGCACGATTTTTCACCCACTATAATTGAGGCACATACTTATGATGATTTAGGGTGTCCACAAGTTTTCCTAAACTAGGTTAATGAAATAGAGTGCTACTTTGAGTGGTACAAATCGACTGACGCGGATAAGGTGCGAGTGGCGAGAATAAAGTTATTAGGTAGAGCTAAGATATTCTGGTTGAATGAGGAACGACGTATGAGAGGCGAGAATGGTAAATTACTTATTGGTTAGGCAAACATGAAGGCCATGTTGACAGAATAGTACGTCCCAACGTATCATCGAACGCAGATGTCAGATGATTTGACTACCCTTAAACAAGGGAATAAGTCGGTCTCTGAGTATATTAGTCTTTTTAAGGATATGATGGTTAGGTGTGGTGTGAAGGAGATGTCAGAGCTCACCCTCTCTAGGATTCGTAAGGGGATAAACCCCTACATCCAGGGTAAATTACTATGTTATGGTCAAACCGACCTAAATACCACATTTAATGCTGCATTGGATATTGAGAAGCATAATGTTCATAAGAAAAAGACTCGTTTGTTTCAGAAGGGAGAGTCCGTCATAGGACCACCACCCAGTGTTAAGGAAACCAGTCCTAATAGGTCATATGTCGTGGACTCGAAAGATGTTACTACTAGGGTTATGCCTGTAACACCCCCTATCCGTCGCATAGCATATAGCAGTAGGTCCGGCCGGGGCCCGACGCCGTATGCCATAGACAAACCGGGTGGTTACTCATGAAAACCATCCAACCAATCATAACACCCTACACAGAGCATTCTAGAAGAAGCAGTTTTATAAAAGTTGCAAATAAAAACCCAGCACTAAAGCATGAATGTACACTAATCCAAAATAGGAATGTTATACAAGTACCAACACAAGCCTTAAGGCCTTACAAAATGTTTCACTTGATATTATATGATTTACAAACCACGGCACACAGGTCGGTCATACATGAATAAAACAGTAAACACTTCAAATTAGGCCTTCGAGGGCCGGCTTCGCACTTGGGCTTTAGCCCGCTATTGACCGCTTGGTCCAGCAGCACCTGCAAACAACAAACCACCGCATGGTGGCAAAACTAGGCAACGGTCAGCAATGCTGACCAAATTATAACGATCCCGCCCCCAACTCGGGGCGGCGATGCTCCTTCCCTGCATTTCATTAGTATAAGCGAGCAATATATATAACCATTTCATCACAGACGTTGGCTCGCACGGCCACACGCTTCTTGCTCTCAGGGCACATTCTCGGTGAACCGGTCGATGTCATGTCAATTAAAGCCATAGACATTCCGGACTCACCACCGCCACTTTGACGGCCAAACCTATGAGCATTTTGTCTTCTTGGCCTGGGTCATGACAATTTAAGCCATCGACCGCCGAAGACCCTAATCTATGCCAACGGCAAGTGCCACGTACCCTTAGGTCTCTTTAACCAAACGACATAGAACAGGTACGGTTCCATCTAACCCGTGCTCACATCGCAACGACAATTTAAGCCATATGCGCGGGTCAAACTTCTCCCGAGTCTCATTTCCATCACAATTCACATAACCCGGTTATGTTCAAGTTGGCTCTCAGGCCACCAAGTTGGCAAGATCACGTATCCGCCCAGTTTTCCGGGTGCACCTTTGGGTTAATCCCCAAGGCTCCCTGTAGCAATCTACCGTGTAGAAAACCCGTAAAACAACCAATAGCACGGAGTCTTCTCCGGCATTATGCAATGCAACATCACCGATCCAGACCAACATGTCCGGATAGGTTTCACACATCATGCCTATGTCCGTTCTCGCTTACGAAGTCTAAACAACGGGGACTTCACATATCTACCCGAAGGAACGCCTCCAACTCACCGCAAACTCGCGAGAGCGGGCTTCCTATGCAAAGAAGGAGAGCTACTCATGCTCAAGAAGAGAATCGTTACCCTTGCGTACCTCTTTGGCGCCATGGAAAAGTAAGAGGATGAAAAGCACCGCACTAGCTTTGCCTTTGTGGATCCGGAGTCGGCACGTGATTTGGAGCTTCGAAACTCCTCCAATGGCTGGATCTAGCTCCTTCTTCCTTCCTTGGCTCTCCTCTCTCTCTCTAAGCTTTTAGAAAGATAACAACTTATGAAAAGTGAGGGTTTCTAAGGCCCAATCTCGGGTATATCCCTTCAGGAACAACCCCCAGTCGTTGGATCATCAATTAAAGAAATGAACGGCTTTGATTCGGGACTGAAATGCCCAATCTGGACCGCACACGGCCTGGCACACGCCCGTGTCCAGGGCCGTGTGCCTCATTCGCCGTCAAAATCGGCTTGCCTGGAACAACACATGGGCATCGAACACGCTCGTGTTCGATCACGCCCGTGTTCCACCTGACACGGCCGTGTGGCCGGCCATGTACCCCCATCATTTTTCCCCAAAAACAACCCGAGCACTGCACGGGTTCTAGGACATGCCTGTGTCCTTGCCCGTGTCACCTCAACATGCCTGGGCCCCAGGCCGTGTACACGGTCTCGACACTCGACACTTCGTCGATCGAAGATCGTCGACCTGATGACACGGCATTGGACACGCCCGTGTCCTAGGCCGTGTGCCTTGTCTCGACACATCGTCGAGCAGAGTGTCGACTTCCCGGGACGGGTGTCGACACGGGTTGACATGCCCTGCGACACGCCTGTGTCCCAGGCCGTGTTCCATGTCTCGACACTTCGTCGAACGCAGAGTGTCGACTTTGCGGGCTAAGTGTTGACACGGGTCGACACGCCCTGCGACACGCCCGTGTCGCAGGCCGTGTGCCCAGTCTCGACAAAATGTCGAGATCAAAATGTCGACTTCCCGGCTGAGTGTCGACACAAGCTTGACACGCCCTGGGACATGCCCGTGTCCCAGGCCGTGTGCCTACAGCCAGAACACAAAACTAGCCCAAAACGTCCCCCGTCGCTCCTTTGAGGTTCGGGGCATTACAACTCTCCCCCTCTTAAAAGAATTTCGTCCTCGAAATTATATAAAGGAAAGACATGTACAAAACCAAAATTTGTACCTGAGCGGAACAACTCCGGATACTCGTCAAGCATAGTCTGCTCTCGCTCCCAAGAGAGCTCCTCACGACCGCAATTGTCCCACCGGACCTTGACCATCCTGATCTCTTTATTGCGTAGCCGCTTGACCTCCGAGTCCTCAATCCGCACGGGCTTGACCTTTGTCGTCAACCCACTATCCACCGGCACTTGATCAACCGCGATCACTTGCGAAGGCTCTTGCACCGCCTTCCGGAGCACTGAAATATGGAATACATTATGTAAACCACTAAGCACCACTAAAAGCTTCAACCGATAGGCCACTTCACCAACTCGCTCCAGAACCTCAAATGGTCCAAGGTACCTCGGGCTTAGCTTTTTCAATCGCCGCACCCGCGAGACACCCTTGAACGGCTTGATCTTTAAGTACACATAGTCGCCCACAACGAACTCCACGTTCCTGTGCTTGGCATTATAGTACTTCGCTTGCCGGTCCTGAGCGATAAGCAACCTCTCCCGAATGGTTCTCACCAAAGAAGTAGCATCCTCCACTTCCGATCGCTTATACAACTTTGACTCACCCGTTTCTAACCAAGACAACGGCGTGCGACATTTTCTACCATATAGTTCCTCGAAAGGCGCCATCTGAATACTCGCTTGGTGGCTATTGTTGTATGCGAACTCCACCAAATACAGGTGGTCTTCCCACTGCTTTCCAAAATCCAAGACACACATACGGAGCATGTCTTCCATGGTTCTATTGACCCTCTCGGTCTGCCCATCCGTTTGTAGATGGAAGGCTGTGCTGAATTTCAGCTTTGTTCCCAACATTTGCTGCACAAGCCTCCAATCATTGGACGTGAACCGCCCATCTCGGTCACTCACGATGCTTCGGGGCACACCATGAAGCCGTACTATGTTATCCACATAAAGCTTTGCAAATTTCTCCACCGGATCATCCTTCCTATGCGGGATGAAATATGACACCTTCGTTAACCGATCAACAACCACCCAAATGGCGTCGTTCCCCTTTTGCGACCTTGGCATACCGTGCACAAAGTCCATAGAGATGTCGTCAAATTTCCACTTCGGAATAGGCAAGGACTTAAGAAATCCTCCCGGCTTTTGGCACACCGCCTTCACCAAGGCGCAAGTTTGGCACTTTGCTACGTATAGGGCCACATCTTTCTTCAAACCCGGCCACAAAAACAGTTTCTTCACATCACGATACATCTTCGTGCTCCCCGGGTGAATCGAGTACTTGGTATGGTGTGCCTCGTACAATAACTCCACACGCAAATTACCCACACTTGGGACGCACACACGACCGTCCTTCCAAAGTAATCCGTCCTCCACGACGAATTGGGAATTTGACCCATCCAGAGCCTCTACCATGAACTGCTTCATATGAGCATCCATATCCAAAGCCTGCCGAATACGATCAGCCAGGTCATATTGGACTTCAGTCCAATTCAGAACTGCGTCAGCACTTGATTGCCTGTCCACACAAACAATCTCCAACGCCTCCAACTCCGCACCAACCGCTCATCATGCACCGATAGCCAATTGGCTTGAGTTGGGTCTCGGTGACTCAACGCGTCCGCAACCGCATTCCCCTTACCAGGCACGTAGTGGATCTTGAATGTATAGTCCCACAGGAACTCCATCCATCTATGCTGCCGCATATTCAGATCCTTCTGATCAATAAGATACTTCAGGCTCTTGTGATTGGTGTAGATATCAATCTTCACATCGTACAAATAGTGTCTCCACAGCTGCAAGGCAAAAATCACGGCCGCTAACTCCAAGTCATGGACCGGATAGTGCCTTTCATGCACTTTTAGCTGTCTCGAGCCATAAGCTATTACACTTCCATGTTGCAGTAGTACCCAACCCAAACCGCTGCCCGAAGCATCACTATAAATCTCAAAACCTTCGGTCCCACATGGCGAACTCAACACAGGTGTCGTGGTCAACCGACACTTCAACTCCTCAAAAGAACGCGTGCACTCCGGCATCCAAACGAACTTATGCTCCTTCCTCGTCAAAGTAGTGAGAGGTAAATCTATCCGTGAGAAGTTCTCTACGAAGCGCCTATAATAGCCGGCAAGCCCCAGAAAACTCCGGACTTCCGCTACCGTAGCAAGCTCAGGCCACTCCCGTATCGTAACGATCTTCGCCGGATCCACAGCAATACCCTCTCCACCCACTATATGACTGAGGAATGCCACTGAGGATAGCCAAAACTCACACTTCGAGAACTTGGCATACAACTGATTTCTCCTTAGCGTCTCGAGAACCAAATGAAGATGCTTGAAGTGGTCTTCCTCACTTTGCGAGTACACCAAAATATCGTCGATGAAAACGATCACGAAATGGTCCAAGTACTCCCTGAAAGTCCTGTTCATCAAATCCATGAACACTGACGGCGCATTAGTCAGCCCAAACGGCATGACCGTAAACTCATAATGCCCGTATCTCGTACTAAACGCTGTCTTCGGGATATCACTCTCCCTTATTCGCAGCTGATAGTACCCAGCCTTGAGATCCAACTTCGAGTACACCGTCGACCCGACTAACTGATCAAAAAGATCATCAATCCGGGGGATTGGGAACTTGTTCTTCTCCGTCAACTTGTTGAGCTCCCGATAATCAATACATAGCCTCAAGCTTCCATCCTTCTTCTTAACAAAGAGGACCGGTGAGCTCCAAGGCGAAGAACTCGGGCGCACATACCCTTGCTCCAACAACTCTTGTAGTTGAACTTTCAGCTCCGCCATTTCCTTAGGCGCTAGACGATAAGGAGATCGTGACACAGGCTTTGCACCTGGCACTAGCTCAATCGTAAAATCTATCTCCGCTGAGGTGGGGCTCCAGGAAGATCTGCGGGGAACACATCAGGGTATTCCGATACCACTGAAATACAATCCAACGCGGGATTCGGCTTCGCAACCTCCACTAGTGTGAAGAACAGTTCTGCACCGGCACGAACCGCCTTCACCACCTAAAGAGCAGACATCAACGTCTTGCTCGACCCCTTTAAGCCCGTAAAAGTCGTTTCACGACTTGCTCCCAGCTTGACTTTCTTGCTACCGCAATCTATATGGGCATGCTACTCCGAGAGCCAGTCCATGCCAAATATTACGTCGAACTCCACCAACGGAAGTAAAGATGCCTGCAAGTCGAACTCCTGATTCCCAATACGAATCTTAACATCGCAGATCCTATCCGCTCGCATCAAACACCCATTGGGCAACAACACATCCAACTTATCCTTCGCCATCGAATAAGGGACTCCGATGTGTGATATAAATCCTTCGGACAAGAAGGAGTGTGAAGCTCCCGTATCAAAGAGTGCTCGTGCCGGATTTTCACAAATCAATACAAATCCTAAACAAGCAGTGGTAAGGTAACATGTGCATAACAAGTATTTAAATAAATTGACTTACTATAAATTAAACCGTACCTGTCACCACATCAGCCTGTTTGATGGACTCCTGTTGGCCAAGATTATAGACCCTCGGTTGGGCCGGAGCATAGTGGGATGCGGTCGACTCCACCGCCTTGCCCTTCTCTTCATAAGTCGCTCCCGACCTTCTCTCGGACTTAGGACGTCCGCTCCAACAATCACGGGCAAAGTCGTCTTTCCACAAGTAAAACACGCGCCCGGGGTCCGACTCGTAGTTGCCCTAGAAGCACCAGAAGGAGCTGGACCCGAAGTCCTATTCTTCTTGAAAGTCCTCCGATAGCCGGACTTTGAAGTAGTCGGCACTTTGAATTCAGATTTCTTCTCACCCAAGCTTTTCTTTGCTTGTACATTCTTCATGTCCTTCTCCAAGGACCGGGCAGTGTTGACCAAGGTTAAGAAACCCTGCGTCATCGGCCCCGAGAGTAGTAATCTCAACTCATCTCTCAAGCCTTCGTAGAATCGATTCGTTTTGCGCTCCTCACCCGCGATGGTGGAGCTATCATAACGACTCAGACGAGTAAACTCGTGGAGATATTCATCCACGCTCCTCTCACCCTGAACCAACTTCAGAAACTCATTCTCCAGCGCTATCTTCTGCGTCGAAGGGAGGTATCTAACCAAGAACAATTTCGAGAACTCTTCCATCGAGACATCACCAAGTTGCATACCTCTCAATAAGTGCAGCTCCAATCCTTCCCACCATATTCTCGCTTCACCGTCCAGAAGGAACGTAGCTATAGTGGTCATTTGCCACTCCTCCGTCTCCGTTGCTGTCATTACCCTCTTCACCCTGGAGAGCAGGTCTTCAGCCTGAGATGGGGTTCCCAACCCCGAGAATACCAGAGGGTTAAAGATCATTACATGCTTAATCTGCCTCTCGGTTGCCCTCCTTGGATCCACCGGTTTCACAACCACTTGCTCCACTCTCCTCGGCTCAGCCTCTTGAAGAGGTTCCTGCTCCATCGCAGGAGAGGGCTGCTGCGTTTGCCTTGCAGGCTGCGCATTTATCACGACCAACACAGCTTCAGCCACCAATCGTATGTTCTCAGCCGATAGAGGTGTTGCAAGAGCAACATCCGGTGCACTACTAGCCTCAGAAACTCGACGTTCCGACCGCCCCAACACCACTTCTGGTCACCTATAGTGGTACAAAACACCGTTAAGCGACAAAATAAAATTGGAAACAACAATTATAGGAACACGCAGGTTCCTCAAACACGTGTAATTTCATTCCTAAGTGGACATTCATGGGTTTTTTTACTGTTATAACGACGACGCACACAATATGCTCACCACCCCTTAAAAAGAATTCGCCCACGAATTCATTTTAAGCCCGACCAAAACCAGTAGTCGGATACCAAATTGTAACACACCCTATCCGTCACAAAGCATATAGCAGTAGGTCCGGCCGGGGCCCGACGCCGTATGCTACAGACAGACCGGGTGGTTACTCATGGAAACCATCCAACCAATCATAACGTCCTACACAGAGCATTCTAGCGGAAGTAGTTTTATAAAAGTTGCAAATAAGAACCCAGCACTAAAGCATGAATGTCCACTAATCCAAAATAGGAATGTTATACAAGTACCAACACAAGCCTTAAGGCCTTACAAAATATTTCACTTGATATTACATGATTTACAAACCACGGCACGCAGGCCGGTCATACATGAATAAAACAGTAAACACTTCCAATTAGGCCTCCGAGGGCCGGTTTCGCACTTGGGCTTTAGCTCGCTATTGACCGCTTGGTCCAGCAGCACCTGCAAACAACAAACCACCGCACGGTGGCAAAATAAGGCAACGGTCAGCAATGCTGACCAAATTATAATGATCCCGCCCCCAACTCGGAGCGGCGATGCTCCTTCCCTGCATTTCATTAGCATAAGAGAGCAATATGTATATAACCATTTCATCACAGACGTTGGCTCGCACGACCACATGCCTTATGCTCTCAGGGCACATTCTCGGTGAACCGGTCGATGTCACGTCAATTAAAGCCATAGACATTCCGGACTCACCACCGCCACTATGATGGCCAAACCTATGAGCATTTTGTTTTCTTGGCCTGGGTCACGACAATTTAAGCCATCGACCGCCGAAGACCCTAATCTATGCCAACGGCAAGTGCCACGTACCCTTAGGTCTCTTTAACCGAACGAAATAGAACGGGTACGGTTCCATCTAACCTGTGCTCACATCGCAACGACAATTTAAGCCATATGCGCGGGTCAAACTTCTCCCGAGTCTCATTTCCATCACAATTCACATAACCCGGTTATGTTCAAGTTGGCTATCAGGCCACCAAGTTGGCAAGATCACGTATCCACCCAATTTTCCGGGTGCACCTTTGGGTTAATCCCCAAGGCTCCCTGTTGCAATCTACCGTGTAGAAAACCCGAAAAACAACCAATAGCAGGGAGTCTTCTCTGGCATTATGCAATGCAACATCATCGATCTAGACCAACATGTCCGGATAGGCTTCACACATCATGCCTATGTCCGTTCTCGCTTACGGACTCTAAACAACGGGGACTTCACATATCTACCCGAAGGAACGCCTCCAACTCACCGCAAACTCGCGAGAGCGGGCTTCCTATGCAAAGAAGGAGAGCTACTCATGCTCAAGAAGAGAATCGTTACCCTTGCGTTCCTCTTTGGCGCCATGGAAAAGTAAGCGGATTAAAAGCACCGTACTAGCTTTGCCTCCGTGGATCTGGAGTCGGCTCGCGATTTGGAGCTTCGAAACTCCTCCAATGGCCGGATCTAGCTCCTTCTTCCTTACTTGGCTCTCCTCTCTCTCTAAGCTTTTATAAAGATAACAACTTATGAAAAGTGAGGGTTTCTAAGGCCAAATCCCGGGTATATCCCTTCAGGAACAACCCCCAGCCGTTGGATCATCAATTAAAGAAATGAACGACTTTGATTCGGGACTGAAATGCCCAATCTGGACCACACACGGCCTGGCACACGCCCGTGTCCAGGGCCGTGTGCCTCATTCGCCGTCAAAATCGGCTCACCTGGAACAACACACGGGCATCGAACACGCCCGTGTTCGATCTGACACGCCCGTGTTCCACCTGACACGGCCGTGTACCCCCATCATTTTTCCCCGAAAATAACCCGAGCACTACACGGGTTCTAGGACACGCCCGTGTCCTTGCTCGTGTCACCTCAACACGCCTGGGCCCCTGGGCGTGTACACGGTCTCGACACTCGACACTTCATCGAGCGAAGATCGTCGACCTGATGACACGGCCTTGGACACGCACGTGTCCTAGGCTGTGTGCCTTGTCTCGACACATCGTCGAGCAGAGTGTCGACTTCCCGGGACGAGTGTCGACACGGGTTGACACGCCCTGCGACACGCCCGTGTCCCAGGCCGTGTGCCATGTCTCGACACTTCGTCGAACGTAGAGTGTCGACTTTGCGGGCTAAGTGTCGACACGGGTCGACACGCCCTGCGACACGCCCGTGTCGCAGGCCATGTGCCCAGTCTCGACATAATGTCGAGATCAAAATGTCGACTTCCCGGCTGAGTGTCGACACAAGCTTGACATGCCCTGGGACACGCCCGTGTCCCAGGCCGTGTGCCTGCAGCCAGAACCCAAAACTGGCCCAAAACGTCCCCCATCTCTCCTTTGAGGTTCGGGGCGTTACAATGCCTCCTTTAGCCTCGACATTTAAGCCCCTTGAGATAAAAACTGATACCCATGAGGATGCTGATGTAGATGTAATATCTCTTGATCCTAAGGATGACCCCGTAGGTGAGAGTATTCTGTCATGTGCGTTTGTGCCTGACGATTCTAATGAGTCTGAAATTGAGGGAATACCTAGTTACTTAGAAGACGATATATTGGATGATGATAGTCTGATGTGTGAAAGTACTATGTTGCATATTACTTGCCCTACTAGCATTGTGTTTGATCACCCTAGAATTGAGAGCCCTCTCCAGGCTACGATCCCCGTCGTGTTAGAGCCTACGATTACACCAACTAAGACTATATCTGAGTTATGTGAGGAGGCTGAATGTGAGGATGTCGCGAGTATTATTGTGGATGAATAGCTTATGAGGGACAGTTATTTTTGGATGATTTTAGCATTGAGAACCCGAAAACTATTTCTTTCACGCTATCACCAGTTCCCGAAGCACAAATTGAATTAGAAATATTGTCGGGTTCGATTTTGCCAATTTCTGAGACTTTCACTTACTCTGATTCGGATGTTGTTTCTATTTTTTGGAAGCAATTCCAAGCAACGACGTTATATTTTCGGACGATTTTTTAGTTTTTCACCCGGTTGAGAATTCTTTGATGTCATCACCGTTTGGTGAAATTTATACTGATTTCTATGTTATATCGGGTTTGATTTTGACTACCCTTCATCCTGACTATTTGCCCACATTAGTTGACTTACTAGGACATAGAACCGGTAGTCCAAGTCTGAATTTTTGCGTCACACCCATTTTATTAGTTCTTACATTGGCGTTTTTCATCGTATAGATATTCCTAAGTTGTGTGCAGTGGTATTTGGACTGTACACCGCACCCCATTGATCTGCCTACGTGTCGCATTTGACTATTCATTATTATGCATGTACGTCTACAGTTCTGTCGATGACCACTACTTTGTTGGAGCCCTAGTTTGATTTGGGGTAGGCTCACTAACTAGGATTATTGACCCAACATATATAGCCAGGGTCATGTCTATGTCCTAGAGTTTAGACTATGTCCTTGTATTCAACATTGCATGGTCCAGCCAACAAAAGACTGCAGATGACTCCAGACTTAGAGAAAAATCAAGATTCAGGAAAGTGAGTACGACGTTCGTCCACCTTAGCTCAACAAAAGTCGTGCTCTGCTCAACGAACTCAAAGATAATTCTCTGAGTTGAGCTTGACAATATTCGAGCTCAGGTCGACGATTTTTGGTAGTTCAACTTCAACATTCTATGTCCAGAATTCTTTCTCTGAACTTCAGTCGACGAAGTTATGTTATCAGCTCGACAAACTTAGAGCACAAAATTTGCAAGTTTTATCAGAAAGCAGTTAGCTGTTCTCAGGTCGACAAACTTGGTGCTCAGGTCAATGCACAGGAATTATCTAGTCGACGAACATGATTTCTCTGGTCGACGATCTCTGGACACAGGTCGATGAAATCTGTTATTTGCTCGACGAATTCTGTGCATATCCAGATTTGACTTTTTCCTTCTTTTGTCCTTATTCTATTGCAATAATTCCAGAATAATCAATGCTTAATATTCTCTGAATATAACCGTTAGAAGGAGCATTGATTATGGTATTCATCAGGATTATTACTTGCCACTTTTCAATAGGACAATTGGGAAATCCATTAATGCAGATATTCTATCCAGCCGTATTTCATTCTCCAGGCCGTCAGCAATTAATGAAGAAGGAATTCAAAAATACAAAGGACAAATTCAACTGATCATATAGAAGAGATTTTTCTTGTCTTCTCTAAGAACAACAGATACACAAGTAAACAATATAGTCCAGACCAGAAAGAGAATACAAGGCACTCAGAGAAGATCAAGAACAATCATATTCTAATCCTTCTCTGTACTGAAAACAATCTTGTTTAGACCTTGACATTGCTGAAGAAGAAGAAGAACATCGATTCCAAATCAAGAGTCTTTTTCAACCTTCACCCCAGGATTCTTTAAGGACAACAAACTTCTATCAGTCAAGAAGTTCCTGGAGCTTTTCAAATCAAGGTTGAAGATAAAGACATACACCCTGAAGCAAAGCTCCAATCTTTCTAAGGAATTCAATATCTCAGGGGGAGCTTTGACAACATCTAGATCCACTTGTCTTCTCAGTTATTTTGAGAAACAGAAGACACCATAAATCTCTCACCCCCTCACTATACAAAGGGTTCTTTAACTCCCTTCAAAAGTTACTCCTTGGTTACAAGTCTCCTCATCAAAAGACTTGGGTTGGTTTTTGAGCACCTGAACAAAAGCTCATTGGTGGCAGTCACCTGATCAAAACCTGTTAGTGGATTCCTACCAGGGTGATAGAAGAGTGGATGCACCCAGGTTGGGGAACCACTATAAAAGGTCTTTTGTTATCTGGTTGCCCTCATTTTTTTATTCTTGATGTGCCTGTGTTTGTTTTGTTTAATTGTGACTGTGTTATATTAATCTTTGGTTGCTCTTTTTGCATTCTGTTAATATTTGTATCTATTATTTTCTTTAATCTGAAAATCTTATAAACAGCAAAAAAAATTTCAAGATACTCTATTCACCCCCCCCCCCCCCCTCCTCTAAAGTATATCAGGTCGAACCCTCACTTTCAATTGGTAGCAGAGCAGTGTTACTTTGGTTGTACAAGCTAACCCTTGAACCAAAAGATCCTGTGTTAAATCTGACCTTTTATTTCTCTTAGGATTATTTTCACAACATGACACAGAACAAGGATAATGCAAGCACCAGACCTCCAGTGTGCAACTTGAATAAGTTTGCTATCTGGAAGGCTAGAATTAAACTTTATATGAATTCCATTGATGAGGTCATCTACAATCCTATCTTGACAGGTCCTCCTCAACCAACTGCATCTATATCTATATCAACATCAAGCACACATGTTGTTCCACCACCTGAGTGGACAGATGCTCAGAAGAAGGCTAAGATTGCTGATGTAAAGGCCATGAATATTCTGGCTCAGATAATGTCTGATGACATCTTCAAGAATATGCTGAGTGCACCTTAGCCAGGGCTATTTGGGACTCTCTTTACTAGATGGTAGCTGGTTCTACTGATGAGAGGAAGGATAGAAGATCAACTCTCATCTCCCAATATGAGAACTTCAAGAAGGATGAGTCAGAATTTGTTGCTGACATGTTCAACAGATTGAGCTCAATAATCAATGAGCTGAAGACCTTAGATTAGGATATCAACCTTAGTGAAGTGAATGATAAGATCCTCATGTGCTTCCCAAGCTCATGGGATTTCAGGATCTGGCCAATCAAGGAGGCTAGGAGTTTAAATGAGATTTCCATAGAATCTCTATTGGGAAAGCTCAAATCTTATGAGAAGCTGATAAAATCTAGAGAAACCGCAGAACAAAGGACTCCTCCACCAGCAAGAAAGGAGCAAAATATAGCATTCAAGGCTGTTGAAGAGACAGAAGCTTCAACAGTTAATGAGGAACTAATGAGCCTCTTTGCCAAGAGATTCTACAAATGACAAGAAAAGACTTCAGGAGAAAATCATGCAGGCAGGATGATAAGCCCAGGTATGATAAAACTCCCACTAAAGAAATAGTGTGTTTTTGGTGCAGGAAACCCGGACACTTTATCTCAGAATGTCTAGACAATCAGAAGAGAGAAAGAAGAAAAGAGAAGGACTCCAGAAGACAACACTACAGCAGGCCTTCCTCCAGTAAACAGAAAGGAAAGGAGAAGGGCTTTGTTGCTGATACCAGGAGTGACACAGAAGATGAATCCACATCTTCCAGTTCTAGTGAAGAGGAACAGGATGCAAAGGCCAGGGAAGTCTGCCACATGGCCATCTATGCCTCTAGCAGCCCTTTAGATGATGAAGAAGAATTTTATAATGAAGAAGCTTTAGAATTAGAAGCTGATCAGGTACTATCATCATTTGATTATAATTCTGATAGTTTAAAAATTGAATTTAAAACCATGTGTATAGGCTTAATTAACTCTGAAAAAGAAATCAAAATGCTTAGGGAAAGACTGTCTAATCAAGATAATTTATCTTCTGAAAATGCTAAGTTAAAAGATGAACTAACCCTAGCAAGTGAACAAATTATATCTTTAAAATCTTAACTAACTAAGGCAAGGAAACTTGAAGAATCCATGAATGGGAGAAGCATCAAGTTGATGGACATCACTAGCACAGTAAATGCTATACTTAATGGCAAGCTGGGCTTGGGTGCTTCATCAAGCCTACCCCCACTCATTCAGAAAATCATATTAACTACCCCAATAAAATTTGTTTCTGAAAAGGGTAAGGAGAAAGTAGAAGATAACAATCTTAATCAAACTGAAATTACACACAAAAATAAGAAAAGAAGAAGGAATAAGAAAAATAATAACTAGAATAATGTTCAGCAGTTTTCGTCGAACTCTGATCGACGAAATATGTACAGTTCGTCGAACTCTAAACGACGAACTCTAAACACCAACTATAATAATAGTTATTCTTCGATCCACGATCGATGAAACCAGTCTGGTTCGTCGACCAGAGATCGATGATATTGGTGCCCTGAGAATGAATACTTTCATTCTTCGAGCAGAGATCAAAGATCTTATCCCAATTCGTCGAGCTCAGGTTGACGAACGTACCAGAGTTTGTCGATCCTAGATCAATCTTACAAAAACTTCCACTCTCATAGAAAGTATTATAATAACCTTAATCAACCTAGGGCAAATAACAACCCATTCACCCAATGGATTCCTCCCAGAAGATTTCACCCCTTAGGGTATAAAAGCCAGCCCGAATATTCTTACATTTCAAGTTTTTCTTATGAAAATAAACAAGGACCCAAGGTGACCTGGGTCAAGAACATCTAAATTATTTCCTTATAGGTGAACTATCCCATCACTCAAAATAAGTGGTATCTGGATAGTGTGTGCTCAAAGCACATGACTGGTTGAAAGGATAGCCTAATCAATTTCAAGACAAAGCTGGGTCCAAGAGTGATCTTTGGAGATTCTAGCTTTGGACAAACTGAAGGTTATGGAGACTTCAACAATGGAGCTGTCACTTTCAGAAAAGTGGCATATGTAAATGGTCTCAAACATAACCTAATATCCATAAGTCAGTTATGTGATGCAGGTTATCAGGTTTGCTTTATTAATTTCAAATGTATCATTTCTTCAAATAACCAAACTATTTTAACAGGTTGTAGACAAGGGAACATATAACCTAGTAAACTTTAACTCTGCTGATTCAGAACTATTCTTATTCAATCAAGTTAGTAATAACAATATTCTTTGGCATAATAGAATAGGTCATGTTAACCTTAAGAGCATCTCTAAGCTATCTAGGGACAACCTTGTCAGAGGATTGCCTTCTGGCCCCTACAAGAAGGAAAGCCTATGCAAGGCTTGTCAAGAAGGCAAGTAAAATAAAAATAGCTTTAAGTCAATTAATAAGAGTGACTCACCTAAGATTCTGTATTTTCTACATATGAATCTCTTTGGACCCATTGCTGTATAAAGCTTAGGAGGGAAGTCTTACAATCTAGTTATTATAGATGACTTCTCTAGATTCTTTTGGGTGTTCTTCTTGAGAAACAAATCAGATAACTTTAAAGTCCTTACAAACTTTATTAAGAGCATAAGGATTGAGTATTCTACTACAGTTACATTGATCAGAAGTGATCATGGTACTGAGTTTGAATCTCTTACCACGCAAAGATTTTGTGAGGAGGAAGGTATCAGACATTATTTCTCTGCTCCTAGAACTCCTCAACAAAATGGGGTAGCAGAAAGGAAAAACAAAACCCTCATTGAATCTGCAGGATCATTGCTTGTAGATGCACACATGCCCCGATCCTTTTGGGCAGAGGCTGTGAGCACAGCAAACTATGTGTTGAATAGAAGTTTAATACACAAACTTAAGGGTAAGACCCCCTATGAATTACTCAAAGGGAAGAAACCTAAAATTGATTACTTTAGAATTTTTGGGTGTAGATGTTTCATTCATAACAATAATAAGAAACACATTAGAAAATTTGAAGCTAAAGAGACAGAGTGAATTTTTCTTGGATATTCCCAAGTTAGCAAGGCTTATAAAGTTTTCAATAAATCATCCCTAAAAATGGAAGAATCTGTACATATTTGTGTTGATGAAGCTAACATGTATTATAAGGAGAAGGACTCTTCTACCTCAGATATTTTGCAGGTACCTCACTTGTGTGAGATATTGGGTTAGTTGAACCTTACATAAGAGGTTATATCACCTCCTCGTCCACAAGTTGATGAAGACAGTGAAGAAGAATTTTTGGAAGTGGAACTTCCTTCAAGAGCAGACATTATTCCACAAGAGGAATTAACTCAAAATATTGTTGTTGAACCAACTCCACCCACTGACCTTGTTACACTAAGGGATCACCCTAGATCTCAAGTGATTGGGGACATGTTAGTAGGTGTACAAACAAGGCGTCAACTCAACCAAGATGTGATCCATGCATGTTTCATCTCTCAAGTTGAGCCTCAATCCATAAATTATGCAGAGGAAGATGCCCACTGGATTACTGCAATGCAAGAGGAGCTCAATCAATTTGAGAGATGTAGAGTTTGGATTTGGTTCCAAGGCCCAAAGGCTATCCAGTAATTGGAACCAAGTGGGTATTCAGAAAAAATCTTGATAATCATGGTGTAATAGTGAGAAACAAGGCTAGGCTTGTTGCTCAAGGCTATAGGCAAGAGGATGAGATTGACTATGATCAAACCTTTACTCCTGTTGCAAGGCTAGAAGCAATCATGATTTTTTTGCATATGCTGCATACAAGAAGTTTAAAGTCTTTCAAATGGATTTCAAGAGTGCCTTTTCGTAATGGAGTACTTAAAGAAGAGGTTTATGTAGAACAACCTCCAGGTTTTATCTCTCCAACTTATCCTTCATATGTCTTTAGATTGCATAAAGCTCTCTATGGTTTAAAGCAAGCTCCAAGAGCTTGGTATGAGACCTTAACTAGCTTCTTGATAGAGCAAAAATTTACTAGAGGCATTGTAGATAAAACATTATTCACTGGGCACCATAAGGATCAAATATTGTTAGTACAAATTTATGTAGATGATAATATATTTGGGTCTACATATTCCAAACTATGCAAAAGGTTCTGTGACCTTATGTATTCAAAGTTTGAAATGAGTAGTATGGGTGAGCTCTCCTACTTCATTGGTCTCCAAGTGAAGCAGCTACCTGATGGCATCTTCATATCCCAGGCTAAGAATGCTAAGTAGCTTCTCAAAAAGTTTGGGATGGCAGATGCCTCAGCAAAGAAAACACCCATGGCCACTAATGTTATAATAGACTCTGATGAACATGGGAAACCTGTTGATCAAAAATTAAATAGGGGCATTGTTGGGTTCCTACTATACCTTACAGCAAGTAGACCTGACATAATGTTTGCTACATGTCTTTGTGCTAGGTTCGAAGTGAACCCTAAAGAATCTCATCTAGTTTTCTTAAAAAGAATTTTGAGATATATAAAGAGTTGTCCTAGTCTAGGACTCTGGTATCCTACTGAGTCAGAGTTTGAGTTAACTGGATACTCCGATGCTGAGTTTGCTGGATGTAGAGTAGACAGAAAAAGTACCTCAGGAACATGCTAGTTCCTTGATATGAGATTAGTCTCATGGTTTAGCAAGAAGAAGTCATATGTGTCTACATCAACTGCTGAAGCAGAATATATAGCTGCTGGTAGTTGCTGCTCCCAGATGCTGTGGATTCAGAACCAACTCCTGAACTATGGGTTCAACTTAAATAATTCAACTCTATTATATGATAACACAAGTGCTATATCCATAGCACAAAATACAGTTCATCACAGTAAGACCAAGAATATAGACATTAGGCATCATTTCATTAGAGAGTGTGTAGACAAAAATAAAATTAATCTTGTCTATATCTACACTGATTTACAAAGGGCAGATATCTATACCAAAACTTTGGATGAGAGGAATCATCTATTCTTCATAAATTAGTTTGATATGATAAATGGAGAAGACTTAATTTGATTTTTGTCTATGGTCGACGAATTTTTCAATGTTCGTCAAACGGAGATCGACGAACTGGGAGAAGTTCTAAAGACATTCGTCGAATGACGTTCAACGAACTCTCTGTGAGTGAAGTTATTTTCGTCCAATGGAGATCGACGAATCTGCTTCAGAAAATTTTCGTCAAACGAAGCTCGATGAAATGTTTTCAAATCTTCTGACAAAGATCGACGAATTTTTTAACTATAGAATATTTCATCGACCTCAGGTCCAAGAATTTTTTAAATTTTTCGTTGAACGAAGTTTGTCGATTTATATTCTGAAAAACCTTATATCTAGGTTTTTCTTCGACCTCCGTCCCGCGCTTTCAGTTCTCTTGCACTTTATTTCTTTTGTGTTTGTTGCATGCAAACTCATGGCAATTCTAGCAGGCAATCTTAGAGCGATGAAATTTGATACAGGTTTTGATATTGACTTCGAGTCATTCCAACATTTTGATCCCATCTTCCTGGACATTCTGCAATTGTTTGAAGATCAACAGTTAAAGCATCTTATGAACACGAGAATAAAGATAGCTGGTGCAGAAATACGAGAATGGGTGTACACCTCCTCCTCCCCAGATGAGAATACCATGACGGGAACCATATCGACTAATGAAATATCTCTTACCCCCGCCATCTTAACAGACATTTTTGGATTGGTTAATGGTGAAGAAGAATTGGAGATTGATATTGATGAATTTGATGAGATGTTGAATAAGATGGGTTTTTCTGGAGACACACCCAACAAACTGCTAAAGAAACATTTGTCTGCTGAATACAAGTTTCTAGCAGATGTCGTCAGCAAGGTACTGCTGGGAAAACACACAGCCCATGACTACATCACTAGGCATCAATTCCTTGTGATGTGTGTTGTTGTGAATAAGGATCCTGTGAACTGGGCTAGTATCTTGTTTGCGATGATAGGGAAGAAAAACACAAAGAAAGAGTTATGTTTTGGAAGGATTCTGGGCATCTTCCTTCAAGCCAGGGCGGCTGAATCCCTGGTCACACCGACAATATTCATTAATGCCTCCAAGAGTATTACTTGTGCCCTCCTTGGCAGGTGGGAGAGGACTATCACCAAGCCGTCTGAGGCTCCCTCCTCTTCCTCCAGACCTTTTGAGAGTACAAGGGCTGTTCCAGCCACTCCCCACCCTGCTGAAGATGTTCCACCTCCACCTCCTCCAGCCTACCCCAATTCATCTCCCTTTACCAGTTCATACAACAGTCCATCGTCCTACACCTCCATCATCTCTAGTGCATCATCCACAAACTCATATTCACTCTCATACACCAACTCCATCACACCATGGTACACCAACTCCACACACCATGGTACACTAACTCCATCACAACATGGTACACCAACTCCATCACAAACTCATATTCACTCTCATACACCAACTCCATCGCACCATGGTACACCAACTCCATCACAACATAATACAATAACTCCATCACAAACTCATATTCACTCTCATACACCAACTCCATCACCACCCTCATCTCCTCTACCACAACATCTAGCTAACACCACTCTTTCCAATCTATCATCCCTACCATCATTCAATCTGCTTTCATCCCCCATTCATACCCCATCTTCATCAGATGATCACATGCCAGATTTTCCACCTTCCCCTCCACCATTATCTTCTATCCACCCTTCTGTATCCACTCAGACACCTTCTGAGTTCATACAACTGGACCCCTCCTTCACTCCACCTCTTCTGGAAATTCTCACTCCCCTCATCAAAAACCTCATAGTAGAGGCTATTTCACCTCTTGCTTCTTCCATCCCATCCCTTGCTACTCAAATTTCTACCCTCTCTGTCCCTCCTTCTTCAGTCAGGGGTCTGGCTCTAGTATCTACTGAAACCTGGAAGGGGGAGATACTCCATGAAGAAGTAGCTCTAGCCCCAACAGAAGCAGTAATAGCAACAGCAGCAGAAGCAGCAGCAGACTCAACTATTCCTGCTGATTTGATTGATTTTATTGAATCTGATATGGATATGGATGAGACAGTTATAGATGAAATAAACACTGTTGGTGATTACATTATAAATCCCACAGTAAATATTTTGAGTTTGCTAAATATATTTGATACAGTTCATTTGAACTTCTTTCCAGAAAGCAACCCTAAGCCTTCTATGGCTATAGTTCCCTACACCTCCCCAATAAGCCCCAAAGTTGTCATGCAACTCAAAGCCAGTTTTGCAAGAACAGAGGCTCCAGTTATTCCATCTCCACCAAGAGAAGATTCTTTCATTATTTCATCCCCTCCCAAAGCCATCTCTCCTCCAACATTCAAATGCATGATAGTCCCATGCCTGATCTAGTTGAGTTGATCATGGCAGATATTGAAGAAGAAAATAAATTAGTTGCTGAAAGCACTATTGTACTTAGTCCTCCATCTCTAGCTCCAGCACCTCCTCAGGCTGAGAAATTGTTAATATCTGCGGAATCTCTAAAGGAAATAAATGTCTTATATGATAATCCCTAAGGATCTTCAGATGATTATGATGATGAAGATTTTGATGACAGTCCTTCTATAAAGAAGAAGAAAATATCTAAGAAAAGGAAAGCCCCTCTAGCTGCTGCTCCAAAACCAAACACAGCACATGAAACCGCATATTATATTCTTCAGAATATCACTCCTTACAAGGGCATGCCAGCTTGGATGTGGTTGTCCAAGAATCAGTAGAAAGATAGAAATAAAAGTAGGAGATACTCTCCTCCTCCACCTTCTCAAAGATACAGGAAAGATCCTCCTCCTCCTCCACCTGCTGCTGGTGCTTTAGGAACTTCTTCTCAGAGATCTACCCAATATCAAACTTATCAGAGACAACAGGGTAGATCCTCTACTCGTTCTGGAAGCAGCCAGCATAGGTACTCCTTAGGCAAGCAACATCAACATCAACAACCTCAGCAACATCTACAACAAACTCCAGAATCCCAGAAAGCTGACAGTCCAAAGAAGCCTGAATCTCCTCATGTTCCTTTTGAGGATCCTGAAATAGCAACCACAGCTAAAATGGCCAGATTTCAAGAACTGGTTGGATTATTTATGATAAACAGCGCCAAAGCTGAAGGAAAGGATCCCTCACAATACTCAACAATGTCAAAATACAGGAAAGAAGAATTAAACAGGTTTGCAAAAGCTAATAAGTTCTTTAATGTAGATGATTATATGAAGTTACATCCAGATGATGTTGTGCCAAGGACAACTTCCCTCAACATCATTGGAGCTGCTGATATGACTATGACAAAGAGTCAAGCAGCTAATCCTAACAGGGAGATCAAATTCACTCAGCCTGGTGATAAAGCAAAGGAGGATAAGAAAAAGGAGATAAAAAGGAAGAACTGAGTATAAACTGTTCAGTTTTTCTGTATGTCTTAAATTATTTATATCCTGTCACAAAGCTACACTGTATAAATATCTGCTGCATATTTTCAATTTTCCTGCCAGATATATTTTCCTGCTTTGTGATTGTTTTTATCTTTGTTTGTATTATTGACCTCACCCAAATAAGGGGAGATTGTTGGATCCCTAGTTTGATTTGGGCTAGGTTCACTAACTAGGATTATTGACCCAACATGTATAGCCATGGTCATGTCTGTATCCTAGAGTTTAGGCTATGTCCTTAGATTTTGCATTTAATGGACCAGCCAACAAAAGAGTGCAGAAGACTCCAGACTTAGAGAAAAATCAAGATTCAGGAAAGTGAGTTCGATATTCGTCGAACTCAGCTCTACGAAAGTCGTGCTCCGCTCGATGAACTCAGAGATAATTCTCTGAGTTGAGCTCGATGATATTCGAGCTTAGGTCAACGATTTTTGCTACTTCAACTTCAACATTCTATGTCCAGAATCCTTTCTCTGAACTCCAGTCGAAGGAGTTATTTTATCAGCTCGACGAGCTTAGAGCACAGAATTGGCAAGTTTTATCAGAAAATAGTTAGATGTTCTCAGGTCGACAAACTTGGTGCTCAGGTCGACGAACATGAATTATCTAGTCGACGAACATGATTTCTATAGTCGACGATCTCTGGACTCAGGTCGACGAAATCTGTTATTTGCTCGACGAATTATGTGCAGTTCCATTTTTGGATTTTTCCTTCTTTTATCCTTATTCTATTGCAATAATTCCAGAATAATCAATGCTTAAAATTCTCTGAATATAACCGTTAGAAGGAGCATTGATTATGATATTCATCAGGATTATTACTTGCCGCTTTTCAATAGGACAGTTGGGAAATCCATTAATGCAGATATTCTATCCAGCCGTATTTCATTCTCCAGGCCGTCAGCAATTAATGAAGAAGGAATTCAAAAATAAAAAGGAGAAATTCGACTGATAATATAGAAGAGATTTTTCTTATCTTCTCTAAGAAGAACAGATACACAAGTAAACAAGATAGTCCAGACCAGAAAGAGAATACAAGGCACTCAGAGAAGATCAACAACAATCACATTCTAATCCTTCTCTGTACTGAAAACAATCTTGTTTTCACCTTGACATTGCTGAAGAAGAAGAAGAACATCGATTCCAAATCAAGAGTCTTATTCAACCTTCACTCCAGGATTCTTCAAGGACAACAAACTTCTATCAGTCAAGAAGTTCCTGGATCTGTTCAAATCAAGGCTGAAGATAGAAGACATACACCCTGAAGCAAAGCTCCAATCTTTCTGAGCAATTCAAAATCTTAGGGGGAACTTTGACAACATCTACATCAACTTGTCTTCTCAGTTTTTTTTGAGATAGAGAAGACACCATAAATCTCTCACCCCCTCACTGTACAAAGGGTTCTTTAACTCCCTTTAAAAGTTATTCCTTGGTTTCAAGTCTCCTGATGAAAAGACTTTGGTTGGTTTTTGAGCACCTGATCAAAAGCTCATTGGTGGCAGTCACCTGATCAAAACCTGTTAGTGGATTCCTACCAGGGTGGTAAAAGAGTGGATGTACCCAGTATGGGGAACCACTATAAAAGTTCTTCTGTTGTCTGGTTGCCATCTTTCTTTTTGTTCTTGTTGTGCATGTGTTCATTTTGTTTTGTTGTTACTGTGTTAAATTAATCTTAAGTTGCTCTTTTTACTTTCTGTTAATATTGGTATCTATTATTTGCTTTACTCTGAAAATCTTATAAACAGCAAAAAAGTTTTCAAGATACTCTATTCACCACCCCCCCCCCCCCTCTAGAGTATATCAGGTCTAACCCTCACTTTCAGAGTTATTCTGATTCTTTGGAAATTGTGCCTCTAGATGTGGTGTCCCCTAGATATAATAATATACCACACTCGGTTGCACTCATTTACCTGCCGCCTTTTGTTGACCCTCTTCCCACCAAAATCGACCAACCTTTCTCCTTTTGGGTGAAATTCGGCCAAGGCAAAGATCCCCAACTTGTGGATTCCAACTCCGATGTGAAGCAACGAAGCCGGACGTGTTTTCACTCCATCCGGCGTGACTCCGGCGGAGTCGTTGAAGGACGATCCAGAAAATAGTGAATGAGAATCATCCATTTTTATTGGGTAATGATACTTTTTTACTTGTGTGTTTTCCCCTCTAGATTAATTTTTGTGGTGTAATACTTTGTCGTTGAATTCTTGATAGCATTAATTTATCGTGGTTTCTTCGATTGATTTTGTTGTTCATCCTTATTTTATTTTAGTTCAAGGGGTTTGGTGACCTTTCATTTTTTTTGTTGGGAGAGATCTACCGTTTCTGATTCGTAAATTTTTGTAGATCTCTTTTGGTACAACCATCGCTCGATCGGAGCGGGTGGGTCCTTTTACCCGGAAAGAATATTGGCTTATATCCTATTATTCGATCCTTATCAGATTGGCTACTCGTACATTAGAATCAAATTGATATAATTGCATAGCGTGTGCGCTACATTGAAACTTTGTGCGGGTGTAGAATTTGATCATTGAGAGGCAATCATGTTTATTCCGTAGATTTTACGGTGTCGACATGAGAGCCTGGATCAATTTGGTATCAGAGCGGGTGCACCCGACATTTGATGACCCTCATTTCCCCATGTTAGTGACTATAGTTGGGCCCCTTGAGTTATATCGCTCGCACATCGTTTCACATACGGGAGCATCCAACTCTATTATTTATGATGAGCAGTTCTCCTTGATATATCTTCATGTCAAGCATGAAAATATTAAATATAAAATTAGAACTGCGAATTTGGAGCCTATGAAAATCATCCTTGATTATAAGGATCTCGTGCTCCCTGACTTAACCCCTTTATTCTCCGCATTTGGGTTGAGTCATGTAGCACATGGTTTCACTCCTCATGGTAGTAAGATACTTAGGCGAACATTTAAAAAATTAATTACTCAATTTGCGTCCTATTTCTCACAGGCAAGCTTATCACCGAAAGTGATCGTGCATGGATATAAAACACCAATTCATGTTGACTTGATTTCGTTATCGCCATATTATAGGTCAAGTAAATTTGCACAAGATTTTGTATCTCATGTTCAAAATTTATATAAGCACATTAGTGAAGCGGTAGCCACACATTATACATCATATCAAATTCATGCTAATATACATGAAAGAGCATCTCACTTTAAGGGTGGCGATTTAGTTTTGGTGTGTCTCATCCCTGAACGGGTGCCTTCGGGCAATATAGAAAGTTAGCAAGTTGGCGAGCAGGACCTTTTTCAAATATTAAAGAAAATAGGAGAATACGCATATCATTTGAAGTTATCCACTGAATGGGGTATTTCCCCTATTTTTAATGTTTCTGATTTATCGTCATGTAATGTCCCGACTCTCACTAGGCCCCTCGTGCACGTTTTTAGGTCAGGAGAACTGACTTGAGTTCAGGGGAGTGCTGGTAACTAGGCTGCACATGAAAATAGGAGGAGAAATCAGTCGAGCATAGGACACGAGTAGAGACACTGGCGTGTCCCTACTCGTGTAGGAGAGGCCAGCTCTCGAGTCGATGACTCGAGTGTGTCCAGAGAACGACACGTGTAGTGACACGGGCGTGTCACTACCTGTGTGAAATGACACGGGTAGAGACACGGGCGTGTCCCTATCCGTGTGTGTGTCGAGTTGTAAGACCCCTTTTTTGTCTTTTTAAACCCTGGGGTCATATGCCCAGAACCGCCATTTTGCGGTGGCCCCGACTCTCGGGAAAGCTTCCACTACAAAATGCCAATTCTACTAGCCTTTTCGATCAACACAAAGAGAGCAGTATTCAGAAATGAAATAGCTTAGTCCACAAATGTCACAAGTAATAAGATAAATCACAACCAGTCCATATATAGAAATGGGAAAGTACTGTAAAGTAACAAAACGAAAATATAAACGCGCTTAAGCCCGGTACAACAGATCCTTGCTACAATCTCTCGCGGAATGTATATAAATACTATCACTCACGGAGCTGGTCGCTGGTGCCCCGATACTAGACTGGCCCACCTCCAAGCGCACCGTACTCCGCTGGTACTGGTCCCTGAGCTGCTGGTCCCTGTCTCCCATCCGAAGCACCTGTAATGTTGTTGTCCAAAACCATTAGTCATAAAGACTAAGCACTATCATCCCCCTACCCCTCCCCCCATGGCTCCTAGTCACCTTGCGGGGAGGTGGAAATGGAAGCTACAAAGGTGGAGAGTAAGCCAAGCAGGTGACAGTGGAACTAGTCTGTTGAAACACAATATTACTGATTTAGGCAAGGATCACTATGTCTTTTAGGAAATCTGTTTTGACCTCCTTGTATATATCTAAAGGTAAATTAGAATTGAGTCTAAGGGTTAGTATTTAGGTTTGAAAGCTGCCCTCAAGACCAGAGATTTCAGTTCAGGAGACTAAGTCATTTCGTCGAGCTCAGTACGACGAATCGTCGAACTCCATTCGACGATCGCTGAGCTCACTTCGACGAATCGTCGAACTCCATTCGACGATCTCTGAGCTCAACTTCAACAAGTCGTCGAACTCCATTTGGCGATCTTCTAGCTCAGATCGACGTTCTTGTCTCCAGTTTGTTTCTCTATCTCTGAGCTTAGTTCGACGATAGTTGAGCTCAGATCGATAATCTTTGTTTCAGTCTAAGTGCAGTCTCTGAGCTCAGTTCAACGATAGTGGAGCTCAGTTCGACATTTTTCTGGTGAGATCGACATTTTTCAATATTCAAATTCAGATAGTTGTGGAATTATTCTCAGCATTTATTTCAAGGATCTTGTAGCTGTTTTCAATTAATCTGGAGCAAGTTTCAAGGGATTTTCAAAGGAATGTTTTTATTGGACTTTCCTTCAGAAGACAAATGCAGTTAAGGAAGTTATTTATGACAGGATAACGGTTATCTTGGATAGAAAAATATTCATTCAGATCTAAGGAATAAAAGAGATATTCATATTCTGCTGGAGAATAGAATAACATAGAAGAATAACATCATCAACAACAACTCTTACAACAATCACAATAACAGAAGAGAAAGAGTTGTAGATATTCTCAGTCTTAGAATTCATACAAGAACACCATCACAAAAGGAGATCAACATACTGAAAGTTTCAGATCCCTTTTGATTCCAGTGTTCAAAGGCCATCATCATTCAAGACTCCAGACAACACACATTTCAGTTGTTGCTGAAATCATCGTTTGCTGGAGATCAAATTTTTTGAAGGCCTATCACCCTACTACAAAGCTTCACTTCCTGAACAACTCAAGATCTCAGGGGGAGCTTTGACAACATCCACTATCTTCTCTCTGATTGTTGACAGAGAAGATCATCTCATCCCTCTCTCTCTCTCTCTGCTATAAAGGGTTTCTCAAACTCCCTTCAAAAGTGTGTGCTGGTTTCTGAGACCTTGTCAAAACCCAGTGGAGGCAAGACACCTGATCAAAAAATCTGGTTTGGTTTTTGAGTACCTTATCAAAAGCTCATTAGTGCCCCAGACACATTATCAACTCATCCTATAGTGGATTCCTACCTAGGGTGGTAGAAGAGTGGATGTACCCAGGTTGATTGGGGAACACTATAGCACCTTGTGTCTTCTAGTTGCTTACTTTCTTTTTGTTTTCTGGCTGTGGTTTGTGATTGCTTTTTGATTAAATAGTTGATGTAGTTCATTTGCTTCCCTGTTCACTTAGGAATACAACAACTGTTGTAAAAAGTTTTTAGCAAGCACCATACTCTATTCACCCCCCCCCCCTCTAGAGTATATCAGATCTAACTTGCACTTTCAATTGGTATCAAAGCGAGGTTGGTTAAAAATACCACATCTTCGAGGTTGGTTAAAAATACAACATCTTAGTGGTTGCACAGGCTAACACCTGAACCCAAAGATCCCTCTAGTTAGATCTGCTTGTTTTGATTTTGTTATTATAATTATTTCTTCACAAAACATGGCCCAAAACAAAGATTATGCTTGCACCAGACCTCCAGTGTGCAATCTATCTAAGTTTGCACTTTGGAAGACAAGGATTAGACTATACATGAACTCTATTGATGAGGACATTTTCAATTATATTTTGACAGTGTGTCCAAGACCTCTAGAGAATACAAGCACAAGTGCTGTTCCACCTCCTTCAGGAACAGATGCAGAAATAAAGAAATGGAAATTGGCTGATGCAAAGGCTATGAACATTCTAGCCCAGACTATGTCTGATGAGATATTCCAAAAGGTAGCTGAATGCAACTCAGCAAAGGACATCTAGGACAAGTTATCTGAGATAGTCTCAGGATCTGCTGATGAGTGAAAGGATAGAAGATCTCATCTCATAACCCAGTATGAGAATTTCAAGAAAGGAGAAGCTGAGTCAGTAGCAGACATATATAATAGACTCAGTCTCATAGTCAATGAGCTGAAAACTTTGGACAAAGAGATCTCATTGACTGAGCTCAATGATAAAATCCTAATGTGATTCCCAAGCACTTGGGACTCAAGGATCTGGCCAATCAAGGATGCCAGAAGCCTAAATGAGATCACAACTGAAGCTCTCTTAGGCAAGCTCATGTATTATGAGCTGCTCATCAAAAATAGAGAAGAAGAGCAGAAGGCTGCCTCACCAGCTATAAGAAAGGAGAAATCAACAGCTTTCAAAGCCACTGAAGATCAGCCTGAAGACAAGGTTCCCAATGAAGAGCTGCTAAGCCTTCTGGCCAAAAGGTTTTATATAATGGCCATGAAGGATTTTAGGAAAAGATCATACAGAGAGCATGACAAGCCAAGGTATGACAAATCAAACAACAAAGAAATTATTTGCTTTGGTTGCAGGAAACCAGGCCACATTGTGCCTGACTGTCCAGAAAACAAAAACAAGGACAAAAAGGACAGGAAAGTAAGGAGAAAAGAAAAAGACTTCAAGAAGAACATCAATGACAAACCGTCCTCCAGCAAGAATAAACATATAAGGAAGGGATTTATTGCTGAAACTTGGAGTGAGACAGGAGAAGAATCTGAAGCTTCATCCAGCTCAAGTGATGATGAGGATGATGCTGAAGAAAAAGAATTCTGCATGATGGCTATCAATGTCTCACAACACAATTATGATGCAGAAGAATCAGAGTCAGAATCAGAGACTCAATCTGAAGAGGACCAGGTAATAAGTTCTTTTGATTTTGATCTGAGGACTTCAAGTCTGAATTTAAAGCACTATGTTTAGATTTATTAAAATCTGAGAAGGAAATCATTTCTCTCAGAAATCAATTATCTGAATACAGTACTTTAAAATCAGATAACCTCAAACTCTCTGAGGAGTTGGAATGTTGTAGGGAGCAGATAGCCTCACTGAAAAGTGAGCTATCAGAGGCCAAGAAGCTTGAAGAATCCCTCAATTGGAGAAGTATCAAGCTAATGGACATCACAAGCACAGTGAACTCAAGATTCAAAAGTACACTGGGCTTGGGTGCTTCATCCAGCCAACCTATAGTATTATCAACCCCAATTAAATTTATCTCTGATAAAGGCAAGGGAGTTATAGATGTAGCAAGGAAGAATTCTGACTTACCCAAGAAAACAAGAGTTCAACAGAAATCGTCGAACGAAGCTAGACGATCGTCGAATGCAGATCAACGATCTCAAGCTAAATCGTCGAACTCAGGTCGACGATCTCTAAACCCTGAACTCTGCCACAGTCAATCTTCGAACGGAGCTCGACGATCTGACCCAAGATCGTCGAACTCAGCTCAACGATCGTCTAGCAGAGATCAGAGTTCTGAAAAAAATTTCAAAGTTAAATCAAATTCCAAACCTAGGGGTCCTTCATCCCAAAGATTTAACCCTTATACTGAATGGATAATACCTCCAAGGAGATATCATCCTGAAGGTTATAAGAGTCAACCAGGGACGTCTTTTATTTCTGAATTCAAAGGTTATCAACCTAGGCCCAAGTGAAACTGGGTCAAAAACAAATAAATTATTTTATGTGCAGGTGAATACCTATCCAACATCAAACCAGCAATGGTATTTGGATAGTGGGTGTTCAAAGCACCTGACAGGAAACAAGGACAATTTCACATCCTTCAAAGCTAAGCTTGGACCCAAAGTAATTTTTGGTGATTCAAACTTTGGACTAACAAAAGGATATGGTGCAGTTCAGATTGGCACAGTCACATTCAAGAAAGTAGCCTATGTGGAAGGACTGAAGCACAACTTGATCAGTATCAGTCAACTATGTGATGAAGGCTACCAAATGACTTTCAGCAAATCCTTATACAAGATCAAATCAGAGGACAACACAACTGTGTTGACAGGTAAAAGGAACGGAAACATCTATTTAGTAGACTTTCTTTCAACTAAAGTAGATATTTGTCTGTTTAACTCTATTAGTAGACCTAATGAATTGTGGCATAAGAGATTAGGACATATTAACCTTAGAATCATTACTAGGCTATCCAAGGACAACTGTGTTAGAGGACTACCTTCTGGCCCCTACAAAGAAGGAAGGACTATGCAGGGCTTGTCAATTAGGCAAGCAAACTAAAAATAGTTTCAAGTCACTTAATAAGAGTGATTCACCTAGGATTTTGTATCTGTTACACATGGATCTTTTTGGACCCATTACAGTACAAAGCTTAGGAGGGAAATCCTATACTTTAGTGGTTGTAGATGACTTCTCTAGATTCACAAGGGTGTTCTTTCTGAGGAAGAAGTCTGATAACTTTAAGTGTTTGATAGAGTTTCTCAAATGCATACAGAGTGAGTTCAATACTCACATTACCCTGATCAGAAGTGATCATGGGACAGAGTCTGATTCTCTTCTTATGCAAGAGTTCTGTCAGAGTGAAGGGATCAGGCACACTTTCTCAGCTCCTAAAACTCCTCAACAAAATGGTGTAGCTGAAAGGAAAAATAGAACCCTTATTGAATCTGCCACTACATTGTTGTCAGATGCTCACCTTCCTCTATCCTTTTGGGCAGAGGCAGTGAACACCTCCAACTATGTGTTGAATAGAAGTTTAATACATAAACTGAAGGGCAAGACTCCCTATGAATTACTCAAAGGGAAGAAACCTAAAGTAGATTACTTTAAAATTTTTGGTTGTATTTGTTACATTCATAATAATGATTTAGCAAAATTTCAAGATAAAGCTGATGAAGGAGTGTTTCTGGGATACTCCATGATCAGTAAAGCATATAGGGTATATAATAAATCAACTCTTAAAATTGAAGAATCTATTCATATATCTTTTGATGAATCTAACATGTCTTTCAAGGAGAAGAATACTTCTACCATAGAACCTTTGCAGGTACACTCTCTTGCTGAAGATTTGGACAGATTACAAATTATTCAAAAAGAGGAAAGCAGTGAAGATGAAGAAGACATTCAACATCTTGAAGAGAAACTTCTTGAAAAGCCAGTTGTTGTACCACCAGAGGAAACAACAACACAGGTTGGTGAACAATCAATATCTCCGGTTGATTTAGTAACATCAAGAGACCATCCAATCTCCCAAGTGATTGGAGACATCTCAGCTGGTGTACAAACCAGAAATCAGGTCAACCAAAAGCTGATGCACACTTGCTTCCTTTCTTAAATTGAATCTCAATCCATTCAAGATGCAGAGCAAGATCCACACTGGATCATTGCAATGCAAGAAGAGTTGCATCAATTTGAAAGGAACAAAGTTTGGGAACTAGTACCAAGGCCAAAGGATGACTCCATTGTTGGAACAAAGTGGGTGTTCAGAAACAAATTGGATGCTCAAGGAGTCATTATAAGGAACAAGGCAAGGCTAGTTGCTCAAGGGTACTCTCAAGAAGAAGGGATAGATTATGACAAGACCTTTGCACCAGTTGCAAGGTTAGAGGCCATAAGAATCTTCTTAGCATATGCAGCACACAAAGGATTCAATGTATACCAGATGGATGTGAAGAGTGCCTTTCTCAATGGAGATATCAAAGAAGAAGTCTATGTCAGACAACCCCCAGGTTTTATCTCTTCAACTCATCCTGATTATGTTCTCAAATTGTATAAAGCATTATATGGTCTAAAGCAAGCTCTTGGGCATGGTATGAGACCCTAGCATGCTTTCTTCTGAAAAATGAGTTTATAAGGGGTAGAGTAGACCAAACTCTTTTAATTAGAACCCATAAGTCTCATACCCTACTAGTACAAATCTATGTAGATGATATTATATTTGGTTCTACTGATTCAAATTTGTGCAGAAGGTTTTCCAACCTAATGCATTCTAAATTTGAAATGAGTAACTTGGGTGAGTTATACTTCTTTCTAGGATTGCAAATCAAACAACATGCTGAAGGCATATTTATTTCTCAAACCAAGTATGCAAAAGAATTGGTTAAGAAATTTGGTATGTCTGAAGCATCATGTATGAAAACACCTATGCCTACCAATGCTGTATTAGATGCTGATGAATATGGGAAACATGTTGATCAGACAACATATAGAGCAATGATTGGCTCTTTATTGTACCTTACAGCTAGTAGACCTGACATAATCTTTGCTACATGTATATGTGCTAGATTCCAAGTGAGCCCTAGAGAGTCACACCTAACCTTAGTAAAAAAGATTCTTAGGTATGTAAAACATTGTACAAATCTAGGTCTCTGGTATCCAAAAGACTCAGCATTTGACTTAACTGGATTTTCAGATGCTGATTATGCTGGATGCAGAATAGACAGGAAAAGCACCAGTGAAACTTGTCAGTTTCTTGGTGACAGACTTGTCTCCTGGTTTTGCAAGAAACAAACATCTGTGTCAACTTCAACTGCTGAAGCTGAATATATGGCTGTAGGTAGTTGTTGTTCCCAAATATTGTGGATTCAAAACCAACTCCTAGACTATAGCTACAACTTAGAGAAGTCTAAATTATTTTGTGATAATACTAGTGCTATTTCTATAGCACAAAATCCAGTCCTCCATAGTAGGACAAAACACATAGAAATTAGACATCACTTTCTAAGGTATAATGTTGAGAAAAATAAAATTGAACTTCAATATATCCCAAATGATTTGCAAAGGGGAGATATTTTCACCAAACCCTTGGATGAAAAGAAACATACATTCTTCCTGAATCAGTTAGGAATGTTAGATGGAGGAAGTCTAAAAAAGTTCCAAGATTTTAAACCTCTAAAATTGATCAAGACTAGGCAAACATCTTGATTTCTCTAGTGTATAGAGTGTTTCTGGTCTCTGAACTGCGCTCGACACTTTTCACCCAGATCGTCGCACGGAGATCGATGACTTCCGAAATCGTCGCCCAGAGTTCAGCGCTTCTCAGATAGTGCTAAACTATCTTTCTTCAGGTCAGCGATCGTTGTGCGGAGCTCGACGATTTTGTTTTCTAAACTATCATCGAATGGAGCTCGACGCTCTCCAATATCGTCGAACGGAGATAGACGATGTTGATGACCTTTCAGTTTCCTTTAAAAGCCCAGATCGTCGAATAGAGTTCTACGATCTTTCCTTTTCTGCGTCGAACCCTAATATAAAATTCATTTTTCAGCCGTCGTTCTCCCTTTGCGCTTTTATACTCTCTGCAAATTTTCTCTTTACCTCCAAACTTCTCTACACTTGGTCGTTTGTTTGTTCATTTTTGCAGGAATCAATGGCAGTATCAGTCGTCATCTTGGCCGCAATAAAATTTGACGTTGGATTTGACATCGACATGGATTCTTTCAACAACAGTGATCAAATCTTCAAGGAGATTATGGAACTTTTCAAAGAACAATAGTTAGTTACCATCATGACCACAAGGATCAAATTATCTGTAGATGAGATAAAGGAATGGGTGTATACTGCCCATAACCTGGATCAGAATACAGTGGTTGGAAGCATCTCAGGAACCCAGGTATCTCTAACACATGCTTCTTTGACAGAGGTTTTTCAATTAAAATTTGGAGAAGATTCTTTTGGACTTTCTGGAGAGGAATTTTCTAATATTCTTGAAAGGATGGGTCACTCAGAATCAAACCCTAGCAAATTGCTGAAGAAAAATCTGTCTGTTGAGTACAGATTTCTAGCTGATGTTGTTGGCAAGGTATTGTTGGCCAAACACTCAGCTCATGATACCATATCAAGGTATCAGCTCTGCTTGATGGGCGCCCTAGTGGACAAGAAACAACTGAACTGGGGAGAAATTTTCTTTGATTTGATTAAGAAAAAGATTAACAAGAACTTTGTTAATTTTGGAAGAATTTTAGGGCTGTTCCTTCACCACAGATGCCCTGCACTGCTTGTTTCCAGTGGGATGCACATCAACGCCTCCAAGAGGCTCACCTGTGCCCTATTTGGAAAATTGGATAGGCAAATTGTCAAGCCCAGCAGGCCCTCTGCAATTTCTACTTCAGGCACAAGGACTGCTCCAGTCACTTTCCCTCAGGTTTCTGCCCCTGCAGAAGACTTGCCTGCCTCTTCTCCTCCTCCTCCACCTCTTGTTTCATCTACCACAGTCACATCCAAAATCATAATTTACATCCCATCTCCAACTTCAATTCCTTCTCCAACTCCACCACTCACAGAAGAACTCTTCCATCCTCTACATCACTACCCACACCTAGATATTGATTCATCCTCTCATATTCCATCTTTCACTCTTATAGATGATTCCTATATTGATGATTCTCCCTCATCCCCTCCTGAGCCACCATCCTCATCCACCTCTTATCAACAACTACTTCAGGACATAATTGCTCAACCATCCTTCACATCATCCATTTCCATTCCACTCTCTTCCATCTCCATAATTCCAATTTCCCAACCATCATTTCCATTATCCATAGGTTCTCCACCAACATCTCCTACTGCTCCAAACATCATTTCTACCTCATCCATCCCTACGTCTACTCAAGTCCCTCTTGAGCAAGTAGATTTTCCAGCCTTTGCAGACAGGTTATATAAGCTGATAGCTCCAAGGCTATACCTCTTACTGGAGACCTCTTTGGCTCCACTTCTAAAAACAGTCCAGGAGCTGTCTGCCAGGCTTTCTTCCATTCTTCCTTCTCAGGCAATCCCTTCTTATGGGTGCCTTGATCCAGTTCTCACTAAATCTAGGTAGGGGGAGATGCCTCATGAAGTTGAAAGATTGCCAGCTGCTGTAGTTTCCTCAGTCCAAGCTTCTACAGCTCCAGTTGCAGTTATCACAGTGGACCTCAGGTCACTGTTATCAGCTTTTGATTCTGTATATTTCAACTACCTTCCGTCCAGCACACTGAAGACCAGTAATCTGAAGATCTCTCTAAGGCCATTATGCATATTTGCAGCTGTGATACTAGCTTAATAAGCTCTTATATAAACTCCCTCTATACTGCTGCTCCTTCTGTTTCTGTTGCTCTTACTGCTGCTACTCCTACTACTACTGTTGATATCTCTGTTAGTTCTGTTACTGCTGTTTTAGTATCTGAAGATATGCATATGATAGAGGCATTTGATTTTGAGCCTGCTGTTACTGCTGATGTTATTCCTGTTGTTGAAAGTTTTGTATCTGAATCTGCTGATTCTCAACAACAAAAAGTTTACCTCAAAAAGATTGATGCAGTGTATGATAATCCTCCAAGCTCAGACAGTGATCAGTTTAGGACTGACTCAGATGATTCCTCTGCTACAATTGCAAGGAAAAGGAAAGCCAGAAGCAAGGCTATGAAGAGAGTTCCTCCAGAAAAAGTAAAAGATACAAATGACATTCCTTACTACATACTGCATGATTGCCCTATCACAGAACCTTGGATGCAATACTCCAGGAATCAACTGAAGGCTATGAAAAAGAAAAGAAAGTATGACAAAGGATCTTCACATTTCAATCATCCTCCTCCTCCTCCTCCCTCACCTGATGCAGGTGCAGGTGGTAGTTCTGCTTTCCAATCCTCTGCCAGAAGCCAAAGTCATATCAACCTCAAGGTAGATCCCAGTACAGAGGTAGTCAATCTAGAGGTTACCAGTCCAGAAGAGGACATTACAGAGGAAATCAAAGAGAATTCCAAGTGTACTCCAAAGGATATTCCAGGAAACATCCTTACCAAAGGGAAGGACAAGGTCCATCTGACACAACTTCTGGTCCCTTTCCTTATAAGCTGAAAGAACTAGTCTCCTCCAGAGCTCCTCTAGATAATCCTTCAAATAGATATGAGCCTCCTGTCCCATTTGAGGACCCAGAAAATAACCCCACCTCAAGGACTGCAAGAATGAAAGAGTTGGCTGCTTTGGACCAAATTAAGAAAGCTAGAGAATAAGGAAAAGATGTATCAAATATCACTACTCTATCTGATCAAAGAAAGAAAGAACTTGAAAGATACTCCTCCAGTAAATTTTTTGATTCAGAAAGCTATATGAAGCTGCATCTAGAAGCTGTAGTGCCCAGGACAAAGCAACAAACCTCTCTAGGTGCAGCTGATGATAGAAGATCTAAGAAGGAAGCTCTCAATCCCAACATAGAAATAGTTCTTATAAAGAGCAAGGAAAAAGAATGATTCTGTAAGATGACAGTTATTTTGTTTTCTGATCTATCTGAGATAATGTCTGTGTTTCTGCTATGTCTTGTTTGTTATATTTCTGTTTTGTAAGTTTTTATTTTTCCAATATCTATAAATAGTAATCCTAACCCAAATAGGGGGAGATTGTTGGAACACCCTATTACTGATTTGGGCAAGGATCACTATGTCTTTTAGGAAATCTGTTTTGACCTCCTTTTATAGATCTAAAGGTCAATTATAATTGAGTCTAAGGGTTAGTATTTAGGTTTAAAAGCTGCCCTCAAGACCAGAGATTTCAGTTCAGGAGACAAAGTCATTTTGTCGAGCTCAGTACGATGAATCGTCGAACTCCATTCGACGATCGTTGAGCTCACTTCGACGAATTGTCGAACTCCATTCGACGATCTCTGAGCTCAACTTCAACAAGTCGTCGAACTCCATTCGACGATCTTCGAGCTCACATCGACGTTCTTGTCTACGATTTGTTTCTCTATCTCTGAGCTTAGTTCGACGATAGTTGAGCTCAGATCGACGATCTCTGTTTCAGTCTAAGTCTAGTCTCTGAGCTCAGTTCAACGATAGTGGAGCTCAGTTCGACGTTTTTCTGGTGAGATCGACGTTTTTCAAGATTCAAATTCAGACAGTTGTGGAATTATTCTCAGCATTTATTTCAAGGATCTTGTACCCATTTTCAATTAATCTGGAGCAAGTTTCAAGGGATTTTCAAAGGAATATTTTTATTGGACTTTCCTCCAGAAGACAAATGCAGTTAAGGAAGTCATTTATGACAGGCTAAAGGCTATCTTGGACAGAAAAATATTCATTCAGATCTAAGGAATAAAAGAGATATTCATATTCTGCCGGAGAATAGAATAACATAGAAGAATAACATCATCAACAATAACTCTTACAACAATCACAACAACAGAAGAGAAAGAGTTGCAGATATTCTCAGTCTTAGAATTCATATAAGAACACCATCACAAAAGGAGATCAACATACTGAAACTTTCAGATCCCTTTTGATTCCAGTGTTCAAAGGCCATCATCATTCAAGACTCCAGACAACACACATTTCAGTTGTTGCTGAAATTATCCTTTGCTGGAGATCAAATTTTCTGAAGGCCTATCACCCTACTGCAAAGCTTCACTTCCTGAACAACTCAAGATCTCAGGGGGAGTTTTGACAACATCCACTATCTTCTGTCTGATTGTTGATAGAGAAGATCATCTCATCCCTCTCTCTCTCTCTATGCTGTAAAGGGTTTCTCAAACTCCCTTCAAAAGTTTGTGCTGGTTTCCGAGACCTTGTCAAAACTCAGTGGTGGAAAGACACCTGATCAAAAAATCTGGTTTGGTTTTTGAGTACCTTATCAAAAGCTCATTGGTGCCCAGGACACCTAATCAACTCATCCTGTAGTGGATTCCTACCTAGGGTGGTAGAAGAGTGGATGTACCCAGGTTGATTGGGGAACCACTATAGCTCCTTTGTCTTCTGGTTGCTTACTTTCTTTTTGTTTTCTGGCTGTGGTTTGTGATTGTTTTTTGATTAAATAGTTGCTGTAGTTCATTTGCTTCCCCGTTCACTTAGGAATACAACAACTGTTGTAAAACGTTTTTAGCAAGAACCATACTCTATTCACCCCCCCCTCTAAAGTATATCAGATCTAACTTGCACTTTTATAGTCTAGCAGTTATTTATTTTGTATAAATAGCTAAGGAAGAAAAGTACAAACTAGGAGTTCTACAAGAGTAAGCAGTAAAGTAAACAAGTAGAATAAGCAACATATGTAAGGAAGTCAAAGTAAGAAATAAGTAACCTTAACTTATATGAATGCCCATACAAACATATAAGTTAAGGGGCCTTTTACAATGCTCCCACCGTATAAAAAGTCCCATACTAATTTATACGTTGGGGTGTCGGTTGTATGCAAGTATGCTATGCCATGATTCATCCAAGTGCAACCCACGCACACGACTCTATGCGCACAGACCTTTAGTTCCCCCTAGTTGGGCAGCTAGCTTCACTCCCAGGAACCTCCATAGTGGCAAGCGGAGACAGTGGGTCGGGCCCCCCACTCCTAGGCGGGTATTGATGAATTGTAAATATACGTATTTTTGTGCACATTAATTTAGTCATTTTCATTTATTTTCGTCGTTTTTACTTATTTTTTTTCAATAAAATGCTCCTATTCTTGTAGATTTTCTTCTAACTTGTTTTATTTTATTTTGCAGAAAAATTTTAAAATCTGCCAAAATTGGGCAGTACACGCCCGTGACTATTTGGTCACGCCCGTGACCGGGCCGTGACATTGCATTTCCCGTGAAATTGCAAAATTCTAAAGAGAAAAGCTTGACACGCCTGGCGACACGCCCGTGTCACTCGACACGGGACGTGACCCAAGCCCGTGTTCACTCCACTCGACGAATTCATCTCAACGATCGTCGAGTGTCTACACCAACTGACACGCCCAGCGTCACGCACGTGACCTGGGGCGTGACCTTTCCAGCTAGCCCGACAAGATGCTGCCGAAGACTTTCGGCGCAACCCGCGCCCGGTTCTACCTCCCCGACATGCCCAGAGTCACGCCCGTGACCCGGGGCGTGACTGCCGCGAACTCAGCCCGAAGTCAACTTTCCTGTCCAATCGTCGGCTGCCTTTATGAATAGTACTGTCACGCCCTCCCTACACGCCCGTGACCTAGGGCGTGTACTTAGAATTTTTTGCCTATAAATTGCCCAGTTCTATAAGGTCCAAGGGTTCAGATTTTTGGGTCATTTTAGTGTCTTTTTGTGGGCTGCATCCGTGATTTCTAAAGCTATGTAAGGAGATTTCTCCCTCTTTTCTTTCATGTTTGTTTTTGCTTTAGCTTTAGCTCTTGTAATAGCTTGTAATAGTTTCCTTTAATCAATAAAATGTTAGACTTTCTCTTCACATTTGGCTTTGGAATGAACACTTGTGCCCACTTTCCTTCTCCTTTTTATCCTTGGTTTAATCATTGTTCTTCATTTATGAAATGTGTGTGTGTGTGTATGAGTGTGATTTATTTACTTTACATATTTTTAACTTGTTTTCATGCTTAGGTATGATAGGTTTTCCTCTTTTTCACCATGTCTTTTTTCTTGAAAGTAAAAGGATTTCATTCTTATGAATTTATAAATGAGGTTTGAAAAGTGATTTTGTTCCTTTTTTTACTTAGTTTTTCTTTTAGGATTGTAAAACATCTTTTGTTCTTTTCATTTTCTCTTCACCTTTTTTATCACTTTTATAAATTCTTAAGAATGAAAAAGTTTTAGTTTTAATTTTTGAGCACCTTTGAGTTTGACTTTATTTTGTAAAACTTTTTGCTCATTCTCTTTTTATTTGTTCTTTTTATGTGTTTTGGGTAAGTTTTAGGAGTAGCAATCTTGTTATTTTCATTTATAAGCAACTTTGATTTTTCTTTGTTATTAGTGTGTGTGAGTGTATGAGAATAAACTTTCTTTTATTCTTCTTAAATTTTCATGTTGTGTGTGTGAGTGTATGAGTATAATTTTTAATGCTTTGTTCAAATTATGTAGAGTGTGTGAGTGTAGGTGTATAACTTTTATGCTTTGATTCAAATTTTGTAGAATGTGTGAGTGTAGGTGTTAGCTTTATTGCTTTCTTAAAATTCATATGGAGTGTGTGTGTTCATGTCCATTTATTTTCGCCTACTCGTTAAGAGTTAAATGGCGCATCGTTTTCATTTTCAGTCCTACTCGTTTGAGTAGGACTTGTTATTTTCTTTCTTTATTTTTCCGCCTACTCACTTGAGTCAAATGGCCGGACTTTATTTCCCGCCTACTCGTTTGAGTAGGATTTGTAATTTTTCTTTATTTTTCCGCCTACTCACTTGAGTTAAATGGACGGACCTTTAAGCCCTGTAATCATATTTATTTTCTCCTACTCATTTGAGTAGGACTCGCTTTCATTTCAGTCCTACTCGTTTGAGTAGGACTTGCAATTTTCAGCTTTTATTTACCGCCCCCACTCGTTTGAGTGGGACTCGCAAATTTGAAATATGCAAATTTTATTTTATGTGTAACTTAGTTCCTGTTTAATTTATAATTTCGAGTGTGCGTGAGTTCTTGTTTTAGCTAATTTTTCAGCTTTCTAAATGTTCTTTTATTTTTCTTATGTCCTCTTCTTATAATAATTTGGCGTTTAATTTCGAACTCGCGCCTCACTAAATTATAAGCCGTCCACATACCGATGTGTGGCTAATCGCTATTAGCCTCGGCATCGAAGAGCATTGGGACATTTAAAATGATTTCTAATAATTGAAGCTCTTTATTTTCATTTTAATTTAAGGACTTAAGGTTTACCACGGGTTTTCGACGCGTAGGACCACATATCGATTTGTGGGCCCTATTTTCGTAGTCCATATGCTAGCTAGCAGAGAGGCCGTGCATATGTACCGATCACCGCTGGGTAAATAGAGTTGCGTGCATACCCTCGAGAGAGGACAAGCGTAACTCTACCGGATTGGGTTCCCCACCCAATAGCGGGGTTCTTAGCGTAAAGCGGGCGTTAAGAGGAATCCTTCGTCGGACTAACGTTCGGTCGAATAGTCTTAACGTTTAGGTGAGCGATATCCCTATAGCTAGGTGAGCTCACATTTGTGGAACCTCCACGGCCAAGTTGCCTTATTATTAATTTGAAAACTAAGTCCTATAATTATTAAAAATTGTTTTAGTCTTAATCTGATTCGATGCCGAGCGTTAACCCTTCATCGAATATTTTCTAAATTGTTTTTTTTTCGCTCCTTTGCTTTTCTGTCTTTTATTAAGTAAAAAAATCCACCTTTCTTTCAGTAAAATAATAGTCCTCCCGGAGGAGTAAGAATAGTCAACGCGACCCCGAGAACAATACGACCTCGGTATTCCCCCGAATATCGAGTACTACTTGCGATAGGTGCACTTGCCTACCCGAGCAAGCCCGCGACAATCGACTCACCGAACAAACCACAGTAAGAGTCTATTCGCGTGCCCATCATTTTTTTGGCGCCGTTACCGGGGACTCTCTTTTCGAGTTGCTATTTCAAATTTCGGAGTCTATTATTTTTACTTATTTTCTATAAAAAAAAACTAAAAACTTTATTTTAAAAACAAAAAAAAGAGTTTATTTTGTTTTATTTTTGTTTCGGTGTATGACCCGTGGATAACCCTCAGAGTCTGAAGATTTTGACTACGACCCTGAGATCGAACGCTCTCTTGAGCGTATTCGATCTCAACGCCAAAATCCTTCTTTAGATCCTGAGGAATCTATCGGAGAACCCACTGTCGTAGTTATGGCCGCGCCTAACCTTCCCACGGTGGCCGAGCGTACTATGTCCTATTACGCCCGGCCTAACCTGGATGATTCTGGGTCGAGTATTGTTCGCCCTGCGGTGGCGAATAATAATTTTGAAATAAAGTCAAGTGTCATTCAAATGGTCCAAAACGTCGTGCAGTTCGATGGACTGCCGGATGAGGACCCGAATGTCCACTTGTCCAATTTCTTGGAGATATGCGACACCTTCAAGATTAATGGCGTCACTGATGACGCCATTCATTTGCGCTTATTTCCTTTTTCCCTTAAGTCCAAAGCCAAGGCGTGGTTGAATGCCCTCCCGCGAGGATGTATCACCACGTGGGCTGAGTTGACGGAACGGTTCCTAACGAAGTACTTTCCGCCCGCAAAAACTGCAAAGTTGCGGGCGGACATTTCTTCGTTTGTGCAAAACGATCCTGAGTCTCTATACGAGACTTGGGAACGGTTTAAGGAATTCCTCCGCCGTTGCCCGCACCACGCGCTGCCAACGTGGTTGCAAGTTCAAATTTTTTATAATGGGCTGAATTTTCAGACGCATCAAATGATTGACGCGGCTGCCGGGGGTACGCTTAACAACAAAACCCCTGAGGCCGCCCAGGCTTTATTCGAAGAGATGGCTATGAACGCCTATCAATGGAACGTCCCGCGGGACGGCCAAAGCCGGCGGCTGGTCTTTTTGAAGTGGATGCCACTGCTCTCTTGACCCTTCAAGTTGAAAGGTTAACAAAGCAGGTGGCGGAGATGTCTGCTGCCTCCTCCACTCCGCCTTGTTTTATTCCCCCTAATGTCTGCGTAGCTGAAGAGTTCGTGGACTTCATGGTAAATTCGGGTCGTCCTCCCTTCAACCCCAACAACAACCCTTATAGTAATAACTATAATCCGGGTTGGAGGAATCACCCCAACTTCTCGTGGAGCAACCCGAATAATGCTCAGCGTCCCCCTATTTCTTATGCGCCCGGATTTCTTCCTCCTCCTCCTCTTCCGAAACCCTCCCCGATGGAGGAACATTTTTCGAAGTATATTGCGTCCAACGAGTCAAATATCCGTAACATTACCGGATCACTAAAAACACTCGAACAACAGGTTGGACAGCTGGCGAGGATGATGTCCGAGCGCGCGCTCGGGGCACTGCCGGGAAACACGGAGCCCAATCTGTGGGAGAATGCCAATGCTATAACCCTCCGTAGCGGAAAGGAGGTGGTCGATCCAAAACGGACCGACCCTCAGGTACATATTTCACCTCCGACCCCTCTTCCCCTTTCTTCGCTTACGCCACCTTTACCAATTATAAAAGAAAAAATTATTTTAAACAAGGCTCTCCCATATCCGCATAAGTTAGAAAACGAGCGTCAGGACGCGCAATATGAAAAATTTATTTTATTATTAAAACAAATTCACATTAACGTTCCTTTTTGCGAGGCTATCTCGCAAATGCCCAAATATGCGAAATTTTTAAAAGAACTACTTTCTAATAAACGTAAATTAGAGGATATTTCGCATGTATCTCTCAACACTGTCTGCACGGAGGCCATTACTAATAAATTGCCCACAAAACAAAACGACCCGGGACGGTTTTCCATCCCGTGCCTTTTTGGCGATATATTAGTAAAGTACGCCTTAGCTGATTTAGGGGCTAGCATTAATCTGATGCCGTTCTCGCTCTTTTCGCGTTTAGGTTTGGGTACTGCTAGTCCTACGAATATGCGCATCCAATTAGCGGATCGCTCGGTTAAGTTCCCTATCGGGGTAGTGGAGGACGTCCTTGTCCGAGTCGACAAGTTTACCTTCCCGGTAGACTTCGTCATCTTAGATATCGAGGAGGACGCCGAGGTACCAATAATACTCGGTCGCCCTTTTCTCGCCACCTCCCGCGCACTAATAGATGTTAGTAATGGTAGCCTTCTCCTCCGAGTAGGCGATGATCAGGTTACTTTCTCTATTAATCCCTCGATGGACAATTTGTCATCGATCGATGATTTATGCTACTCTGTAGATACCTTTTTCGGAGATCATTCTTCTCCCGTTTTCGAGTCCGTATTTTTAAACGACGATATTTATGTGCTCGAAAATTTTAAATGTGATGAGGATACTTCTTTAGACTTGTCTTTCGAACCAATTGGTAAGAAAGACATAGGCATTAAAACCTCCCTAGAAGAACCGCCCATCCTAGACCTCAAACCCTTACCCGCATCGCTCAAATACGCATTTTTGGGAAAAGGCGATACGCTTCCCGTTATCATCTCTTCGGACTTGAGTGATTCGGAGACTTCCGATTTATTGGAAGGTTTATTTAAACATCGCCACACAATTGCATTGCAAATCTCTGACTTAAAGGGGATTAGCCCCTCCTTTTGCACCCATAAGATTTTCCTTAACGATAATTGCCGCAAAACGATTCAGCCGCAACGTCGTCTTAACCCAAACATGAAAGACGTCGTTAAAGCCGAAATCATTAAGTTATTAGATGCGAGGATTATCTACCCTATTTCGGACAGTGCATGGGTTAGTCCCGTGCATGTCGTGCCCAAGAATGGCGGTCTTACCGTAGTGGCGAATGAGCATAACGAGCTCGTCCCAACTCGTACTGTTACGGGTTGGCGAGTGTGCATCGATTATAGAAAACTTAATGACGCCACCCGCAAGGACCATTTCCCTCTGCCATTTCTGGACCAGATTTTAGAGCGTTTATCCGGTCATCCGTATTATTGTTTTGTTGATGGATTATCGGGGTTTTTCCAAATCCCCATTTCCCCCGATGATCAAGAGAAAACAACTTTTACTTGCCCGTTTGGCACCTTCGCATATCGAAGAATGCCATTTGGACTCTGCAACGCGCCAGCTACATTCCAAAGATGTATGCTAGCGATCTTTGGCGAGCTAGTAGAAGACATTATGGAAGTCTTTATGGATGACTTTTCTGTTTTCGGACGCTCTTTTCCCGATTGCCTTCAAAATTTAGATCGTGTCCTTCAACGGTGCGAGGACACAAGTCTTGTTTTAAATTGGGAAAAATGCAACTTTATGGTTCGAGGAGGTTTGGTCCTCGGCCATATGATTTCGTCTAAGGGGATAGAGGTGGATAAGGCCAAGATAGAAATTATAGAAAAACTTCCGCATCCAACAAACGTAAAATCTATTAGGAGTTTCTTAGGCCATGCGGGCTTTTATCGACGCTTCATTCAAGACTTTTCAAAAATAACAAAGCCGCTAACTCATCTCTTGGAAAAGGAATCACGTTTCATCTTTAGTAGCGAATGCGAGTCCGCCTTTAATTTAATAAAACAAAAATTTATTACTTCACCAATTTTAGTGGCCCCTAATTGGTCCCTTTCGTTCGAAATAATGTGCGATGCTAGTGATATTGCCTTAGGTGCCGTTCTTGGCCAACGTGTAGAAAAACATTTTCATCCTATTTATTACGCTAGCAAGACGCTCACTTCCGCACAAGTAAATTACACGACAACGGAAAAGGAACTCTTAGCAGTCGTTTTCGCTTTTGATAAGTTTCGCTCGTATATAACGCTATCTAAAGTTATCGTTTTTACCGATCACTCCGCGCTTAAGTATTTATTAGCTAAAAATGATGCGAAGCCCCGCCTTCTTCGATGGATTCTCCTCCTACAAGAGTTTGATTTGGAGATCCGAGATAAGCGGGGAGCGAAAAATCTAGCGGCGGACCACCTCTCCCGTTTAGAAAATCTGGGTGCGGAAGCGCTCGTCGAATCTGAAATAAATGACAGATTTCCCGAGGAACGCCTTCTTGCCATTCATAATTCTTCGTCATCTTTGCCTTGGTTCGCAGATTTTGCAAATTTTTTAGTAGCGCGGGTGCTTCCAAAAGAATTTTCAAGTCATCAAAAGAAGAAATTCTTTTCTGACTTGAAAAATTTCTTTTGGGAGGACCCATTTCTTTTTCGTATCTGCACGGACCAAGCGGTCCGAAGATGCGTTGCGGGTGTGGAGTGCTTACAAATTCTTAAGCACTGCCACGAGGGTCCAGCCGGTGGGCATTACCAAGCCAACCGGACTGCTCGGAAGGCGCTCGAGGCGGGCTACTTTTGGCCCACTCTTTTCAAAGACGCGCATAATTTTGTGCGCGCATGCGATAGCTGTCAGTGGTCGGGTAACATCTCTCGTCGTGACGAGATGCCCCAAAACATGTTTTTAGAGTGCGAAGTCTTCGATTTATGGGGCATAGATTTTGTTGGCCCCCTACCTCCTTCTTTCAAAAATCTGTATATTCTAGTGGCGGTCGACTACGTATCGAGGTGGGCGGAAGCGCAAGCTCTCCCCACCAACGATGTGCGAGTCATCGTTACATTTCTTAAAAAATAATTTTCTCGCTTCGGCACGCCTCGCGAAATTGTTAGTGATAGGGGAACGCATTTCTGTAACGCTCTTATGGCTAAGACGTTAGCTAAATACGGAGTCACGCACAAGCTCGCCACCCCCTACCACCCGCAAACAAGTGGCCAAGTCGAGGTAGTAAATCGAGAGATTAAGCGAATTTTAGAAAAAACTGTTTCACTAAATAGGAAAGATTGGTCCGTTAAAATCGACGATGCGTTGTGGGCGTATCGGACGGCATACAAAACCGCAATTGGTTGTACGCCGTTCCGGTTACTCTAAGGCAAAGCGTGCCATTTACCCGTAGAATTAGAGCATCGCGCTCTTTGGGCTTTAAAACTCTTAAACCTCGACTCCAACTTAGCCGCTCAAAATAGAAAACTGCAACTAAACGAGCTCGATGAATGGCGTGCGAACGCTTACGAGAGCAATAAATTCTATAAGGAGCGCTCTAAGTTATATCACGATCGAAAAATCAAGTCCCAAAAATTATTTTCTCCGGGCGATCTTGTCCTTCTTTACAATTCACGTCTTAGACTTTTTCCAGGTAAATTAAAATCTAGATGGTCCGGTCCCTTCCTAGTTGAAGAAGTTTTTCCATATGGAACCGTACTTGTCTCCCACCCGGACAAAGATTCTTTTAAAGTAAACGGTCATAGGTTAAAGTCTTATATAGCAGGCGACCCAGTGATCGGTTTTAGCGAAACCATAACTTTCCTCCACATTATAAACCCGCCAAAATAGTCAAGCTACATGACTATAAACAATGCGCTCCTGGGAGGCACCCCTCGCTTATCTTTTTCGATCCTTCCTCATTATCTTTGCTGCTTTTTTCTAATAAACGCAGGGTTTCTGATCGGCCTCCCCCTACGCGTTTCAGGGAAGCTTCTACCCCCTTCCCTTTCTTTTCTTTGTATATATTGTCTTTCCTTTTTTGTTCCGCATACTTACGATACAACATTGGGGACAATGTTGGACTTAAGTATGGTGGTGTTTTCGTACTTTACTTTCTGCACTTCAATTTTTCTGCATTTCAAAAATACAAAAAAAAATTAATTAAAAAACATCTTAAAATGAAAAAAATTTTAAATGAAAAATCCAAAAAAAATTTTTTTTGTTCTCTTTCTTTCTTTTTTTTCCAAAAAACTCAAAAACAACAGAAAAATTTATATTTAGTTTCACTTTGTAAATATTATTTTTTGTACATACTCTTTTCTCTCTCCCCCTTCCTCATTCTTGTACAAACCTTTTTATTCCCTTATTTTTGTACATATAATGAAAATTCTCTAAAAAACAAAAATACAAAAAAAGATAATAGGTCAAAACAAAAATTCAAAAAAATTGAGAAAAACAAAAATACAAAAAAAAAGATAATAAATGAAAAACAAAAAAATGATGATAAAAACTATGAAAATCAAAAAAAATGTTTTGCAACAAATAAATCAAATATTTCATCCTTAACTTTCCTGCTATCCAAAAATTCCGTTTTGAGTTTATTTATATGCGAATTTAATTAATTCCTTGTTCACTACCCGTTTGTTAATTATTGAGTGAAAAATTTAAATACCCGGGGTTAAGTTTTAAAGAATTCTTTATGCTTTGTTAAAAATAGCGAACTCGTTTTAGGCACTACTTCTAATTTTTCATTGATAGGAGCACGTATATTATGTTAGGAAATAACGACTATAGAATTCTATTATACTTACTTTTAGCTTTCTGAAACATTGGAACGTACAAATTATTAAGGTTGCTCTCAACAATTTTTAGGATTAAAATCTAGTTTTCCTTTCTCCCTTTACTTTTCATGACCTACTTGGCATGATAAAATTTTCTATCCTTAAAAGATCCTATGTCAATGGGAATAAGATTTCGTTCCGTAAACATAGGCACCCAATAATTTAAAAAGATTATATATGGAGTAAGAGGATAAAATTCATTACTCCTACAAATATACATTGGGTTAATTTTATTATTATGAAGTTGAAAAACAAAAATCATATTAGGAAAATAAGATTTCATTTTCCTAATAATCCAAAAGAGAAAAAAATGGAGGTTCGAGAAAAAATTACCTCACCTCAAATATCAAAACCCTCTTCATAAACCCACTACCCCCTTAGCCAATTACACGATTCTAGAATTAATTCAAAAATCTTTTTGAGAGCATAATTAGTAAATTGTATTATTTCTGGTAGCACTCGTATAAGCTAGAGTTCTTATAATTCCAAACTATTTTCGTTAATCTAACCATTACAAATGTTGCCTTCTATTTGATTACATCAAGAAGTCTTTTGGCCAAAACTTTTGCGCTATTTAAATCATCTACATAATTTTAGGACTTAACTCTTACACCCCGTATATTTATTTCGATCTCTCTTATAATTGATTAAGTAATAGCTATAACTTAGAGTTTTTTTTATTCCTTATAGATTCACCTCAAACTTTTGCTCTGGAATAGCAAAAGCCTAAGTATGGGGGTATTTGATGAATTGTAAATATATGTATTTTTGTGCACATTAATTTAGTCATTTTCATTTATTTTCGTCGTTTTTACTTATTTTTGTTCAATAAAATGCTCCTATTCTTGTAAATTTTCTTCTAACTTGTTTTATTTTATTTTGCAGAAAAATTTCGAAATCTGCCAAAATTGGGCAGTACACGCCCGTGACAATTTGGTCACGCCCGTGACCGGGCCGTGACATTACATTTCCCGTGAAATTGCAAAATTCTGAAGATAAAAGCTTGACACGCCTGGCGACACGCCCGTGTCACCCGACACGGGGCGTGACATAAGCCCGTGTTCACTCCACTCGACGAATTCATCTCGAAGATCGTCGAGTGTCGACACCAACTGACACGCCCAGCGTCACGCCCGTGACTTGGGGCGTGACCTTTCCAGCTAGCCCGACAAGATGCTGCCGAAGACTTTCGGCGCAACCCGCGCCCGGTTCTACCTCCCCGACACGCCCAGAGTCACGCCCGTGACCCGGGGCGTGACTGCCGCGAACTCAGCCCGAAGTCAACTTTCCTGTCCAATCGTCGGCTGCCTTTATGAATAGTACTGTCACGCCCCCCCTACACGACCGTGACCTAGGGCGTGTACTTAGAATTTTTTGCCTATAAATTGCCCAGTTCTGTAAGGTCCAAGGGTTCAGATTTTTGGGCCATTTTAGTGTCTTTTTGTGGGCTGCATCCGTGATTTCTAAAGCTATGTAAGGAGATTTCTCCCTCTTTTCTTTCATGTTTGTTTTTGCTTTAGCTTTAGCTCTTGTAATAGCTTGTAATAGTTTCCTTTAATCAATAAAATGTTAGACTTTCTCTTCACATTTGGCTTTGGAATGAACACTTGTGCCCACTTTCCTTCTCCTTTTTATCCTTGGTTTAATCATTGTTCTTCATTTATGAAATGTGTGTGTGTGTGTATGAGTGTAATTTATTTAGTTTACATAATATGCTTGTCATGGGAGGGTAAACGATTGAGCCTTTAGTAATTAGTTATCTGCTAATTTTTCCTGTATAAATCTAAAAACTGAAATTATGCTTCTATTTCACTTATAGCAAACATCTCTTTGCTTAACCATGACAAATGTTCAGGGGAGTTATGAGCAAGTGTGGTGATGATTGGTAGTGGTATTGGTGGGTTATGCTATGCTGGAATTTTAGCTAAATACAGTCAGGATGCTATTGCGCTGGAAAGTCATGATGTATCTAGTGGTGCTGCTCATTCATCTAAATTAAGGGCTACAAGTTTAATCCTGGTCCATCTTCGTTCTTCGGATTTCATTCTATAGTTTCGCAAGCAAACCCCCTAGCACAGATGAATTAGTTATGGTCCGTGAATGCAGTGGTACTCTTTGGTTTTACTTTTGTTTTTACTCCCACCTCTCTCATCCTAAGACACACATTTGAGAATAATTGTTAATATATGTTTTCTGGAACTTAGATGACTCGCACAAGTCTGAACCCAGTATTCTAGTACTAACACTTCAACCTTTCGACTGTGCACTTTCCAACCTTAAAATTTTAGCTAGTGGGAAATTATTTTAAGTGTTACTTCTCAACTGTGAGAGTTTATACGTTGGCATTTGAGAAACCAAAGAGGAGTGTGAGGGGACTTCTTACATCACATGACCTTGGTCGTCACTTGGTTCCTCTTCTATAGCCATGACGTTCGACTGAGTTTTTCTGTGCTGGTCACTCTCCACGCTCACCGCACCATAAATGTTGAAACCGGATACCGGTCTCTGTGGAGTTCGAGGTCCCAAAAGAGGGGTGACCGCGCACCTACTACACTCAAGTGAACAATCGAGGCTCTAGACTAGGAACGTAAGGGACAGGCCCAAGGTCTCAGTATGGAGGTCCCACCACACACCCGGAAGACTAACGAACTCTTCCCCTCCTAAGCCAATTGCTGAGCTAATTGGGCACCATTGGAAGGCTCTCTTGGCCGACCAGAACCTCTAGTGAGGATCTCAAAATTCACTCCCTCTTAACCAAGGATGACACCTCGGGTTTGTGCAAAACGCCCTTTAACTGCCCTCCTACTAGCATAACCTCGCCTCGCAGTTCTATTTTTCCGTAGCCCCTTTTGGGCCGCCACCAACGTAACGTAAGCCTTCAAGCGCTAGCAAAAACATCTCGGGCATCTCAAATTACAGGAACGTACGTTCCATACCTCGGCATGCAGGCCGGCAACATGAACAAAAAAGGCCTTCTAGGGCCGACACAAACTTGGGCTTAAGCCCGCTGCTTTCCGCTACATAAAGAATGCACAATTTCCTCGTAGTCTTCTCCGGGAACCCCAGAACATCGCCAATCCGGCTCATACGTCCGGATGGGCTTCACACAGCATGCCTAAACCCATACTCACGCTTCCGGGTACTAAATGAAATTAACTGCGGGGACGTACACGTCAACCCGTCGGAGAGCACCCTTCCTCCACCCATTGGTGAAGGGGGGCCTCCATGCAAATATGTAAATTTAGGGTTTCACCCGCCCGAGTAGAAATTTCGTTACCCTTGGCGCGGATATTGGCGGAGTCGCGGCCGCGTATCTTGCACGAGGCTCGATGCCCGGTGAAGGGCTCCTAGCTGATTTTTCTGATGGCGGTTCCGGCCCAAACCCTCATCACAATCTTCTCCTGGCCGAACGTTGCTGGAGGAACCCGGTCCCTATTTCCTTGGTCGAGCCCTTGCTGGAGGAGGTGGAAAAATACATCCTCTTGCTCCGTTTTTCTGGTGGTGGCCGAGCCCTCGCAGGGAGGAGAACAATGACTCCCGATCTTCATTTTCCTGGCCGAGCCTAGCCGTATATGGACGATCAATGCCTTGCTCCAAGCGGCCGTGGTGGTGGTCGGGCTCCCTTCCCGGCCGAGCCCTGCTCCAGGCCGTGCCCTAGATCCAGGCCGTGCCCGGGCATCAGGCGGTCGTGCCTTGCCCCAGGCGGACGGCGTTTTCTCCAGGAGGCCGAGCCCCACCTGCAGGCGGCCGGCTCTTCTTCCTTTGCTGCTTCACCGAGAGAGAGGGAGAAATCGAGGAGATCGGGGAGAGGGAAAACCTGAGGCTGGCTCCTTTTTAATTTTTCCTGCCCGATGCCCTACCCTCTCCCTAAATCCCTCTCCCTCATCTATATATCTAAACGTATATATATATATAAACATATATATATATATATAATAAATATATATATAAACATATATATATAATAAATATATATTATAAATAAAATATATATATACATAGTAAATATATATATATATTTATAACTCAAAACTTAAAAACTCCACACGCGCGTACGAGAGCCCGCACGTCCTCGAACAGGGCTGCACCAAATCGTCGCTCGCAGTACGTCCCGAGCCCGCTCCCTGGGGAGGATCCCACTCGGCCGGGTACGGGGTTGTACATTTAAAGACTCATATGGGGAGGGGAGAGGCTGGCTCTTCAATGGCCATTAAGGCCATTAATGGCTACATTCGGCCATGGTAGAGGGGGCTGAACCAGGCCCTTGGTTGCCAGGGAAGCGGCTGTAAACTTCTCCCCTTCCCTAGGGGAGTTGAATTCAGCCATTAACGGTGGCCTTTGGCCTTTCCTTGGCCGAGCCCCTTCCTCCCCCCTTCATCCATTTTTCTCTCTCCTCCATAACCATGGAAATGAAGCTTACCCTCTCTCCTAGTCACCAGATTGACTTGGTCAATCTGGAGGTCTAGTGGCAGCCCATCAATACACATTATCTCCTAAAGAAGCCTCATGAGGAGGCTTGAACTTGGGCTAGCCTATTTGGGCTAGGTTGACCCAAGGTAGGCTTGGGTTGACCTTGGTCTTTTTTACCTTTTTGGTTGCCCCTAAAGAGTCCCTGGTGACCCATTAATCTACCCCAAGGTCTAGGTAGGGTTGGATGGGGCAGACTTGGCACCTTGGAGTTCACTTGACCATTGGTAAGGGAACTTTGACCACTTTAAGGCTAGAGTTGACTTGGGTCAACATGACCATTTGGGTTGACCCCAAGGGGTCCTTGGTGATCCCATGGCTTCCCCTGAGGTCTAGGAAGGGTTATGTACGGTTAACTTGCACTTTGGAGGTCACCTACCCTTAGTAAGGGTACATTGACCAGATTAGGGGCTTGAGTTGACTTGGATGAACTTGGCCTCTAGGGCTGAACCCAATGTGTCCTTAGTGACCCATTGGCATCACTTTAGGTCTAGGAAGACCTGGGCAAGGTTGGTTGGGCACATTAGAGGCCAACTCCCTTTGTTAGGGCACTTTGCCCAATTTAGGCCTATGGTGGTCCTAGGTCAAATTGGCCACTTTGGGTTGACTCCAATGGACCCTTAAGGCTCTAGTGGGCCCTCTGATAGGTTAGTGATGTTGTGGTATTATCATGGAGTCATGGTGAAGCCCTAAGGTCAAACCCTAGGTTTGGTGATGAGGTTGTGCCATAGGCAGACTAAGGTGATTCTCACCATGGCCTTTTATCACTTTGCCCTTTTTAGCTTCCTTGGGTTTTGTCATGACCTAGTCATGGCTAAAACCACTCTTAGGGGTCTAGTTGGAAATGAGATGTTACAATGACACCCAGGACTGGTGTCGACACATCCAACAGTCAAGTTTCAACACTTCAAGCAGATTTGTTTCATAAGTACGTAAATCAAGTCAGAGGGTCTGACAACTGTTAGAACTGTCAGATGTCAGTTATTAACCGAATCAGCCGATTACCTTTGACAAAGCATATATAGGGATCAACTCTTCAGAAAAGAGAGGGAGAAAAATTTGGCAAGTCCAGATCTAAGAATCTATCTGCTATAATACAGAAGGTGGAGCGAAGACGGAGCAAGAATCGTCTTCAACATTCTCCAGCCTACATCTACCCTAATTTTAACTTCAAGAAGATTTGAAAAGCTAAGAATGGCAGGATCAAATCTCTCACTTCAAGATTGTCACAACCCGTATTTTCACCACATATAATAACTTATCAGAGTAAGGGAAAATGCGCATCATGATGCCACGTCAGCAAGGGATAACTGCGGATGCTCTGGCAAACACCTACTTAATCATGAAGAAAGATTCTTTAAGTTATTTTAAGGTAAAATCAGTTTAAGTGCAGTAGTTAGTTGTATCCCTTAGTTTAGTGGCTCATCTAGTCCATGAATCGAAATATAATTATATGTTGTAGAAGATACTTGTTTAGATTGACTCCAACATCATACATGAGTATAAACGTCCCCAAAGGACAACTCATGCTATGCAAGACCCTATATTTATAATAGTAGTAAAGTTAGCTTTTACGGTCGCTAAATATAACAAGTTAGAGTTTTAAATTATGCAATGCATGAAGTAATAGTAGTAGATTTTATACTTGAAAGTACCTAACATGCATTCCTAGCATAAAACCTCCCAAAGAGCAAGTAATCTATATCCACATATAGAAAACTAAGCAACTAGCAAATATCTAAAAATAATAACTCTGTGGGCGTCAACAAACTGACACAAACCCACATACAACAAAGTATGTCTGAACCAGTAAAACAAAATAACCAACAAACTACCTCGCTAAGATGAGGAAACAACCACGACCAACACTGCCGCCCAGAAACTCCGAAACCAACTCTGCTATCTGCTAGTGCTCTGAACCTGAGGCATTCCAAAGACAGAACACCTCAGCAAGAAGGTACAAATGCTGGCAGAAAAATAAGCCAAAATAAATAAGGATGAAATGGGGTACCGACCCAAGACCAAAAGCACTAAAGTAAAGTACAAAAATAAACAAGACATCATCAGGAAAAAAAACTCTTACGTGATTCGTGACATACAATAATAGTACACCAGACGCACGAGGCTACATGACGACAACATGAATAAATCATAAGGAAAAAATTACAAAACCTTTATTAGACACTAGTGGTCGACTCTATCCAAAAACACAGGCGAGGTGGTCACTCAACTAGGCACACCCTCACGAATATAATATTCGTCTAACTACGAGGGAGTCTCATACTCTCCACTATACACCGTAGACGTCCAAAAACCTGGTAGACTTCCACATGGTACTAATAAAGGCATTAATCATTGCGGAGGGGGTCTCGTCCACTAACCCGCGCAATGAACAAAAACCCACAAAGAAACCACCACATATCTTGAGATTTGGCACGTCAGATTATACTTGACATTTCTAGATTCAAGACATGGTTAATCAACCATTAGGAACGATTTACAATCCTAGATAAACTTTAATACGTTCAATAACGATAGGTAAGGCGTTTAAAGCCATTAGTAAGACGCTACAAAAATGATTAAATATAACCTGATAAGATCGAGTTCATCATGACAAAATCTTACGACATCGAGTGATCATCAAGAAGGTTAATCATAGCAATAAATTGGAAGACAAAGTGCAGAAAATTTTAAAGAACATAAATACTTAGCCGTTACCATCAAATCGGATAAGAAGAAACGAGGGGAAACCACTACTTGTCTTGGTTTTACCGGAAAAGTTCTCCAATTCACTCCACGTCGCAGATCGGGGTGAAAGAAGATGGAGGAAGTTGAAATCTGGAAAAAATGGTCGAAATAAAGGTTAGGGCCGAAAACCCTAACAAGAAAACTCAAGAAATGGGAGAAGTTTTACCACGATGGCGTAGCTCTCGACGAGAGCTTTTCAGATCTATATTCGGTTGAAAATTTCGAGCACAGGAGCACCATTGGTGGCCATCGAAACATTCACGAACGGGAGGGAGTCGCCGCACAGATGGCTTCGGTTCGGTCTAAGGCGAGAGGAAGAAGATGAAGAAATTTACTTTCTTAATAATCTATCTATCGGAGGATATATATATATATATTATAAAAAGTTTTGTCTAAAACGGACTATTTACGAGCGTGTGCGCGGAAAACAAAAATAGAGGTTTAGGATTACTTCAAATCGAAAAGTGTCCAACATAACAGTTGTAGATCTCGTCGAAACAAACAAATTTTATGTTAATCATTTTGCCATACGACATGTTTTTGAACCTCAAAATGGTGCCTGAATGCAAACTATAATGGACTACTCGAGAACTAGATTACGAGTACTCGAGAGATAGAAAATAGGCTACTCTAGTAAGCAGAAATAGTCACTCGAGTATATAAAAAAGTACTCGAGTAAGCAGAAAACAGTCACTTGAGTATATAAAAAAGTACTCGAGTATATAAAGAAAACAACACTCGAGACAGAAAAAAATCACTCGAGTAGGTCCAATAATCACTCGAGTAAGAAGTAAGAGCAGCACTTGAGACAGAGAAAATTACTCGAGTAGGTCGAATAATCACTCGAGTAAGCAGTAAGAGCAGTACTCGAGACAGAGAAAATTACTCGAGTAATACAGATTTCACTCGAGAACAGTACTTTTGCAAATATATCCAAAAAATTAAACTATATAAATAAATAGTAAAAGACATTTTTCAATAGTACTATAATATTAAAAAAAATCATATTTATATATTTTGAATAAGGAAACAGGAGTTCAAAACGGAGGCCCAAACACCTGTCGAATTAAACGAAATTCGCACCGTAAGCGAATACTGACGCTACGAACACAACGGCGAAGTCAAAACTAAAATCGGATGAGCCATTCTCGAGATATAAATTTTCGAAGTTTACCGCAAACATAAATTCCACAAAACTTCGGAAAATCGCCGAGTCCCAAATATCGCTCGGATCGCGACGAAACTTGACGAGCAAGTCCAAAAATTACTTAACTTAAATTTAAAAAGCAAAATTTTCCCATTACAATACGAATTCGGCCGACTCGACCGCACGGACGCGAAAATGCCTTAACGACATTGCGCTATCAACTGGACGTTAAAAGTAATGCCACGATGTAATAAATATGACGATACCCATTCAAATAAAATCATCGAAAAATCGGGGGTGTTACAGTCACTCCCCCTAAAAAGAAGTTCTGTCCCGAAACTTAATGCAACTCTAAAACCAAACGAAAACGATAAAATCAAACATAAGTGAAAATATAAAGACATACCCAAAACTAAGATAAGAGGTGTGGATGAGATTCCCTCATTGTCGATTCAAATTCCCACGTCGCACACTCGACGTCTTGATTTTTCCAAAGAATCTTGACCATATGGATGAGAAAGTTCAGATGTATGCTTGATACTACCTGAAGGTGTTAGTTAGATCAGATGTACTCTAGAGGGGGGGTGAATAGAGTATGTTGGTGATTTTAAAACTTTTACAACTGTTGTTGTAATTTAGGTGTGTGTGCAGGGAAGCAAATACAATAAACCAAGATGCAGTAATTATCTAATCACAGCACATTCACAGAGCAAGGCCAGAAAACAAAAAGGAAAAAAAAGCAACCAGACGACACAAGAATTTTATAGTGGTTCCCCAAATCTGGGTAGTCCACTCTTCTACCACCCTGGTAGGAATCCAGTGTAGGAAGGGGTTGATCAGGTGTCCTGGCACCAATGGGGTTTTGATCAGGTTCCCAAAAACCAAACACTCAAGTCTTTTGGAGGGAGACTTGCAACCAGAATAATTTTGAAGGGAATTAAAACCCTGTACAGAGGTGGAGTGAGAGGGTGATGAGATCTTCTCTTTCTCAAGTCAAATGAGAAGACTTATGGATTGTTGTTTAGCAGCTTTGCTCCCCCTGAGATGTAGAATGAATCAGGAAGAATGTTGGAGCACTGCTTCAGGGTGATAGGTCTTCAAAGACATAGAATTCCAGGTCCAAAGAAAGTCTCCAGGAACTTCTTGTGATTGATATGAATGTATTGTCTTTGAAGTTATCCTGAGTAAAAGCAGATGAAGAAGACTCTTGATATTGATATAGTGTTCTTCTTCTTCTTCTTCTTGATCAGTTTCTCTCTGGGCCAAGAATGAATTCCTTTTTCTGTGTTATCTGAATCACCGTCTGTCTTTTTTTTTTGTTGTGTATCTCTGTATTACTCACTCCTTCTGTATATCTCCATGTCTCATAAGAACCATTCAAATTTTGAATATAGAGCAGTAATGGCAGACGGCCTGAAAAGGAAGCCCCAATTAATTATTTTCCCAACTGTTTCCATGGGAAAATGGCATGTAATAATCCAAGATTAACTTCGCATTGTAACAGTAGTATTCTGGGAAGAACTGCCATTAAATGTTCAGGAATCATCGCCATGGAATGAGACAGGAACGGAAGAAGACCTAGTCTGGAATCGTCGACCGAAGAACATAATTCGTCAAACTGAGTTTTGAGTTTGTCGAGCTGAGCATGATTTCGTCGAGCTAAGCTGAGTTCGTCGAGTTGAGCTGAGTTCGTCGAGCTGACAGTCTTCATTCGTTGAACAGACAATCTTCAATATCAGACAAACATTATTCGTTGAGCAGAGTGTAACATCCCATGTTACTTCTAGACCCCTCAACTTAGATTGGGTTAGGCATGGGGTGAGATTTGAGGAGACCAACTAAGTTGACCCTAGGTAGTGGGTGGTAGCCATGTGGGGCCCACTATAAGACCATAGTCAAACTAGGTCAAACTAGCCTAAGTGGGGACCCTAGCCACACCATGACCCCACCACATTGCCCTAACCCTAAAAACAATCTAAGTGGACCCTAGGGTATGTCACTGGGTCAACATTTTGACCCCAGTTGATCAAGGTCAACCTTGGGCTTAAATTGGTCAAACCCACACTCATAGGCCCAATTAACCTAAGTGGGGCACCCCCTTGACCCAAACCAAGTTGGGTGGTGCCACTAGACCCATTTCCACCAAGTGGGTCAGTCCACCCACCATAGTTGACCAGTCAACCCCAAAAGTCAATTTGGTCAACAATTTGACCTAAGGAATGAAATGAAGGCCAAGTCATTCCCCCTTGGACCAAGCCCACCAAAATTGGCCCATAGTCAGCCCAAGTGAACAAGACCAGCCCTACCCCTCTAAATCAGGAGAGAGAATACATGCAAGGGGGTAAAATTGGAATTTTTAGGAGAAGAGGAGAGAGAAAGAGGAATGAAGGAAATGGTGGCCACATGGCCACCCCATCAGCTGACTTAGGCTGCCCAAGACCAGGTGGCTGACCTCCCCTCTTTAATTCCAGCAGGAAACCAGGGCTGTGAGCCACATGGCTGCTGGGTGAAACCTCCAAAGCTCAAAACCGAGCTAACATTGGAGTTATCTCCACTTATAGGCCACCTCAGTCCAAACAGAGCTCACCATTAGCTTCAGAAGGCCGAGAGGAGTGGAATTCGACTACTTACTCATGGAGAACGGTGGAGAATTGAACTTTCGGGGAGGAGCTCGCTGGCGCACCACCACCACGGCAAACCGCCGCCTGACCCGCAACCAAGCCCTGATTCAGGTGCGTTTCACTTCACCTCTACCCGTACTAGCTTCTTAGATCAAATAGGCGAGATATCGGGCTCAATTGAGCCCGATGCCATGTGAGAAAATCGAGAGAATTCCAAGTTTCTGAAACCGCTCGGGATCGCCGTCGCCGCCGTCTCCCGCCGCCCCATCGCCGGGAAATGATAGCCACCACCACCGTGAAGGTGATGGCACCGTTGGCCGGAGGTGGCGACGTCTCAGCTGGCCGGAAACCGCCGGCAAAATCACTCCAGGTCGGCTCGATCTCAGCCGTTGGCTGGAGGTAGACGATGACTAGATCCCGTTGGATCTTACTTCAAGATTCGTGCTACAGAATAAATGATTCATTTCAATTTAATATATGAATAGTAACATTTCATGTCACACTTTTTCAGTACTTTTGCATGTTAAATTTAGGCCTCTTAGAGGCATTTCCAGAACTTAGGCCCTTAATGAAAGGTGTAGCATAGTGCCACCCTAAACTTACATTTTGGTGTAGTGTACAGTCCTGTAGGACATTTCTCCTAGGACTGGTCTTAGAATAGGGCAGAAAATATATTGGATGCCCTGGTCTCAATATTAGTCACCATGGCCCCACATTTTGGGCACATGCATGAGTAGGGCATACTTACCTCCTGCCAAAAGTTAGGAATTTTTGGAAAACATTTTCCTATAGTTTTTGGTAACATATCAAAATTTAAATAAATGGCATATATGGAGTTCTACTCCTCCCCATGGCCCCAAATTTTGGTGGTGGGTCAGTGGGGTCATCCTTGGTGCATGATAAAATTTTCAGCACCTTGGGTTCACTGCATGTTGGGGAATCCACTTGCATGTACTAGCCTATGTTTAACCTTGGTGTGCAAATAGCAAAAATGCAATTTGGTGAATTTAGCCCAATGGTGACATGCATGAGTCATGAAATTATTTACAGTGGTTCATTAGGGTAAACTTCACTCCTCAAATTAATAAGGGAATTTTTGGAATCAAAATTCCATTTATTGGAATTTATTTTAAAAATAGCTATTTTGGCATTAAAAATTGGAAAATAGGATTTATTCAAGTACAAATCCAAACAACTTTGCCAAGGCATAGATTACATCACATTTGACTTAGGAAAATTATGATTTCTCTGTTTTGAAGAACTTTGGAGTAGATACCCTAAATTTCTCATTTTACCCTTATCATGATAATTCTTGAAATGATGGATTTATACCTCTGAAAAATTTGGAATTTATTCTACTGTTACAAAATGTTGTTATAAGTTTATCACAAATTTCTCAGAATTTAATGGATGCATTACTTGTGTTAAATTAGTACAATGGCATTTTGGTAAATATATTATATTGGAATCCCATAGGCCATCTTACATTAAATGTTGATGATTCTCTGTCAATAGCCATAATTTAGTGTTCTAAAGGCTCTGTACTTTTTCTGGAATTTTTGAGTATATAATGCTTATACTTCATTTGGAAAATGGAATTTTTGTGGAATTGATATTAAATTGAAAATGATAATAAATAGTTTAAGGAAAATTATGAAATTCTGTAGGCAGTAATATTTTGTCAATATACATCTCAGGAAAAATTCCCTAGGTCAGTGGATACTTAATCAAACTACTTCATGTGTAAAGTGACCTAGCATTTGAATTAAAAGAATTAATTAAAGGACTATTTGGCCAAGGAAAATTACGAGAATTCTTAGGGTAGTTCCCTTAGTCCATAACACCTTAGGATAAAAATTTAGGGGCAAGATGCCTTAAGGTTTGGAAGATCACAATTCTAGGGTAGGCATAGGTCATGGTCTGCATATAACACAAATAGGTCCTGCCTTAGGGGAATTACCAGGGGATTGATTATCGGCAGAAATAAGAGAGAGTTCAACATGAGTAACCCTGGTGGGTAGAGTTGTCTTAGTGAGAGATTAAATGCAAGTCTTAGCTAGCAACTGGAGCGGGGATCGGAGGAAGACCGTCGTTTTCCCGGTAATACCTTAAGTTACTAGGGTTATACTAAAGCAATAGGGAGAGCTGGGGAGATACATGGGTAGCCATCAACTTTTATAAATATCCTTGCGAAAGGGAACGCTGGGCGTAATCCCAACACAGTTCCTAGTGCCCCTTGAGAGCCCTTCACAGGGAATACCGGGGGCAGTCCTGGGATTAACCTTAAATCTCTAAGTATAATAAACTGTAGACAAGAGTAGTATAATAGGTTAGGACATTGACGTACCTTCTCGCCCGTGTGGGGTTGGAGAGATTCATGATATATGCTCACCCGTTTTGGGGTTTGAGGGAGTTGGCATAAAGGCACTGATGTGCGTTCTCATCCGGGTTTGGGTTTGAGGGATTCAGGACGGGTTTTGGTCCTGCGAGCGGAAGGCTCGGTATGAAGTACTTGAATGTGCATAAATATCGTGGCGGGGCATGCGGTACTGGCCGTTCGTCACACCGATGGCAGTACAGTGCACCAGGCGGTTGTGGGAGTTAGAGGGGCGAGTGGGTTGTTTTACACTGCGGTCTGGAGGACGACCCCCGATAACACACATCCGACCCAACAAGACTGACGGGTTTGTCAGCAAAGTACGTACGCGAGACTCTAGAGTGCACCTTGGACGTGTACAGAGGCGTATGAGAGGGGTCTAAGGCTTGGTAGTGTGCATACCGGTCTAGAAGCGGAGACGCCCGCTCCGCTGCTGCCGTAGCCACAGCGGTGGTACCCGAGAGTGATGCTAGCTCTCAAAAAGTGGGAACTAAAGGTCTGTGTGCACAGAGTCGTTGTATGTGAGTTGCACTTGCCTGCGCATAAAATTGCATCATATCATTCATTCATATTAGGTCATACGTTTCATAGATCCTCATCATATAAATTAGTATGGGCTCTTTTATATGATAAGTTAAATTTCCTGGAAATCCTAACTTATATATTTGTATGGGCATTTATATAAGTTAGGGTACGTTTGTGATGATAGCATAGTGGTAGCTTAGCTTATTTACTTGTTCATGTTACTGTTCTTTACTTTCCTTTACTGCACCGCTCTTACTTATTACTTGTACCATACTTAGAACTGCTAGAGTAGGATTACATTACTTATTACAGCTCTAGTTAGATATTGTCACCTGCTTCCACTTTGTTACCCCTTGTTGTCCTCCGCTTCGTCCTCCCGCTCGGTGCCTAGGAGATGCGGGGCGAGGTGCGGAGGAAACGACTTAGTCTTTTTGACTAATGGTCGGTGACCAACTATTTTTAGGAGCCCGTGGAGATGGAGCACCAGCACGTCGAGGAGGCAGGGCATGAGGAGCAGATACCACTTCAGCAGGCTACTACCACTACTGTGCGTCCTCAGGTGGGACGAGATCTGATGATCTAGTTTAGCTTCCGCTTATACTATTTTGTGAGAGAGAGATTTGATGTACTGGGCATAAGCCCTTTTTACTCTTTCTTCTGTACTATTCTGTGAACTATTGATGTACTATTCATTTCCTTTATATGATTGTACTGTGACTTGTGGACTGATGGCATTTATTTACAGTTTACTTCTTTCTTCTCATGTTGGCCTACAGGTTTATGATCGTACTAGCCGGCAGGATCGGCGTGTTGCGGTGTCGACTAACCCGTGAGTTAGTGCCACCGTAAGACGGCGGTTCTGGGCATAAGATCCGGTAGCCCTCCTTGGTAAGGGGGATGGGGGTCTTACAAACTGGTATCAATGGAATAACGATCATAAGAGAAAGAAGTCCACAACATGGGACCACCCCCGCCCGAGCATTAGTTTGCGGACAAACTATGCAGCGGAAGCAGTGGTGTGCCCATGTGTAAAGTCACATAAATGGTCCACGAAGTACAATGTGTTAGGCTGGTTTTGATTTTTTTTTTTACCTTACCTTTATGCAACCTCCACAGGTCGCAGCGCCGCAAAATGTGGCTCCTCCACCTCCAGCTACCACTCCATTCCTACATACGGAGATGGGGCAGACCCTGACGGCGATTTTGGATGCCTTTAGAGCCCAGCAAGTCCCGACTCCACAGCCAAATCCGGGGTCGAGCTGGCTGAGTGCATTCAAGAGCCTGTCCCCACCGACGTACCGCGGGACAGAGGATGCGGTGAAGACAGAAGAATGGCTGGAGGCCATACACGAGATCTTAGCGGGCATCAGCTGCCCAGTCGGCCAGGCAGTACCTCTAGCCACCTCTGTGCTAGAGGCCCACGCGAAGAGATGGTGGAAGTCAGTCCGGGAGTCTACTTATGCGGACTTTGAGCTGTCAGAAATATCTTGGGAAGAGTTTGGCGATGTGTTTCTGGAGCACTTCGTCTCTGCTACGGACAGAGATGCTTTGGAGGAGAGATTTTTGAACCTCAAGCAGGGGACCAGATCAGTGATAGAGTACCAGAGAGAGTTCTCCCACTTGGCCAGGTTCGCGGGGATTCAGGACACCGACGATAGGAGGTATGCGAAGAGGTTCTACCGGGGCCTCAGGGATGATCTGAGGCAGGCTCTGTTATTCATTTCTCATGGAACAACCAGGCAGATCATCGAGATGGCGAAGAAGCTGGAGGCTGACCAGCTGATGGTGCGAGCCGGAGGGAAGAGACCATTTGATGGATCGACATCAGGTGAGAGCAGTAGGGGCTCTCAGAGGGGCAGGACCATTGGATACAGGAGGGGTGGGGGACGTCGTCGTCCCAACTTCAGGCAGGAGCAGGGGCCTCCTCCAGCTTTGGCTCCCCCACCTCTACAGATGCATGATCCAAGGAGACAGGATGACCGAGGCCACCGACAAGTGGTTTGTTATGGATGCCGCCAGCCTGGGCACATCAGGTCGGAGTGCCCGCACCGATTCCATCCCCCTCCTCCTCCTCCGCCTCCAGTGGCCCCTGTACAGCAGGGCTGAGGATGAGGACGAGGATGAGGCCGAGGCCGGGGATATCATGGCAGGAGGCGCGAGCAGGAACAGATATACGCCTTGGACCTCACAGAGCCAAGGAATCCCGAGGAGGTTATTACAGGTACTTGAAGTTAATTATGAATTTTCTTGGATTTCCAATGATATATATTTAGTACCTGGAACTATAGGATAACAATTAACTTTCACATAAACAAACCTCAGGCATAGTCATGATCAGCGGCAAGCCCGCTCATACTCTTTTCGACACGGGTGCTTCACACTCGTTCGTATCCGAGGCCTTCATCGACGCACTCGAAGGCGTGGAGAGGTTCCCTGGACTAGAGATGAGGGTACGTCTACCCGATGGATCGGAGCTGCGGACCACTGCACATTGTGATATGGAGGCCGAGATTGGCGGCAAGGCATTTGAGGCGCCGGCGACAATCCTGAAGCTGCAGGACTTTGATTTGATCTTGGGCATGGCCTGGTTGCATCGGAACCATGCCCAGATAGATTGCCCGTCCAGGAGGATCACGCTGAGACATGGCGACTCCCATGTCATCGTTGAAGGTATCCAGCCTATTTGCCACCTACTGTTATCTTCTGTACAGGCTGTGAAGGCCCATGAGCAGGGTGAAGAAGTGTATCTTGTCTGCTTCGAGATGGTGGGAACAGGAGCGACTATCTCAGATATTCCGGTGGTCCGGGATTTCTCCGACGTATTCCCGGAGAAATTGCCCAGGCTACCGCCTGCTAGAGACTTGGATTTCAGGATTCAGCTAGTACCGGGAGCGAAGCCGGTGTCCCGGGCACCCTACAGGATGGCTCCTAGGGAGTTAGCAGAATTCAGGACTCAACTACAGGAGCTAGTCGAGTCAGGATTTGTGCGGCCTAGTTCATCGCCATGGGGAGCGCCAGTTCTATTTGTGAAGAAGAAGGACGGATCACTGCGATTATGTATAGATTACCGGGAGCTGAACCGGTTGACGGTCCGCAACACCTATCCTCTGTCTCGGATAGATGAGTTATTTGACTAGCTACAGGGAGCCTTCTGGTTCTCCAAGTTAGATCTGCGATCCGGATACTATCAGCTCCGTATCAGGGAGGAGGACATACCGAAGACGGCATTCAGTTCGCGCTATGGATTATACGAATTCACGGTGATGCCTTTTGGGCTCACGAATGCTCCTGCTGCATTCATGAGTTTAATGAACCGTGTTTTCGAGCCTTTCTTAGACCGCTTCGTGATTGTATTCATCGACGACACCCTTATTTATTATCGGACTCAGGAGGAGCATACGGAGCACTTGACACAGGTCTTGCAGAGGCTGAGGGAGACCCAGATGTACGCAAAATTTTCAAAGTGCCAGTTCTGGTTGCAGGAGGTGGCATTCCTAGGGCACACGATCAGTGGGGCTGGGTTAGCAGTGGACCCGACCAAGATAGAGACAGTGAGGGATTGGCCACGGCCGAAGACCGCATCTGACATCCGCAGTTTCTTGGGACTAGCAGGCTATTACCGCAAGTTCGTGGAGGGGTTCTCGAGGATAACACTCCCCCTCACATCCTTGACGAAGAAGGATGCAGATTTTGTTTGGTCAGAGCGGTGTGAGACGGCTTTTCAGGAGCTGAAGGACCGACTCATCTCATCCCCCATCCTTGCACTTCCATCCGGGAGCGAAGGATTCCAGATCTACACGGACGCCTCTTATCAGGGGATGGGTGCAGTCCTAATGCAGCATGGACACGTTATTGCTTATGCTTCGAGACAGTTGAAGAAGCATGAGCATAACTATCCAGTACATGATCTAGAGCTCGAGGCTGTGGTTTTTGCCCTAAAGATATGGAGACATTATTTATACGGGATTCATTGTGACATCTTTTCAGATCACAAGAATCTCAAGTATATTGATACGCAGAAGGACCTAAACCTGAGACAGAGGAGGTGGCTGGAGTTCCTCTATGATTATGACTACAAGATCCACTATCACCTGGGGAAAGCGAACACGGTTGCGGATGCTTTGAGCAGGAGGGCCGGCACTTCTGGACCGGAGCCCCGATTGATGTCTATAGAGCTGCTTCAGATGATTGAGGACATGCACATTACCGTGGTGTCCGAGGCCGAGCCAGTGGTATATAGAGAGTATTTGAGCTCCGTGATCAGCTGCGATGATATACAGGAGCGCATCCGAGCACATCAGAGGCTGGATGCTGCGTTACAGCCGATTTTCAGTGCCCTAGAGAGGGGCAAGGTCGAGGACTACACGTTGCAGGATGATCTTCTTCGGTTCCGGGGGCGCATCTACATACCAGCAGGAGGCAGTATCCGGGAGGACATACTCCGGGAGGCACATTGCTCGAGATATTCAGTACACCCCGGCATCACCAAGATGTGGGCAGATTTGCGGAGATCTATGTATTGGCCCGGGATGAAGAGGGAGATCACGGATTTTGTGACCCATTGCGAGACCTGCCAGCGTGTGAAGGCGGAATGCAAGAGCCCGGGAGGTTTACTACAGCCACTGCCAGTTCCAGAGTGGAAGTTCGAGGACATTGCTATGGACTTCGTACACGGATTGCCTCGCTCCCACTCTGGGCATGATTCTATATGGGTTATAGTGGACAGATTGACCAAGGTAGCGCGGTTTATTCCAGTTCGGAAGGATGCCCCAGTTGCAGTCCTGGTGAGACTATTTGTGGAGCAGTACATCAGATATCATGGTATCCCCAGGACTATTGTTTCGGACCGTGATGGTCGGTTCACTTCGAGCGAGTGGAGGTCTGTGCATGCTTATTTGGGATCTCGGCTTACCTTTAGTACCGCCTTCCACCCGCAGACCGACGGACAGACCGAGCGGACCATCCGGACCATGGAGGACCTGCTCAGATTATGCATATTGGATACGGGGAGGCCTTGGGAGAGGCTGCTGCCATTGATCGAGTTCTCGTATAATAACAGCCACCAGGCTAGCATCAGGATGGCTCCGTACGAGGCTCTTTATGGGAGGAGATGCCGGACACCGCTATCATGGGTACAGGATGTGGATACCAGGGCTCTGGGATCTGATTATATAGAGGACACTGAGGCTCAGATTCGATTGATCAGGGATCGGCTACTGGAGGCCCAGAGCAGGCAGGCAAAGTATTATGATGCTCGGCACCGGCAGGTGGAGTTCCAGGTTGGAGACAGGGTATTCTTGAAGATACGTCCGGTACACGGTGTTTCACGGGTGCGGAGGCACAAGAAGCTTAGTCCACGATACATGGGGCCCTACCTGATCCGGGAGCGGATCGGCCCCTTAGCTTACCGACTGCAGCTGCCACCGGAGTTGGGTGCACTACATGACGTCTTCCATGTCTCTTCCTTACGGAGAGCTCTCCTTCGGCCGGAGCAGCACATCACTACTACAGCCGGACCGGTAGAGCCTGATAGATCAGTGAGATTGGAGCCGATCCGGATTGACGATACAGCCATCCGAGTGTTGCGGAAGAAGAAGGTTCCCCTTGTGAAGGTGCTGTGGTCCAACCATGGACGGGAAGAGCACACTTGGGAGCCGAGAGATCTGATGCTGGAGCAACACCCGGAGCTATTCGCATCAGGTACATTTAAGTTATGCTTTTAAGATTCTTGATAATTCTTGCAATTCGAACCCCGTAGACCCGAACTTAAATTTCGGGGACGAAATTATTTTCTTGTTTATTGGAATTTGTAACATCCCATGTTACTTCTAGACCCCTCAACTTAGATTGGGTTAGGCATGGGGTAAGATTTGAGGAGACCAACTAGGTTTGACCATAGGTAGTGGGTGGTAGCCATGTGGGGCCCACTATAAGACCATAGTCAAACTAGGTCAAACTAGCCTAAGTGGGGACCCTAGCCACACCATGACCCCACCACATTGCCCTAACCCTAAAAACAATCTAAGTGGACCCTAGGGTATGTCACTGGGTCAACATTTTGACCCTAGTTGACCAAGGTCAACCTTGGGCTTAAATTGGTCAAACCCACACTCATAGGCCCAATTAACCTAAGTGGGGCACCCCCTTGACCCAAACCAAGTTGGGTGGTGCCACTAGACCCATTTCCACCAAGTGGGGTCAGTACACCCACCATAGTTGACCAGTCAACCCCAAAAGTCAATTTGGTCAACAATTTGACCTAAGGAATGAAATGAAGGCCAAGTCATTCCCCCTTGGACCAAGCCCACCAAAATTGGCCCATAGTCAGCCCAAGTGAACAAGACCAGCCCTACCCCTCTAAATCAGGAGAGAGAATACATGCAAGGGGGTAAAATTGGAATTTTTAGGAGAAGAGGAGAGAGAAAGAGGAATGAAGGAAATGGTGGCCACATGGCCACCCCATCAGCTGACTTAGGCTGCCCAAGACCAGGTGGCTGACCTCCCCTCTTTAATTCCAGTAGGAAACCAGGGCTGTGAGCCACATGGCTGCTGGGTGAAACCTCCAAAGCTCAAAACCGAGCTAACATTGGAGTTATCTCCACTTATAGGCCACCTCAGTCCAAACAGAGCTCACCATTAGCTTCAGAAGGCCGAGAGGAGTGGAATTCGACTACTTACTCATGGAGAACGGTGGAGAATTGAACTTTCGGGGAGGAGCTCGCCGGCGCACCACCACCACGGCAAACCGCCGCCTGACCCGCAGCCAAGCCCTGATTCAGGTGCGTTTCACTTCACCTCTACCCGTACTAGCTTCTTAGATCAAATAGGCGAGATATCGGGCTCAATTGAGCCCGATGCCATGTGAGAAAATCGAGAGAATTCCAAGTTTCTGAAACCACTCGGGATCGCCGTCGCCGCCGTCTCCCGCCGCCCCATCGCCGGGAAATGATAGCCACCACCACCGTGAAGGTGATGGCACCGTTGGCCGGAGGTGGCGACGTCTCAGCTGGCCGGAAACCGCCGGCAAAATCGCTCCAGGTCGGCTCGATCTCAGCCGTTGGCTGGAGGTAGACGATGACCAGATCCCGTTGGATCTTACTTCAAGATTCGTGCTACAGAATAAATGATTCATTTCAATATAATATATGAATAGTAACATTTCCTGTCACACTTTTTCAGTACTTTTGCATGTTAAATGTAGGCCTCTTAGAGGCATTTCCAGAACTTAGGCCCTTAATGAAAGGTGTAGCATAGGGCCTTACCTTTAATTTGCCACCCTAAACTTACATTTTGGTGTAGTGTACAGTCCTGTAGGACATTTCTCCTAGGACTGGTCCTAGAATAGGGCAGAAAATATATTGGATGCCCTGGTCTCAATATTAGTCACCATGGCCCCAAATTTTGGGCACATGCATGAGTAGGGCATACTTACCTCCTGCCAAAAGTTAGGAATTTTTGGAAAACATTTTCCTATACTTTTTGGTAACATATCAAAATTTAAATAAATGGCATATATGGAGTTCTACTCCTCCCCATGGCCCCAAATTTTGGTGGTGGGTCAGTGGGCTCATCCTTGGTGCATGATAAAATTTTCAGCACCTTGGGTTCACTGCATGTTGGGGAATCCACTTGCATGTGCTAGCCTATGTTTAACCTTGGTGTGCAAATAGCAAAAATGCAATTTGGTGAATTTAGCCCAATGGTTACATGCATGAGTCATGAAATTATTTACAGTGGTTCATTAGGGTAAACTTCACTCCTCAAATTAATAAGGGAATTTGTGGAATCAAAATTCCATTTATTGGAATTTATTTTAAAAATAGCTATTTTGGCATTAAAAATTGGAAAATAGGATTTATTCAAGTACAAATCCAAACAACTTTGCCAAGGCATAGATTACATCACATTTGACTTAGGAAAATTATGATTTCTCTGTTTTGAAGAACTTTGGAGTAGATACCCTAAATTTCCCATTTTACCCTTATCATGATAATTCTTGAAATGATGGATTTATACCTCTGAAAAATTTGGAATTTATTCTACTGTTACAAAATGTTGTTATAGGTTTATCACAAATTTCTCAGAATTTAATGGATGCATTACTTGTGTTAAATTAGTACAATGACATTTTGGTAAATATATTATATTGGAATCTCATAGGCCATCTTACATTAAATGTTGATGATTCTCTGTCAATAGCTATAATTTAGTGTTCTAAAGGCCCTGTACCTTTTCTGGAATTTTTGAGTATATAATGCTTATACTTCATTTGGAAAATGGAATTTTTGTGGAATTGATATTAAATTGAAAATGATAATAAATAATTTAAGGAAAATTATGAAATTCTGTAGGCAGTAATATTTTGTCAATATACATCTCAGGAAAAATTCCCTAGGTTAGTGGATACTTAATCAAACTACTTCATGTGTAAAGTGACCTAGCATTTGAATTAAAAGAATTAATTAAAGGACTATTTGGCCAAGGAAAATTACGAGAATTCTTAGGGTAGTTCCCTTAGTCCATAACACCTTAGGATAAAAATTTAGGGGCAAGATGCCTTAAGGTTTGGAAGATCACAATTCTAGGGTAGGCATAGGTCATGGTCTGCATATAACACAAATAGGTCCTGCCTTAGGGGAATTACCAGGGGATTGATTATCGACAGAAATAAGAGAGAGTTCAACATGAGTAACCCTGGTGGGTAGAGTTGTCTTAGTGAGAGATTAAATGCAAGTCTTAGCTAGCAACTGGAGACGGGATCGGAGGAAGACCGTCGTTTTCCCGGTAATACCTTAAGTTACTAGGGTTATACTAAAGCAATAGGGAGAGCTGGGGAGATACATGGGTAGCCATCAACTAAAATAAATATCCTTGCGAAAGGGAACGCTGGGCGTAATCCCAACACAGTTCCTAGTGCCCCTTGAGAGCCCTTCACAGGGAATACCGGGGGCAGTCCTGGGATTAACCTTAAATCTCTAAGTATAATAAACTGTAGACAAGAGTAGTATAATAGGTTAGGACATTGACGTACCTTCTCGCCCGTGTGGGGTTGGAGAGATTCATGATATATGCTCACCCGTTTTGGGGTTTGAGGGAGTTGGCATAAAGGCACTGATGTGCGTTCTCACCCGGGTTTGGGTTTGAGGGATTCAGGACGGGTTTTGGTCCTGCGAGCGGAAGGCTCGGTATGAAGTACTTGCATGTGCATAAATATCGTGGCGGGGCATGCGGTACTGGCCGTTCGTCATACCGATGGCAGTACGGTGCACCAGGCGGTTGTGGGAGTTAGAGGGGCCAGTGGGTTGTTTTACACTGCGGTCTGGAGGACGACCCCCGATAACACACATCCGACCCAACAAGACTGACGGGTTTGTCAGCAAAGTACGTACGCGAGACTCTAGAGTGCACCTTGGACGTGTACAGAGGCGTATGAGAGGGGTCTAAGGCTTGGTAGTGTGCATACCGGTCTAGAAGCGGAGACGCCCGCTCCGCTGCTGCCGTAGCCACAGCGGTGGTACCCGAGAGTGATGCTAGCTCTCAAAAAGTGGGAACTAAAGGTCTGTGTGCACAGAGTCGTTGTGTGTGAGTTGCACTTGCCTGCGCATAAAATTGCATCATATCATTCATTCATATTAGGTCATACGCTTCATAGATCCTTATCATATAAATTAGTATGGGCTCTTTTATATGATAAGTTAAATTTCCTGGAAATCCTAACTTATATATTTGTATGGGCATTTATATAAGTTAGGGTACGTTTGTGATGATAGCATAGTGGTAGCTTAGCTTATTTACTTGTTCATGTTACTGTTCTTTACTTTCCTTTACTGCACCGCTCTTACTTATTACTTGTACCATACTTAGAACTGCTAGAGTAGGATTACATTACTTATTACAGCTCTAGTTAGATATTGTCACCTGCTTCCACTTTGTTACCCCTTATTGTCCTCCGCTTCGTCCTCCCGCTCGGTGCCTAGGAGCTGCGGGGCGAGGTGCGGAGGAAACGACTTAGTCTTTTTGACTAATGGTCGGTGACCAACTATTTTTAGGAGCCCGTGGAGATGGAGCACCAGCACGTCGAGGAGGCAGGGCATGAGGAGCAGATACCACTTTAGCAGGCTACTACCACTACTGTGCGTCCTCAGGTGGGACGAGATCTGATGATCTAGTTTAGCTTCCGCTTCTACTATTTTGTGAGAGAGAGATTTGATGTACTGGGCATAAGCCCTTTTTACTCTTTCTTTTGTACTATTCTGTGGACTATTGATGTACTATTCATTTCCTTTATATGATTGTACTGTGACTTGTGGACTGATGGCATTTATTTACAGTTTACTTCTTTCTTCTCATGTTGGCCTACAGGTTTATGATCGTACTAGCCGGCAGGATCGGCGTGTTGCGGTGTCGACTAACCCGTGAGTTAGTGCCACCGTAAGACGGCGGTTCTGGGCATAAGATCCGGTATCCCTCCTTGGTAAGGGGGAGGGGGGTCTTACACAGAGAACTAAATTCGTCGAGCTGAGAACCAAATTCGTCGACCTGAGAAAAGTTCTGGACTAAGACGAAATACTCTGCATCTGCTGAAATGCTGTGTCGACACAAATTGGTGTCGACAGATTGATCTTGGTGTCGACATAAGCTGGTGTCGACTGATATCCTGGTGTCGACACAAATCCTCTAGTGTCGACATAAGCTGGTGTCGACTGAAATCCTGGTGTCGACATAAGCTGGTGTCGACTGAAACCCTGGTGTCGACATAAGCTGGTGTCGACTGAAATCCTGGTGTCGACACAAATCGTCTGGTGTCGACTCAAACCCTAAGTGTCGACACAGATTCTCTGAGTACGAAAATCGTCGAGTAGAGATTAGTATTCGTCGACCTGAGAAGCTGTGAACTTGAGGTCCAAGTTCGTCAAGCTCAGAATATAATTCGTCGACCGAAGCTTGATGTTGGACTTAGAGAAATTCTGAAGTAGTCCTGATAATGCTTGAAGTAGAATCCCGGTGTTCGTCGAACAAAGAACATAGTTCGTCGAGCTCAGCACTACGAATTGTCTCACGATCGTCGAGCGCAGAACTCCCTTCGTCGAGCTGAGTTTGATGAACGTCGAACTCATTTCACTTAGTCTGAAAATTGATAGATCTGGAGTTCCTGATGGTCTTGAGGAAGGCTGGTCCATCTGAAGTTGAGATAAAGGACTGTCCTAGACTCTAAGACAAAAACATGACCCAGACTATACATGATGGGTCACATCCTAAGTAAGTGGACCTAGCCCAAATCAACTAGGGATCCAACAATCTCCCCCTATTTGGGTGAGGTCACTAACAAAGACTCCAAGCAAAGAACCAACTGAAAAACAAAGCAAAATTGAGAAATATATCTGGCAGAGAATTTACAACACATGCATCAGATATATATATATATATACATACAGGCTTTATTTTAATATAAGATATAGTCTGAAATAGAAGCAGAAATGAAAATAACCACAAAATTACTTCTCTATCTTCTTCTGTTTTAGCTTGTCTTCTGGTGCTTTATCTCCTGGCTTTTTGAAAATGATTTCCCTATTGGGATCTGAAGCTTGATCCTTGGTCATAGTCATGTCAACTGCGCCTATAATGTTCAGTGAAGTGGCTCTGGGGACAACTGCTTCTGGGTGAAGATGCATGTACTCATCAACATTGAGTAGCTTGTTTGCTTTCCCAAATCTCTTTAGCTCATCTCTCCTGTACTGAGACATAGTAGTTAAGCCTGTTGTGTCCTTACCTTCAGCTTTAGCTTTGTTGATTAGAGATAAGTCAATGATCTCATGGAACCTTGCCATTCTGGCTGTGTTGGTTGTTTCTGGATCTTCAGGAGGAGAATAGGGCCTTTCAGCTTCATGTTCCTTAGATTCCTGGTGCTGCTGTTGCTGTTGTTGTTGGTGTTGTCTGCCTGAAGATGGTGGCCTTGGCTGACTACCACCAGAAGATCTCCCTGTTTGTCTCTGATAAGTTTGAATATGGGCAGATCTCTGAGGGCCAGAGCCAGAGGCACCAACTGCTGGAGGAGGAGGAGGAGGAGGATCCTTTCTGTATCTATGAATTGGGGGAGGAGAGAATCTCATACTCCTCTTCTTCTCTTTTTGCTGGTTCTTTGATAGCCACATCCATGCAGGCATCCCTTTGTAAGGAGCAACATTGTGCAGAATATAGTATGGAGTGTCTGCAGTGGGATTATGCCTGGGAGCAGGAGGAGGAGGAGCCTTCCTTTTCTTAGAAAGCAACTTCTTTTTCTTTTTAGCAGCCTCCTCATCTGATTCATCATCATCATCATCATGAGAACCTGAGCTCTAAGGATTGTCATACAGAGCATTCAACTTCCTCAGGGTTTCATCAGGAATGATAAGAGGTTTTTCTTGAGGGGGGATAGATGGTTCAGAGGGTGAGGGTTCAACAGCAGTAGAGACAGAGCTTTCAGCTGCTGTCTTGTTCTCTTCTTCAATGTCTGCCAGAATGAGCTCATCCAGATCAGGCATGGGAGAATCATCCATGATAAAATCTGGGACAGAGCAGATTTCTGGAATGGACACAGGAATTGGGACAGCAGTAGGAGCAGCAAAGGTGTCACAAAGTTTCTTGGCAACTGCTGGACTGGCTGGAGAGGTATACTGGACAATAGCCTAATATGGCTTAGCAACCTCTGCTGAAGGAAACTTCATATATACAGAATCAAAGGTATGAAGTAACTCAGATAAATTAATTGTGGGATTTATAATGAAATCACCAGCAGTTGTTATTGTATCTACTGACTCATCAAAGCTAATGTCAGTGTCCATAAATTGAATAAAATCAATTGCTGTATCTGTAACTGCAACTTCATTATCAAGCACTGTATCAACTGTATCTGTAGTATCAAAAATTGGATCTGCAGTATCAACTATATCTGTATCAACTGTATCAACCTCTACAGCTGCTGCACCAGCTTCATCATGGAGCATCTCCCCCTGCCTGGGTTCAGGAGAACCTGGAGCCAGGCCCCTGAATGAAGAGGGAGCAGCAGAAAGGGCTGTGATTTGTGCAGATAAAGAATTAATGGAATTCACCAGAGGTGTAATGGCCTCTATGATGAGTGCTTGAATGAGAGGAGTCAGAAGAGAGATGATGGAGGGAATGGTGCAGGAGTCCAGAAGTGGAGAAGGAATGGTGGAGGGGATAGAAGAAGAGGAGGAAGGAAGAATATGTGGAGGGGATAATGGAGGGAGAGTAGTGTGTGGTTCAGTGGGTATGGTGTAGGATGGAATAGTAGATAGGTGTGGGGGAAGAGGGGATTGAGGAGGTGAGGGAATACGGGTTGTAGTGGGGGAAACTGGAGGTGTAGGGATATGTGCAAGATCAAGCGGTGGAGATTGATGTTGGGGTGGAGTCAATTGAGGTGCAGGAGGAGTGGGAAGAGATTTGGGAGGTGGAATGGCCTCTTCAGTGTCAGGGTGGGGAGTGACCTTGACGGTCCTTGTGCTCTCAAAAGCATTGATGGAGGAGGAGGAACCCTTGGAGGGTTTGGTGATTGTCCTCTCCCATCTGCCAAACAAGGCGCAGGTGAGGCACTTGCTGGCATTGATGAATGTGGTCGGGGAGACAAAACATTCACTGGCCTTTTCCTGGAGGAAAATCCCCAGGATTCTGCCGTAGCAGACTTCCTTCTTGCTTGTTTTCTTCTTGATTTGGTCAAAGAAGACCATGCCCCAATCGACCTGTCGTTTGTTGAGCACTGCGCACATAATCAGGAATTGATGGCGAGTGATATAGTCATGTGCCGAGTGCTTGCCCATCAGAATTTTTCCTACAATGTCGGCCAAAAATTGATAGGCGGCAGACAGTTGCTTCTTCAGAAGCTTATTAGGGTTGCTGCCGGAGAAACCCATTACTTTCAACATATCAGAATATTCCTCAGCGTCCATTTCCAAGTTGTCTTCACCATTGATCAGTCCAAAAATTTCAGAAAGTACTGCTGGAGATAGGGAAACGGCAGTGTTTCCAATATGTCCTGTCAGATCTCCATCTTCAGAAACGGTTGCAGTGTATACCCATTCTCTTATCTCGGTTGAGTGTAGCTTGATGCTACGAGTCATGAAGTCCTTGGATGAAATTCTTCAAGTAATTCCAGAATATAAAGAAAAATTGGATCGGAATGTTGGAAAGACTCAAAATCCATGGAGAATGTTGCATCAAACTTCATCGCCGCAAGTGCTCCTGGAGGAATCGCCATTGATGACCTGCAAAGAAAATCACAGAGAAAACGGCGATTAAGAGCAAAGGAACTGAAAGCGCGGGACGGAGGTCGAAGAAAACCTAGATATAAGATTTTCAGAATATGAATCGACAAGCTCCGTTCCACGAAAAGAAACAGTTCTTCGAACTGAGGTCGACGAAATAATATAGAGGTGAGTAGTTCGTCGAACTCATTTAGAAGAATTGAAAACAGTTCGTCGAACTCCGTTCGACAAAATGGTTTCTGAAGCAAGGTTCGTCGATCTCTGAGTGACGAAAATTGTTTCCACACAGAGAATTCGTCGGACTCCGTTCGACGAGAATCTCTCAAACTTTTCCTAATTCGTCGAACTCCGTTCGATGAACTCTGCAAAATTCGTCGAATGCAGACAGAAATTAATTCAACTCTTCTCCATTAAGCATTCCCAGTTGATTTATAAAGAACAGATGGGTTTTCTCATCTAAAGGTTTGGTGAAAATATCTGCTCTCTGTAAATCAGTAGGAATATGAATCAAGTTAATCTTCTTTTTGTCTACATTATCTCTAATAAAATGATGTCTTATTTCGATATGTTTAGTCCTAGAACGATGAACTGGATTCTGAGCTATAGCAATAGCACTTGTATTATCACAAAATAAGGTTGAATTATTTAAGTTGATACCATAATCTAGGAGCTGGTTTTGTATCCATAGCATCTGTGAACAACAGCTGTCAGCAGCCATGTACTCTGCCTCAGTAGTTGATGTAGATACAGATGTCTGCTTTTTGCAAAACCAGGAGACAAGTCTCATACCCAGGAACTGGCAAGTTCCAGAGGTACTTTTCATGTCCACTCTACATCCAGCATAGTCAGCATCTGAGTATCCAGTTAACTCAAATTCTGACTCTGCAGGATACCAGAGTCCTAAACTAGGACAACTCTTTATATATATCAAAATCCTTTTTAGAAAAATAATATGAGATTCTTTAGGATTCACTTGGAATCTAGCACAAAGGCATGTGTCAAACATTAGGTCAGGCCTACTAGTTGTTAAGTATTATAGGGATCCAACAATTGCCCTACAATGTTTCTGATCTACAAGTTTCCCTGCTGCATCAGAATCCACAACATCATTGGTAGCCATAGGTGTTTCATTCCTGAAGCATCACTCATCCCAAACTTCTTAATAAGCACTTTAGCATACTTAGATTGGGAGAGGAAGATACCATTAGGGAGCTGCTTCACTTGGAGACCAAGGAAGTAGGAAAGCTCACCCATGCTACTCATCTCAAATTTGGAATGCATGAGGTCAGCAAACTTCTTGCACAATTTGGGATCAGTAGACCCAAAAATAATGTCATCCATATATATTTGTACCAAAAAGATTTGGTCCTTATGATGTCTAGTGAAAAGAGTTTTATATATGGTTCCTCTTGTAAATTTATGCTCTAAAAGAAATCTTGCTAAGGTCTCATACCAAGCTCTTGAAGCTTGCTTTAAACCATAGAGAGCTTTATGCAATTTGTAAACATAAGAGGGTTGAGTTAGAGAGATAAAACCTGGAGGTTATTCTACATAAACCTCTTCTAGAAGTACACCATTCAGAAAGGCACTCTTAACATCCATCTGGAATACTTTGAACTTTCTGTAGGCTGCATAGGCTAGGAATATTCTAATGGCCTCCAACCTTGCAACAGGGGCAAAGGTTTGGTCATAGTCTATTCCTTCATCTTGCATATAGCCTTGAGCAACAAGTCTAGCCTTGTTTCTTACTATGTTCCCTTGTGCATCCAATTTGTTCCTATAGACCCATTTGGTTCTAATAACTGGGTAGTTATGGGGTCTTGGAACCAAATCCCAAACTCTACATCTCTCAAATTGATTTAGTTCCTCTTGCATTGCAAGAATCCAGTGGGGATCTTCCTCAGCTTCATGGATGGTGAGAGGTTTAATTTGAGAGAGAAAACAGGCATGCATCAAGTCTTGATTGAGCTGATGTCTTGTCTGTACACCAACTGAAATGTCTCCAATCACTTGAGATCTGGGGTGATCTCTAAGTGTGACAAGATCAGTTGGTGGAGTTGGTTGAGCAACAGCTTCTGTAAATAATTCCTCTTGAGGAATAGTACTGGCTGTTTATGGAAGTTCAGTTACTTCCTCTTGGACTTCTTCTTCACTATCTTCAGCAGCCTGTGGAGTGGGATGAGTTAGAACCTCTTGGGTAAGGTTTAGTCCATCCATAGACTCACACGGTGGTGAAACCTTTTTGAAGGTCACTGCTCCAATGCTTACTCTTCCATATCCTTCTAACTAACCACTCTTTGAGTCTCCAAATATCACCTTTGGTCCTAGCTTGGACTTGTAGCTGGAGAGATTTGCTTTACTTCCAGTCATGTGCTTGGAGCAGCCACTGTCCAGGTACCAAGTCTTACTCAACCTTGGACAGCTCTTCACATGTACCTGCATTAAAAAATAAAGCTCAATTGTTCTTGACCCAGGTTATCTTGGGTCCTTGGTTTGGCTGAAAAGTAAAACTAGAAATGACTAATAAGGCAGGTTGAAACTTATACCCTAGAGGGTGATATCTCCTAGGTGGGATTATCCAATCAGCTACTGGATTAAATGTCTTGTTAGCTGCTTTAAAATTTCTATAGGAGAAATGATTTATATTTGGTCATTCTGGGATCGACGAATTATTGTGAGTTCGTCGACCAGAGTTCGACGAACGGGGATGAGATCGTCGACCTCCACTCAAAGAATGACCATGCTCATTTTCTGCGTCCCACATTCGTCGACCTCTGCTCGACGAACCATACACAGTTCGTCGATCGCAGTTGGACGAATAATTATTTCTGAAGTTTGCGTTCAGCGTTCGTCGATTGGGGTTCGACGAACTTGCAGGATTTCGTCGATCTGAGTTCGACGAATTCTGCTGAACTTGGTTTTTAACAACTTTCTTCTGTTTTCTGTTTCTATTGTCTAGGGGATTTGACTTGTTTTCTGACATGGGTTTTTCAATTAGTTTATCTTTACCTTTAACAGTGATAAACTTTATGGGAGTAGAAAGTATATTCTTCTTTATTATGGGGGGTAAACTTGATGAAGCACCCAAGCCCAACTTGCCATTTAATCTGGCATTTACTGTGCTTGTGATATCCATCAGCTTGAGGCTTCTCCCATTGAGAGATTTCTCAAGTTGTTTTGCCTCACATAATTCAAATTTTAACTTGATTATCTGTTCATTAGCTAGTGTCAATTGATCAGTTAGTTTCTATTTTCTGTGCTGACAGATTCAAGGTTTTCTAGTCTAGTCCTCAAGGTTTTTATTTCTTTCTCTGAGTTTATTAGATCCATGCACATAGTTTTAAATTCTACTTTAAATAAGTCAGAATTGAAATCAAAACTAGAAATCACCTGATCAGCCTCTGAGTCTGAGGCACCTTCATCTTCAGAATCCTCTTCTGATCCACAGTTGCTTCTGGAGGCATCTATTGACATTAGGCACACCTCCTTGGATATGGCTTCTTCCTCTTCTTCATTGGAGCTGGAGGAGGATGTTTCCTCTTCTGTGTCACTCCAGGACTCAGCAACAAATCCTTTGTCTTTCCTTTTATATTTGTTGGAGGAGGGTCTGCTGCTTTGTTTTCTTCTGGAATCCTTATACCTACCCTTGTCCTTTTTCTGATTCTCTGGGCATTCTGAAATATAGTGCCCAGGCTTTCTGCATCCAAAACATACAAGCTCCTTAGTTGGTGTCTTGTCATATTTGGGCTTATCATCCTGCCTGGATGATTTTCTTCTAAAGTCTTTTCTTGCCATTTTGTAGAATCTTTTGGCAAAAAGACTAATTAACTCTTCATTGGATGTAGATGTTTCATTGTCTTCAGAAGCTTTGAAGGCCAAGTTGTGCTCCTTCCTAACTAGGGTAGTTGCCTTCTGTTCTGCTGCCTCTCTTGATTTAACAAGCTGCTCATATGACTTCAGCTTGCCTAACAGAGATTCTGTTGAAATCTCATTGAGGCTTCTGGCTTCTTTGATTGACCAGATTCTGGAATCCCATGAACTGGGGAAACACATCAGTATCTTGTCATTCACCTCAGTTAAGGTGATGTCCTTGTCAAGATTCTTGAGTTCACTGATGATTGAACTTAATCTATTGTACATCTCAGCCACAGATTCTGTCTCATCCTTTTTGAAATTCTCATAGAGAGAAATGAGACTGGATCTCCTATCCTTTCTTTCATCAGCTGAGCCTGCTACCATTTGGTTGAGAGAGTCCCAAATTGCCTTGGTTGAGGTGCACTCAGCCACCTTCTGAAATATGTCATCTGACATTGTTTGGGCCAGAATATTCATAGCCTTTGCATCAGCCATCTTGGCTTTCTTATAGGCTTCAGTATTGTCTGGAGGTGGTACTGCACTCATATTAGTTGATGTGCTGGCAAAAGTTGCAGGAGCTGGAGGAACACCTATTGAAATGACAGAAAAAATATCCTCATCAATGGAGTTCATATATAATCTAATTCTTGCCTTCCAGATGGCAAACTTATTAAGATTGCACATTGGAGGTCTGATGCTTGTATAATCCTTATTTTGGGCCATGTCTGTGAGAAGGATAAGTCCAATAACAGAATAAAAACAAACAGATCTAACTAAAGTATCTTTGGGTTCAGGTGTTAGCCTGTGCAACGACCAAGGTGTGGTATGTTTAACCAACCTGGAAGATGTGGTATTATTAACCAACCTGGCTCTCATACCAATTGAAAGTTCAGGAGGTATGCTTGATACTACCTGAAGGTGTTAGTTAGATCAGATATACTCTAGAGGAGGGGGGGGGGGTGAATAGAGTATGTTGGTGATTTTAAAACTTTTACAACTGTTGTTGTAATTTAGGTGTGTGTGCAGGGAAGCAAATACAATAAACCAAGATGCAGCAATTATCTAATCACAGCATATTCACAGAGCAAGGCCAGAAAACAAAAAGGAAAAGAAAGCAACCAGACGACATAAGAATTTTATAGTGGTTCCCCAAATCTGGGTAGTCCACTCTTCTACCATCTTGGTAGGAATCCACTGCAGGAAGGGGTTGATCAGGTGTCCTGACACCAATGGGGTTTTGATCAGGTTCCCAAAAACCAAACCGTCAAATCTTTTGGAGGGAGACTTGCAACCAGATTAATTTTGAAGGGAATTAAAACCCTGTACAGAGGTGGAGTGAGAGGGTGATGATGTCTTCTCTTTCTCAAGTCAAATGAGAAGACTTGTGGATTGTTGTTTAGCAGCTTTGCTCCCCCTGAGATGTAGAATGAATCAGGAAGAATGCTGGAGCACTGCTTCAGGGTGATAGGTCTTCAAAGACCTAGAATTCCAGGTCCAGAGGAAGTCTCCAGGAACTTCTTGTGACTGATATGAATGTATTGTCTTTGAAGTTATCCTGAGTAAAAGCAGATGAAGAAGACTCTTGATATTGATGTAGTGTTCTTCTTCTTCTTCTTGATCAGTTTCTCTCTGGGCCAAGAATGAATTCCTTTTTCTGTGTTATCTGAATCACTGTCTGTCTTTTTGTTTTGTTGTTGTGTATCTCTGTATTACTCACTCCTTCTGTATATCTCCATGTCTCATAAGAACCATTCAAATTTTGAATATAGAGCAGTAATGGCAGACGGCCTGGAAAGGAAGCCCCAATTAATTATTTCCCCAACTGTTTCTATAGGAAAATGGCATGTAATAATACAGGATTAACTTCGCATTCTAACGGTAGTATTCTGGGAAGAACTGCCATTAAATGTTCAGGAATCAGCGCCATGGAATGAGATGGGAACGGAAGAAGACCTATTCTTGAATCGTGGACCGAAGAACATAATTCGTCGAACTGAGTTTTGAGTTCGTCGAGCTGAGCCTGAGTTCGTCGAGCTAAGCTGAGTTCGTCGAGCTGAGCTGAGTTCGTCGAGCTGACAGTCTTCATTCGTTGAGCAGACAATCTTCAATATTAAACAAACATTATTCGTTGAGCAGAGAACTAAATTCGTCGAGCTGAGAACCAAATTCGTCGACCTGAGAAAAGTTCTGGACTAAGACGAAATACTCTGCATCTGCTGAAATGCTGTGTCGACACAAATTGGTGTCGACAGATTGATCTTGGTGTCGACATAAGTTGGTGTCGACTGATATCCTGGTGTCGACACAAATCCTCTGGTGTCGACATAAGCTGGTGTCGACTGAAATCCTGGTGTCGACATAAGCTGGTGTCGACTGAAACCCTGGTGTCGACATAAGCTGGTGTCGACTGAAATCCTGGTGTCGACACAAATCGTCTGGTGTCGACTCAAACCCTAAGTGTCGACACAAATTCTCTGAGTACGAAAATCGTCGAGTAGAGATTAGCATTCGTCGACCTGAGAAGCTGTGAACTTGAGGTCCAAGTTTTTCGAGCTCAGAATATAATTCGTCGACCGAAGCTTGAAGTTGGACTTAGAGAAATTCTGAAGTAGTCCTGATAATGCTTGAAGTAGAATCCCGGTGTTCGTCGAACAAAGAACATAGTTCGTCGAGCTCAGCACTACGAATTATCTCACGATCGTCGAGCGCAGAACTCCCTTCGTTGAGCTGAGTTCGACGAACGTCGAACTCATTTCACTTAGTCTGAAAAACTGATAGATCTGGAGTTCCTGATGGTCTTGAGGAAGGCCGGTCCATCTGAAGTTGAGATAGAGGACTGTCCTAGACTCTAAGACAAAAACTTGACCCAGACTATACATGATGGGTCACATCCTAAGTTAGTGGACCTAGCCCAAATCAACTTGGGATCCAATAGGATGTTCTTTCTCTGCAACACATGCTCTTGAGAATCCAGACTACGAACAGGCTCTTCCACATACGTAAGGTTGGGCTGAATCTGGGAGTCGAGAACTTGACGATCATTACGAACACCCTTCCGCAACTGGCTCACATGGAACACATCATGGACACCAGGAAAGGTAGCAGGCACTGCCAGCCTATATGCTGACAATCTGATGCGCTCAAGAATCTGAGAAGGTCCCACATACTGGGGGTCAAACTTGTGGTTCCTTCGAAACTTTTTAACACCAGACATCGGAGAAACCATCAGAAAAACCAAGTCTCCAACGGCAAACTCCAGATCGACCGTACGTTGATTAGCATACTTCTCATAGCGCTCTTGAGCCACATGGAGCTTTTCTCGAATATAAGTCACTGCACAATTCATCTCCTCAAGGGCTTCCAGACCTAGTAACGGTCTCTCACTGACTTCAGCCCAAAACAAAGGAGTTCTACAACGCCTCCTATATAAGGCCTCAAACGGGGCCATCTGCAGACTCTCTTGATAACTATTATTATACGTAAACTCCATGAGTCTGAGATGCTCGTCCCAAGCACCACCATGATCCAAAATATAACACCTGATCATATCTTCTATGATCTAATTTACCGTTTCCGTCTGACCATTTGTCTGTGGATGATAGGCGGTGGAATACCTTAAATCAGTACCCAACCCCTCCTATAAAATCTTCCAAAAGTGAGACGTAAATCTGGAGTCCCGATCTAATACAATGCTAACAGGCACTCCATGTAATCTGATGACCTATTCAAGATATAGCTCAGCTATCTTCTTCATCGAATAACCAATCTTAAACGGATCAAACTGAGCACACATTGTCAATCTATCGACTATCACCCAAACAGAATCGTGCCCATGGGGAGATTTTAGTAGACCGGTTATGAAATCCATTGAAATACTCACCCATTTCCAACTTGGAATATCAAGCGGTGTCAATTTACCACCAGGCATTCTATGGTCAGCCTTAATACACAGACACGTATAACATTCCGATATAAACTTTGCGATATCATTCTTCATCCCTGACCACCAAATAATTTGTTTTAGATCTTTATACATCTTAGTGGAACCAGGGTGGTAGGCTATACTGGAACCATGAGCTTCATCACAGATCTTAGCCCGAATGTCGCCAAAGGCAGGGACACAAAATCTACCCTGATACATCAAGGTATCCAACTCGTACAAAGAGAAATGTGGTAGCTCTCCCTTCACAGTTCTATTCCGGAGTTGTGACAAATCTGAATAATCCTTCTGGTGTGCTCGAGTAAGGGAAATCCAAGTGGGTTCTTCTACTTCTAGACTAGCAGGCAGAATATGACTCCCAACCTCAATATCCATCAACAAGAATTCTTCTACCAAGGACTGTAACGACAGATTAAAAATTTTGGCGGTCTTTCTACTCAAAGCATCGGCTACTACATTGTCCTTTCCTGGATGATAAAGAATTTTCACTTCATAATCAGCCACATATTCTAACCACCGACGCTGGTGCAGGTTTAGTTCTTTCTGAGTGAAGATGTACTTCAAACTTTTATGATCCGTATAGATCTTGCACAGCGCGCCATACAATAAGTGTCGCCAAAGTTTCAGTGCATAAATTTTAGCAGCAAACTCCAAATCGTGTGTAGGATAGTTTCTCTCATGAGTCTTTAGCTGCCTCTATCTATACGCGATCACCTTACTATCTTGCATTAAAACACCACCAAGTCTGATGTGTGATGCATCAACATACACAGCATACTCAACTCCTTCAGTAGGTAAGGTTAAAATTGGGGCAATACATAATCTCTTCTTCAGTTCTTGGAAAGTCTCTTCACACTTTTCACTCCAAATGAACGCAGTATTCTTCTGAGTAAGTCTAGTTAGAGGAGCAGACAACACCGAAAACTCTTCCACGAATCTTCTATAATAGCAAGTCAGGCCTAAGAAGCTATTAATCCCCTTAGGTGTAGAAGGTCTCTCCCATTCCATCACAGTAGAAATCTTGGTCGGGTCTACAGAAATACCGTCCTTGCTTACAACATGACCCAGAAAGGACACCTGAGGTAGCCTGAACTCACACTTGCTCAACTTCGAATATAACTTATGCTCCATTGGGTTCGACAAAACAAAACGCAAATGCTTAGTATGCTCCTCAACATTGAGGAAATACACCAAGACATCATCTATGAACACAATAACAAATTAATCCAAGAAATCCCTAAACACCCTATTCATCAAATCCATGAAAGCAGAGGGTGCATTAGTTAAACCGAAAGACATCACCAAAAACTCATAATGTCCATGCCGCGAACGGAAAGCGGTTCGGGGAATGTCTGCCTCACGAATTCTCAACTAGCGGTAGCCTGAGTGAAGATCGATCTTTGAAAATAATGAGCTATCACACAACTGGTCGAATAGATCGTCAATCCTTGGCAGGGGATATCTATTCTTTATGGTCATCTTATTCAATTCCCTATAATTGATGCAAAACCTCATCAATCCATCTTTCTTCTTTACGAACAAAACAGGAGCACCCCACTGAGAAGAACTTGGTCTAATAAAATCACACCTCAATAACTCATCGAGTTGAGTACCCAACTCATCCAACTCACGTGGAGCTATACGGTACGGTGCTTTGGCAATAGGACGAGTACCTGGCTCGAGTTTTATCACAAACTCTATCTCCCTTTCAGGAGGAAACCCTAGAAGACTATCAGGAAAGACATCTGGAAATTCTTGCAAAACCGAGACATCTTCCAGATGTAGCGTAACAAAAGTTGTTTCTAGAGCAGAAATAGAAACTAAAAACGCCTCGCAACAAGACTCTATAGCACGACAAGCAGGTACCGCAGAAATGATATGGGAAACTTTGTCCTGAAATCCATAGACACTCATAGGATGTCTGTCGTCCATCCTGAAATCCAGTCGCTTAGCCTTGCACTGAATGACCGCATCATACTTGGACAGCTAGTCCATGCCTAAAATGACATCAAAATCAGCCAGATCCAAAATCATCAGATCCGCAAAGGCCAGAATGTAACACCTCCCCTGTAATGACCATATAATATGTGTCCGTCCGGGGCCCCACAACATACAGACGCCACAGCTTTAGTATTATAATATGATATAACTACCAAACTCAAAATCATAACACAACACAGCGGAAACAACAAGCAAGACTAGAAGTTATCCACACCTACAAGAGTAACGAAATGGCCTTATGGCCTTACAACAAAAGTGAGTCCAAACTCAAATAATACATTAGTCATAAAAGTGCATAAGCACTCCTAGTCTACCTCGGCATGCAAGCCGGTCAACATGGGCATCAAACATACAATGTCATAAGAAGTAGAGATACAACAAAAAGGTAACACTTCATGAGGCTTAGGCCTTTCTGGCCGGCGAGCTAGCTCCTGCTTGCGATCCTGGCACTGTAAAAATTATTAGTAATGTGGGTCAGCAAAGGCTGACCTCAAACTATGTAACCAACACATCTCCTCCCGGCCGCCCCTAACGGACCCCGGGGTACTCCTCCAACCTGCAAGTTAGCACTTCGTATGCAATATTCATAAGCAAGAAAAGCAACTAAGAAAACAGGCTTGGATGTCTCAAACATCATACATGTTCTCTACTGTTGAGCATATAATAGTAAGGCCTACTATGCAACATGAATGCAACACCCGGACTTCGGCCAAGACAACCTATAGCGTATGCATCTAACACAACATCACATCATTTGGGTACTCATCATTTCCCAATTGGCATAAAGCCGCAAACGAAGGGGAACCACAATCACCCAACGACATACAAGCCGCCACACAGAACTCTTGCTAAGGCCCCACCCGCTCACGGTCGTAGACCCGGGCTTGCCGGCAAACTCTGACTTCTCATGTCAGGATTCCGTCCAACACACTGACCGATTCTAAGAACCCTTGCTGGACCCCACCCGCTCATGGCCTCATTGCCCGGGCTTGCCCCATGCTCGGCGTTCTTGTTAGTCTCACAAAAGGGGACTAGTCTCGCCAGGACACTTTCCACACATGACTTGCAAGTCACGGGATAGCCAGCCGACCACAGAGACACATCCATGCCTTGGCACATCACAATCCAAGACAATTCCACCCTAATCCCTCATTCATACTGCAGCGTTCCCGTGCACCAAGGAAACCATCTAACACCCATGCGGAGCTAACCTTGTCGACAAGGAAACCATCTACCGCCAATGAGGAGCTAACCTTGTCCGGTACCGGCCACACTTACTCACGCGAGATAAAGGGAAGAACACCACAAACATCACACATCACAAACGGCCTCTTGCCGCAACGGATCTCTACGAATCCTTAAACCTCGTATGCAACATCACCGATTCGGACTAACGGTCGCGACTACTGCTTCACCCATCATGCCTAATCCACTAACGAAGCGGATCTCTAATGCAAAAACATGTCGAGGATGGACTCAATCGACCTAGAGGTTCCTCTTGAATCTTGGCGACCCAAACCCTCTCATTTGAGAGTTTGGATCCCAAAAACTAGAAAATAAAAGATGTTAAAACATGCATCCTAAAACCAAGAGGAGAAGTGTCTTTACCCTCCGACTCCTCTTCCTAGCCATGGAGAAATAGCCGGATGAAATCCTTCGCAATGATCTAGCCTCTATGGATCTGGACTCGGCCCGCGATTTGGAGCACCGAAGCCTCTCTAATGGCCGGATCTCCTTCACTATCTTCCTTGCTCTCCCCTCTCTCTAGAACTTTAGTAAGAGAAAGCTTCGAGAAGAATGAGGGTTTATAACCCTATTCTCTCTCTTAACTCAGCAAGAGCAGTCCTCGACCATCAGATCCCAAAAGAAAGGTAAGAACGGCCACGATTCGAACTGAAAATCAAAACACCTGGGCCGAACAGGTCTTGTGGCACGCCCGTGTCCAAGGCCTTGACACGCCCGTGTCACATTTTACACGACCGTGTCCAACCTGAACACGCCTGGGCTCCAGGCCGTGTCCAACCCCTTACATGTCCAGACTCAGAACCGGAGAAGGACACGGCCTGGGATACGCTCGTGTCTTAGGCCATGTTCGAAGCCTCGATGATCGTCGATCGCTGGCCAGATCGTCAAGCGCTGGATAGAACCACGATCATTGGCCTGATCATCGAACTAAAATCGTCGACCGCGCAAATCGTCAAGCGTAGATCGTCGATCTCTAGCTAGATCGACGATCGCTGGAGAGATCGACGATCTATGGGGAGATCGACGATCTCTGGCGAGATCGTTGAACCAAAATCGTCGAACGCAGACTCGACCACACTTCGTCGAATTCAAATCGACGACCTCCCGGGCTCTTGACGAGCCTGAGCTAGACACGGCCCGGGACAAACCCGTGTCCTAGGCCGTGTGACCCCCAACTAAGACCCAAACTTGGCCAAAAACGCTGATCGTCCCTCTTTCAAATTTTGGGGCGTTACAACTCTCTCCCCCTTAAAAGAATTTTGTCCCGAAATTACAAAGCAAAAAGGGAACAAAACTTAAATGTTAACTGAACTGAAGAGCTCTGGATACTCTTCCAGCATGGTTTGTTCTCGCTCCCAAGAGAGCTCCTCACGACCGCAGTTGTCCCACTGTACTTTCACGAGTTTGACCTCTTTATTCCGCAACTGCCGAATCTCTGAATCCTCTATAGCAATTGGACGGACTCGCGTCCTCAAGTCTTCCTCTATCGGCACCGATGCCGGCTCGATCACCACACTAGCCTCCACCAAGGCTTTCCTCAAGACGGAGACATGGAAGACGTCGTGCAATCCACTTAGCTCCGCGGACAACGCCAACCGATAGGCTGCTTCTCCCACCCGTTCAACAACTTCAAAAGGTCCCAAAAACCTTGGACTCAACTTCTTGAGTCGGCGAATCCGTGAGACGCCTTTGAACGGCTTGATCTTCAAATAGACCCAATCACCTACCGCAAACTCCAACTTCCCGTGACGAGCATTAAAGTATTTTGTTTGCCGGTCTTGCGCCACCTTCAAACGCTCTTGAATGGTCTGTAACAACTCACAAGCGTCAACTACCACCTCCTTTCCAAAAATTTTGGTGTCTCCCATCTCGGTCCAAGACATCGGTGTTCGGCACCGTCTCCCATACAAAGCTTCGTATGGCGTCATTTTTATACTTGCTTGATAACTGTTATTGTATGCGAACTCCACCATGAAGAGGTGATCCTCCCACTTCTTGTCGAAGTCAAGAATGCACATTCTCAGTATATCCTCCATAGTACGGTTTGTTCTTTCGGTTTGCCCGTCAGTTTGAGGATGGAACGCCATACTGAACTTTAGCTTCGTGCCCAAACTCTTCTGAACCAACCTCCAGTCCTTGGACGTGAAACGTCTGTCACGATCGTTGACTATACTTTTAGGAATCTCATGCAGTCGCACAATGTTGCGAACATACAACTCCACCAGCTTCTCTACTTTGTCCTCCTTCCGATTTGGGATGAAGTGAGGCACATTGGTTAAGCGATACACGATCACCCAAATAGCATCATTTCCCTACTGCGATCTAGGCAAACCATGTACAAAATCCATGGAGATGTCATCAAATTTCCACTCAAGAATTGGAAGAGGCTTCAGGAACCCGCCCGGCTTCTGACACTCGGCCTTCACCAAGGCACAAGTTTGGCAACGATTCACATACAAAGCTATGTCCCGCTTCAGCCCGGCCACCAAAAGGATTTCTTCATATCCAAGTACATCTTTGTACTGCCCGGGTGAATGGAGTACTTTGTGAAGTGAGCCTCAAACATCAACTCCTCACGGAGCTTGCCGAACTACGGTACACAAATCCTTCCTTCCTCAGAATCCCATCAATCATCTCTAGGCGCTGCTCTCGCCCTTTTGAGCCTCCACCTCCAAATGGGTCGCTTCCCGAATATGATCGGACAAGTCGTTCTGCATTTCAATCCAGTTCACCGAGCCACGCTGGACTCGCCTCTCCCACACATTTCAAACCAAGGGACTCCCATTCCCGTACCAACCGCTCATCATGAGCTTCGATCCAATTCCCTTGCCCCTAGTACTTTCTACTCAAGGCATCCACCACCACATTGGCTTTACCTGGCATATACTGAATCGCCACCTCGTAGTCTCCAAGGAACTCAACCCACTTGCGTTGCCGCATGTTCAAGTCCTTTTGATCCAAAAGATACTTCAGGCTTTTATGATCTGTGAAGATCTCCACCCTTGAACCGTAGACATAGTGTCGCCATATTTTCAACGCAAAAATTACCGCCGCCAACTCCAAGTCATGGATGGGGTAATTCCTCTCATGAAGCTTCAGCTGCCTAGACCCAAAAGCTATCACCTTGTCATGTTGCACCAAAATGCAACCCAAACTGCATCTCGATGCGTCACTGAAGATCTGAAATCCCTCGGTCCCTTGTGGTAGACTTAGGATTGGAGCCATCATCAGTCTCTCCATCAGTGCCTTAAATGCTTGACTGCACTCTTGAGTCCACACAAACTTATGATCTTTACGAGTGAGTGAGGTGAGGGGTAGAGCTAACCGCGAAAAATTCTCCATGAATCTCCTATAGTATCCGGCTAGTCCAAGAAAACTTCGGACTTCCGCCACGGTCCTCAAAACCGGCCAATCTCTGATGGCTTCCACTTTTGTTGGATCCACTGCCACCCCATCCCCACTAATCACGTGGCCCAAAAATGCCACCTTCGTTAACCAAAACTCGTACTTTGAGAAATTTGCATATAGTTGATTCTCTCTCAACACCTGCAAGACCACACTCAAGTGGGTCTCATGCTCCACTTCCGATTTGGAATACACCAAGATGTCATCAATGAAGACAACCACAAAAGAATCCAAGTATTCCCGAAATACTCGATTCGCAAGATCCATGAACACAGAGGGCGTGTTCGTCAGCCCGAACGGCATCACCGTAAACTCAAAGTGTCCATACCTTGTACCAAATACAGTCTTGGGTATGTCCTCGTCCCGAATTCGCAACTGATAATAGCCTGACTTCAAGTCCAATTTTGAATACACCACTGACCCCACCAACTGGTCGAACAAGTTGTCTATCCGAGGAATCAGATACTTATTCTTGACGGTCAGTTTATTCAGCTCTCGGTAGTCTATGCACAGCCGCATACTACCATCTTTGTTCTTTACAAACAACACCGGAGCGCTCCACGGCAAAGAACTGGGTCTGATATACCCTTGCTCCAACAATTCCTGCAACTGTACTTTGAGATCAGCCAACTCCTTTGGTGCCATCCTAAATGGAGGACGTGACACCGGCCTAGCCTCCGACACTAACTTCGATCGATATAGAAGGTCGATCTCCTGCCGAGGAGGCGCTCCAGGAAGTTCATCCGGAAACACATCCTTGAACTCTGCCACTACGGGCACTTCCTCAATAGACAACTGGGAGGTGCGATCCTCCAATAATACTACAAGCACTACACCACCCTGGTTAAACGCCCGCATCAACTGCATGGCCGAAATAAGGGAATAGGCCACTCCACAAAGGCCCTCGAACTTGACTTCCGCTTGCCCTTGATCCTTAGGGTCACCGCCTTGGATAGGTAATCAATACTGGTGCGCTGCTTTGCAATCCAGTCCATGCCCAAAATCACATCAAACTCAACCAATGGTAAAACCGCTGCTACCAATATGAAGAAAACTCCGTCCAGCTCCCAACAAATGCGCCCTTTGGCCCCGGTGGACATGGATGACCCATTAGGAATGAGAACTTTAAGCTCCGCATCTGCCGAAAAGGACTCAATTCCTATTCTCCGGATGAAGCTCTCCGCAAGAAAGGAGTGCGATGCTCCCGTATCGAACAATACGCTAGCGGGGTATCCGGAAACTAATACGAAGCCTATAACATAGACATCACACATAAAGGTCTAAAAGTATGAAGCACAAAGTTAAACTTAAATTTTCTATACTTGTCACCATATCGGTTTGGCAGATCGCTTCCTGCTGTCCAAGGTTGTAGGCCAATGTTGCACCGGTTGGAACCGAGAAACACTAGATTCCGCCATCTTCCCTTTCTCTGCGGCACTGGGGCCGGAGCGCACAGTCTGCTCCTGCCTTGCCTCTTGCTCCACTCCTCTTTGAGGACAAACACGAGCGATGTGCCTCACCTTACCGTAGTTATAGCACGTCGGCGGTCCCCTAGAGTGAGAACCTCCAGACGTCCACTTACTTTTCTCACCGGACTTGTATGGGTGAGGCTTCTTCCTCCATCTATTCCCTTCCGACTTTCCTTGGGATTGAGAAGGCTTCCCTTCTCCTTGCTTGGGCGCAAAGCCCTTACGACGTTGGCTTCGCTCTAGATCACTCTCCAATGTCCTGGCAGCCTCAACTAGCTCATTAAAAGACTCTCTTCATGGAAATGAGGGGTTGCCTCAGATTCTCCCTCAGCCCCTGGTAGAAGAGATTATCCCTCTCTACATCATCTGCCATCGTCGTTCCCGCATAACGATCAAACGGTGAATGTACATAAACTGCTCTAAAGGGCCAACCGTGTAGAAACGGGAATGTACCTCTTTAGAAAAGCATCCCCAAATTCTTCCATCGATAGGGTGCGTCCAGGAAATTGGCGGCCGCTATGTCTCACCCACCACAACATGGCGTCTCCTTCTAACATGAACGCCACATACTCAGATTTCTTCTCTTCTAGCGCCTCTATCGCCCTCAAAAGCTCTTGAATCCGAGCCCACCAATCCTCCGCATCAGTTGGCGTACCAACTCCATTGAACGACGGGGGATGGAAGCTCAGAAAGTACTTCATTTTCGGTCCCCATGCCAGACCACAACTCTTTCTGCAAAAGGCTCTACTCGCCCGCCTCGTTGCTTGCACTCTTCAAGAAAACAAGAAAGAAGGAATCAGTCTCTAATCTCAAGACTTAAACATAAGGACACTCATGGTCCTGCGTTACTCTTATGTGGATAACTTCTCTACGCACTGACCCTGAATCTAACCTGGCTCTGATACCAAATTGTAATACCTACACTGTAATGACCGTATAATATGGGTCCGGCCAGGGCCCCACAACATACAGACGCCACAGCTTCAGTATTATAAGATGATATAACTACCCAAACTCAAAACTCATAATACAACACAGCGGAAACAACAAGCAAGACTAGAAGTTATCCACACCTACAAGAGTAACGAAATGGCCTTATGGCCTTACAACAAAAGTGAGTCCAAACTCAAATAATACATCAGTCATAAAAGTGCATAAGCACTCCTAGTCTACCTCGGCATGCAAGCCTGGTCAACATGGGCATCAAACATACAATGTCATAAGAAGTAGCTACAGCAAAAAGGTAACACTTCATGAGGCTTAGGCCTTTCTGGTCGGCGAGCTAGCTCCTACTTGCGATCCTGGCCCTGTAAAAATTATTAGTAACGTGGGTCAGCAAAGGCTGACCTCAAACTATGTAACCAACACATCTCCTCCCGACCGCCCCTAACGGACCCCGGGGTACTCCTCTAACCTGCAAGTTAGCACTTCGTATGTAATATTCATAAGCAAGAAAAGCAACTAAGGAAACAGGCTTGGATGTCTCAAACATCATACATGTTCTCTACTGTTGAACATATAATAGTAGGGCCTACTATGCAACATGAATGCAACACCCGGGCTTCACCCAAGGCACCCAATAGCGTATGCATCTAGCACAACATCACATCATTTGTGTACTCATCATTTCCCCATTGGCATAAAGCCGCAAATAAAGGGGAACCACAATACCCCAACGGTATACAAGCCGCCACACGGAACTCTTGCCAAGGCCCCACCCGCTCACCATCGTAGACCCGGGCTTGCCAGCAAACTCTGACTTCTCATGTCAAGATTCCGTCCAACAAACTGACTGATTCTAAGAACCCTTGCTGGACCCTACCCACACATGGCCTCATTGCCCGGGCTTGCCCCATGCTCGGCATTCTCGTCAGTCTCACAAAAGGGGACTAGTCTTGCCGGGACACTTTCCACACATGACTTGCACGTCATGGGATAGCCAGCCGACCACGGAGACATAGCCATGCCTTGGCACATAACAATCCAAGACAATTCCACCCTAATCCCTCATTTGTACTGCAGCGTTCCAGTGCACCAAGGAAACCATCTACCACCCATGCGGAGCTAACCTTGTCGACCAAGGAAAACATCTACCGCCAATGAGGAGCTAACCTTGTACGGTATCGGCAACACATACTCACGCAAGATAAAGGGAAGAACACCACAAACATCACACATCACAAATGGCCTCTTGCCACAACGGATCTCTACGAATCCTTAAACCTCATATGCAACATCACCGAGTCGGACTAACGGTCGCAACTACGGCTTCACCCACCATGCCTAATCCACTAACGAAGCGGATCTCTAATGAAAAACATGTCGAGGACGGACTGAATCGACCAGAGGTTCCTCTTGAAACTTGGCGACCCAAACCCCTCTCATTTGAGAGTTTGGTGCCCAAAAACTAGAAAATAAAAGATGTTTAAACATGCATCCTAAAAACAATAGGAGAAGTGTCGTTACCCTCCGACTACTCTTCCTAGCCATGGAGAAATAGCCGGATGAAAACCTTCACAACGATCTAGCCTCCACGGTTCTGGACTAGGCTCGCGATTTGGAGCAGTGAAGCCTCTCTAATGGTCAGATCTCCTTCACCGTCTTCCTTGCTTTACCCTCTCTCTAGAACTTTACTAAGAGAAAGCTTGGAGAATAATGAGGGTTTCTAACCCTATTCTCGGTCTTAACTCAGCAAGAGCAATCTTGGACCATCAGATCCTAAAAGAAAGGGAAGAACGGCCACGATTCGAACTGAAAATAAAAACACTTGGGCCAAACACGGCTTGTGACACGCCCGTGTCCAAGGCCGTGTTCCCCAATCGACGTCAAAACCGTCGCACCCAAAACAAGACACGGGGACTTGACACGCCCGTGTCACATTTGACATGGTCGTGTCCAACCTGAACACGCCTGGGATCCAGGCCGTGTCCAACCACTTACACGTCCCGGCTCACAACCCGATAAGGACACGGCCTGGGATACGCCCGTGTCTCAGGCCGTGTTCGAAGCCTCAACGATCGTCGAACGCAGATCGTCGATCGCTGGACTGATCATCGAGCGCTGGCCAGAACCACGATCACTGGCCTGATCGTCGAACTAAAATCGTCGACCGCACAAATCGTCGAGCGCAGATCGTCGATCGCTGGCCAGATCGACGATCGCTGGTGAGATCGACGATCTCTGGCGAGATCGTCGAACCAAAATCGTCGAATGCAGACTCGACCACACTTCGTCGACTTCAAGTCGACGACCTCCCGGGCTCTTGACGAGCCTGAGCTAGACACGGCCAGGGACACGCCCGTGTCCTAGGCTGTGTGACCCCCAACTAAGACCCAAACTTGGCCAAAAACGCTGATCGTCCCTCTTTCAAATTTTGGGGCGTTACACAGAAAATTGCCAAGATAAATAGGGCATCTCAGAACTCCTTGACTAGATATCATCGAATCACCGGAGGGAAGCTTGACATTGAAGGAGTATCCTAATTGATCCAAATCCAGGCGATGTTTATCAACAAACCTCCAGGACACAAAGGAATGGGTGGCACTCGAATCAAAAAGAACGTGTGCCCCCATATTCCGCACCTTAAACTCCCGTAAAAATGTAGCATGCATAACTAAATGAACGATAACTAAGGCCACAACAATAAATAATAAGGATAAATTAAACTGGGGCTAACCTGATATCACTTGTGTAGGGTTTGAGCTTCTTCGCTGGTCATCACGTTCGGCTTTCCTTTTCCTTTATCCAGGTTTGGTGGCGGCGACAGAGCTCGAATCGGGGCAGGCTGTAGTGGGGACTGAGCCTAGGGGCATGAAGTCTTCAGGTGCCCCTTCTGACCGCACTAGAAGCAAGTCTTTTCCTTCAACCAGCAACGACTCTCATCATGACCCTTCCTTGAACAGAATGCGCACAATAGCTCTCCCTTAGGTGCGCCTTGGATGGCGAGCACCCTCTGCTGCTTCTGAGTAGCATCCCTTTTGAAACACTTTTCATAAGGGTGGCCAGATCGACCATATAAGCTACAAATCTCTCCACTTTTCTTTTTCGAAGGAGGCCGGTTGCCCTAGAACTTCTATACTCAACACCTTTCCTATTATCTTTCCTCACCACAGCACCTCGATTCTTGGGGTTTTCAATTGCCTCAACCTTCAGTGCGGCTTCCACTGCCTCAGCATAAACTTCTGCTCTGTAGGCGCAAGCCAACTGTTGGACATCGCTTCTTATTCCACCAAGGAAACGTTTCACTCTACCCACCTCCGAAGCTACCAAATCAGAGCAAATCTGCTCAACGTGCTAAACTCAATATCGTATTCTTTCACCGAGAGTTGTCTCTGCTTTAGATGTAGGAAGTTATTCATAAGACGGTCCTGCTCCACCGATGGTAGAAACTTTTTCAGCAGCAACTTCTTAAAAGACTCCCAAGAACAGCCCTCCTTCAGACTCTCCCTTTCACGAATCCACCAACTCTTTGTCGGGCCCTTTAAATGATAGGCTGCAATCATTACCTTCTGGGCTTCTAGAATCCCGGAATACGAAAACATCTCTTCGATGGAGATGATCCAATCATCTAAGATGATGAAGTCGGCACTCCCGTCATAGGTGGGAGGTCCCAACCATTGGAAGTGCGATATGAAATTCATTTTTGGTGGTATCGTCATCGGGGGCACCAAAGGAGCAGGGGTATTAGGCACAGCTTGGCCGAAGGCACGATCCTGCACTAAGGGTTGCTTTGCAGGAGCGGCAGACAATAAAGACTCAATTTGCGATTGTATCACAACTACTTGTCTTGACAGAGCCTCGTTGCTCTGAAGCAGACTCTCAATAATCGCCTCACTCTGCTCTCCTGATGACTCACCCTCCAACTAGGGAGTCGACCTTGTCGCAATACGCTTAGTCGTCATTTCTAAAAGAAAACAAACAGACACTCAATCAAAATCCTAGATTACGACTAGGGCAAACAAAACTAGTTCAGAACATACTTAAAAGACACTTGCTTATGCTGCAACTTGCTCTGGGGTTTTATAATGATGATATGCCTGTACAACCCCGTGTTCGGCGAGCAAGGCTGTGAGGAACCTGACAGATCGGGCTGGAGATAGTAGGCGAGCTCGGCAGCAGGGTAGCCGAGCCCGAGTTCGGCATTCGTCGACCAGAGATCGGCGACCATCGACTGGAGATTGGTATTCGCCGACACCGAGCTCGGCATCCGCCGAGCTAGCCCCAGCTCGCATCCTGGCGGTGGCACTCGGCAACAGTAGGCAAGTAGGACCTGCCGAGGTGGTCAAAGCTCCCCAGCTCGCCTGGATGAATGAGGTACTTTTTACTGTTTTGCCCCCGCTGGTCTGCCCATAGCCCTTCAAAACAGTGGAGTTTGGTTGTTCGCAGACCCAACCAAGGGTTTTCTGGTAATTTCAGGTCAGTTCTTTTGGTTATTGGCAGTCCAGATTCTAAAAACTATAAATATGACCCAAGGGTACCCCAAAATGCAAGCTTCATGTGCCTTCCTGCTCCAGTTTTCAAGTGCTTTCTGAGGGTACCTTAGCTCGGCTTCTGGCTAAGGAGGGGAAGCGCTCTGAGATCTTCCGGGGGTGTGGTGTGACCTCCCCGCCGAGCCCTTGGGTCGGTTTCTCCTTGTCTTCTTTGTTGTTTTTCTTGTAGGAGTGAAGTAGGCGCGAGACCACCCCTTCCCCAAGGGTCGAACTCCATAGGAGACCGATTTTCGGTTTCAACATTTTGGTGCGGTGAGCATGGAAAGTGGTCAGTGCTGAAAAGCTTCAGTTAGTTCGATGACAGGAGGACAGGAATCTGATAGACCGAACTCGCCGCCGCACCCCCCCCCCCCCCCCCCCCCCGCCTCTCGCCACGGTGGGGATGTTGGAAGATTTCAGGAATGAAGTGCGAGCCTCGTCAAGTTCGCACTCGACACGCGGGCCGAGTGCTCGACTCCGGTAGTCCAGATCGCGGCCGCCCCCTCTTTGGGCGAGGACGCTCCTGGCAGGCGAGCTGGGAAGGAGGTGGTCGAGGAAGGCTGGGGGTGCGAGCTCCCCGGGCGCAAGCTTTTCCCCGGCTCGGCAGGCCGAGGCCGGTTCGGCGAGCTGGGCTCGTAAGACTCGCCGGCTCGCCCAGTAGGGGGAGGCAGTCCTTTCAGCGAGCTGGTCTCCTCAGCTCCAGTTCTAGATGGGTTCAGAGAACCCGAGATGTCCTACTACACCGGGAAGGGAGACCCGGTCCAGCATGTGCAATGGTTTGAGGATGTAGTCTCCATCCGATAGATGTCGGACGGGTTCAAGTACCGACTCTTCGCTATCACCCTCAGGGAGAAGACAAGGGAGTGGTTCCATTAGCTACCGGCCAGCTCCATTTACTGCTTCGAGGACCTGCGCCGGGGGTTCATGCTGAGGTTCACTACCTCGAAGAAGAGGAAGAAGGGGTCCGAGTCCCTGTTCCACATCAAGCAGGGGGTGAACGAGACGTTGGGAAGCTACGTGGACCGGTTCCAGGAGGAGGTTACTCAGTTCCAGGAGATGTCGGGCCATAGTTTGATGATGGCCTTTACCCTAGGCCTGCAGCAGGGGTTCTTCCGGATGGAGCTAAAGAGAGTTCCCCCCTCTCCTATGAGGAGCTGATGGAGAGGGTGTCAAGAGAAGTTGACGGGGAGGCATCGAACACGGAGTTTGCGAGGAAGCTGGCCAAGTGGGCCACGGAGGAAGAGAAGGAGTCGAGAGGAGGGAGAGGACAGGAGGAGAGAAGAGGAAAGCCTTGGCAGAGGGAGCAAAGGCAGCTCCAATGGCAGCAGCAGCCGAGGTGGGTGCGTTAGGAGCCTGACCGTCGACTGGGCTGGAGACCTGAGTGGCAAGGGCAGGGGCCACAGAGGGGATACTATGGAAGGGATCACTACCAGGGGAGGCAAGATCAGTTCCACCCTCCAAGCTAGAGGCAGGCCCAGAGGCCCAGGCTTCCCAATCAAGAGGAGGCAATGGCCATAGCCTTGGGGGCAAGGAGGGGAATGATGAGGAGGAGAAGGAGATAAGTGAGGGTGGAGTTGCCCTATTGCGATTCCATCAGGAGGAGGGGCACGCAACAGCCACGTGCCCGGAATTTCTTGAGATGAGAGGAAATAGGGAGCAGCATTAGCAGCAGGGGCGACAAGAAGTGAGGATTGAGGAGGTCCTGCCTTAGACGGAGGACGAGCGTTGTGATGACCGGGTGGCTGTTGGAACCTGAGGAGGGATCATAGTGATCCATGGGGGTGTGGGGGTCGAGGCTTCCCGCAAGGCAAGCCTCCACACCATGTACCGCTGGAGCGTTGGCTCCACTTCCCAGACCCCACCCCCAGAGGAGAGGATCACCTTCTCCAGAAGCAACATGCCAGATCACGAGGATCCATTCTGTGATGCGCTGGTCATCAAGGCAGCCATCGAGAATTTCACCGTCTCTCGGATCCTCGTTGACAACGGGAGCTCCATCAATGTCGTCTTCAAAAAGGCATTTGACGCGATGAAGGTGGAGGCAAAGAGGGTACTGGCCTCGGATGGACCCTTATTTGGGTTTTCAGGAGAGAGGAAGGAAGTGGAGGGAGGAGTAGGCCTCCATGTTACCTTGGGGGGGTAGTCCAGGAACTGCAGGTTCGTCATCGTGGACGCCCCCAGCAGCTACAACGCCATCTTCGGGAGGCCCCTTATCAGCGCCTTCCGCTGCGTCCCCTCATCTTTCCCTTAGTGCTTGAAGTTCAACGCTGAGGGTATTCAGGTCCGGGTCAGGGGGGACCCAAAGGTGGCGCAGTAGTGTTATGTCACTGCGGTGAACACCATCTCCTTGCAGGAGGGAGCCAAGGAGATGGGGCGAAGGATGGAGGAGGCTGAGCAGAAAGCTGGAGGGGAGGAGCTGGAGATGAACTGTGGCGAGGCGTAGGCGGAAGGAGATCTGGAAGTGGCCAAAGTGATGGCCGTAGAGGAAGAGATGGAGGTAGAGGTCCCCGTTCCGGAGGAAGGGGATGCTGAGGAATGGGGAAAGCAGTCCAGGATAGAGGCTGCGAAAGAAGTGGTAGAGCTGGAGGTGCTCACCCGTGGAGGCAGGATGGAGAAGTACCGCGTCAGCGGGGGGCTGACCCCAGAGGACCAAGGCAGGATGCTGGAGTGCATCTAGAAGAACGTGGACATCTTCGCTTGGAACGCCGCGGAGATGTCGGGGGTTGACGCGGATGTGGCCTGCCACCGCCTCAACCTGGACCCGGGAACACGCCCCGTTCAGCAGAAGAAGAGGTCCACTACGGACAAGCTAGCGGAGCCAATCAGGGAGGAGGTGGCGAACCTCCTCAAGGCCGGCTTCGTGTTCGAGATCCAACATCCCGGCTGGGTCTCCAACGTGGTCATGGTCAAAAACGGAGACGGCCGGTGGAGGATGTGTATCAATTTTTCTTTACTCAATAAAGCTTGTCCTAAGGACTGTTATCCTTTGCCTCGGATCGACGCGCTGGTTGACTCAGCCATCGGTTTTTCTGTAATGATTTTTTTAGATGCTTTTTCAGGTTATCATCAAATCAGGATGCACCCCCGGGACATCAAGGATGTCTCGTTCATCACAGGGTATGGATGCTACTGTTACAAGATGATGCCCTTCGGGCTGAAGAACGCATGGGCAACCTACCAAAAGGTGATGGATAGGGTATTCAAGGAGCAAAGGGGGAGGAATTTGGAGGTATATGTAGATGACCTCATGATCAAGAGTCAGGATGTGGACTCCCACCTCCGGGACCTGGAGGAGACCTTCGCCACCATGCGCAAATACAAGATGCGGTTGAATCCCCTAAAATGTGTCTTCGGGGCTAGCAGGGGAAAGTTCTTGGGGCACCTCCTCACCCTTGTGGGGGCGAGCCGAATCCTGATAATGTCAAGGCTATCTTGGAGCTGGGGGCGCCACGGAATGCTAAGGAGGTGCAACGGCTGACGGGGAAGCTAGTAGGGCTGAGTAGGTTCCTCTCCCGGGCAGGAGAAAAGTGCTCCCCCTTCTTCAAAATGTTGAGGGGTGGTCAGAAGTTCGAATGGACCAAGGAGTGCGAGGAGGCGTTCCAGGCCCTCAAGATGCAGTTGACTCAGGCTCCGCTACTCCAAGGGCCGAAGGAGGGGGAAGAAATATTTTTGTACCTCGGGGTCGGGGTAGAGGCCTTGAGCTCCGTCCTAGTTCGTGAAGAGGGGAAGAAGCAGCTCCCAATCTACTACGTGAGCCGAGTCCTGAGGAAGGTCGGGCTCCGGTACCCGATTTTGGAGAAGCTGGCTTTCGCCCTGATCGTCTCGGCCCGGAGGCTGCAACCTTATTTCCATACACACTCAATCCGAGTGGCGACTGACCATCCCCTCCGCAACATCTTCGAGGGGGTGGAGCATTCGAGCAGGCTGGCCAAGTGGTCGGTGGAGTTGAGTGAGTTCGACATCTCATTCGTTTCGCGGCACTCGATCAAAGCTCAAGCGATGGCCGACTTCTTAGCTGACTATGTGATTGAAGTGGCAGAGGAAGAGCTCACCCGCCTGGCTCCTTGGAAGGTGAAGGTAGACGGCGCCTCGGGGAGGCATTCCCTAGGAGTGGGGGTGATCCTGGAAAGCCCTTAGGGGACTCGAATTGAGCAGACGGTGGTGGTGCACTTTCCCATTACAAATAATCAAGCTGAGTACGAGGCCGTGATAGCAGGGCTATGCCTGGCCAGGGAGCTGTGGGTGTTGGACATGAAGGTCCTCACCGATTCCATGGTGGTAGCTTCCCAGATCAACGGGGAGTTTGACGCAAGGGAGCTCACCCTGAGAATATACTTAGCCAAAGTGAAGGGGGTCATAGACACATTTCAAACCTTCTCCATCCAACACGTGCCCAGGGAAGAAAATGAACAAGTCGACCAACTAGCAAAGCATGGTCCCTAGGTGGGGGGTACCATCACCGATCTGTTCCGCCCCTCCATCGAAGAGGGGGAGCTCATGGAAATTGATCAACAAACTTCGTGGATGGACCCAGTTATGAATTTCCTCTCCACGGGAGAGTATCCAGAGGGGGCAGATAAGAAGAAGCTAAGGCACATGTCGGCATACTACCTCCTCCAGGACGGGCAGCTATACAGGAAGACACTCTCAAGGATGTTGGCTCATTGCATGGCTGAGGGAGAGGTATAAAGAATCTTGGAGGAAGTCCACTCCGGAGAGTGTGGGAGTCACTCCGGGAGTCGGACCCTGGAGGGAAGAATAGTCAGGCAAGGGTATTTCTGGCCCACCCTAGGCCGAGACGCCACGGAGTTCGCTTGGAGGTGCCATAAATGCCAGCTATTTGCCCCCCTCCAACTACAGCCGGCCCAGCGACTCAAGAGTATCACGGCCTCCTAGCCCTTCGTCATTTGGGGAATGGATTTGGTTGGGCCGTTCCCCCAGGCCAGTGGGCAGAGGAGGTTCCTCCTAGTGATGATTGATTACTTCTCCAAGTGGTTGGAAGTGAAGGCACTGGCCAAGGTGACCTCCCAAGTAATCTGGAACTTCGTTTGGGGGGAGATCAACTGTCGCCATGGATTTCCCCAAGCCATTGTCACGGACAACGGTCCCCAGTTCGCCAGCACCGAATTCACCAGCTTCTGTGAGCAGCTTGGAATTGACCTCAGGTTCGCCTCAGTCCATCACCCCAGGAGCAACGGGTAGGTGGAGGCGGCAAATAAGATCATCGTCAACCTCCTCAAGAAGAAAGTGGAGAATTTGAAGGGGAGCTGGGTGGAGCAGCTTCCCGTGGTTCTTTGGGCCCTAAGAACCAACCCCAACAAGGCTACTGGAGAGACCCCTTTCAAGATCTCCCATGGGTGCGAGGCAGTGCTCCCCGTGGAATTCAAAGTCCAAACACCTCGATTCGTTGCGGACAAAGAGAGCCAAGAGGAATAACAAGCAGAGAACGAGGAGCTGAGGCTCTCCCTTGACATGGTGGAAGAACTAAGGTACCTTTCCGCTATCCGACAGGAGGAGGTGAAAAGAAGAATGGCCAAGTACCTTGACTAGCATATCAGGGTCAAGCAGTTCGTGGAAGCGGATTTGGTGCTGAAGAAGGTGGATGCAGTAGGGAGGTCGGCATCCATAGGGAAGCTCAACCGCAGCTGGGGGGAACCGTTTATTGTAAGGGTAGCTTTGAAGTCAGGAGGCTATCGCCTCCAAAATGTAGAGGATGAGGCCCTGAGTCTCACCTGGAGTGGTGACGACTTAAAGCGATTTTTCCCCTGAAGCATGTAAGCGGTACTTTGATTATAATAAATTTCTTCAACACTTCAGTACTATCATAGCTAGCTTGCATAAAGAAACAGAATGTGTTTGGACCCCGAGCAGATCCCGCTGCCAGGCTCTCACCTAGCTGGCAGGGACGGAAGTCACTCGGTGTCATCCGTGGCCTCGAGCAGATCCCGCTGTCAGGCTCTCACCTAGCTGACAGGGCCGGAAGTCACTCGATGGAATGTGTTTGGACCCCGAGCAGATTCCGCTGCCAGGCACTCACCTAGCTGGCAGGGCCGGAAGTCACTCGGTGTCATCCTTGGCCTCGAGCAGATCCCGCTGTCCGGCTCTCAACTAGCTGACAGGGCCGGAAGTCACTCGATGGAATGTGTTTGGACCCCGAGCAGATCCTGCTGCCAGGCTCTCACCTAGCTGGCAGGGACGGAAGTCACTCGGTGTCATCTTTGGCCTCGAGCAGATCCCACTGTCAAGCTCTCACCTAGCTGACAGGGCCGGAAGTCACTCAATGGAATGTGTTTGGACCCCGAGCAGATCCCGCTGCCAGGCTCTCATCTAGCTGGCAGGACCGGAAGTCACACGGTGTCATCCTTGCCCTCGAGCAGATCCCGCTGTCAGGCTCTCACCTAGCTGACAGGGCCGGAAGTCACTCGATGGAATGTGTTTGGACCCCGAGCAGATCCAGCTGTCAGGCTCTCACCTAGCTGGCAGGGCCGGAAGTCACTCGGTGTCATCCTTGGCCTTGAGCAGATCCCGCTGTCAGGCTCTCACCTAGCTAGCCGGAAGTCACTCGATGGAATATATTTGGACCTCGAGCAGATCCCGCTGCCAGGCTCTCACCTAGCTGGCAGGGCCGGAAGTCACTCGGTGTCATCCTTGGCCTCGAGCAGATCCCGCTGTCAGGCTCTCACCTAGCTAGCAGGGCAGGAAGTCACTCGATGGTGTCGGCCTTGAAATTGCCAGGAAAAAGAGGGGAAGGTTCTGTACAAGAGAACTTGGACTCGCCGACCCTAGCTCGGCATCAGCAAAGAAGAGGCGAGCCCGGGCCTCGCTGAAGGAAGGCGAGCGAGGCCGGGGCACTTCACCCCTTTGCCTATTTTCCTTAGAAGGTTTTTTCTTCTTTTTTGAGCTCAACCTGGAGGGCTCGCTCGCGAGTTAGGGTGGCGTGACAAGGGCAGAGAGCAGCCCGCTCCCGAGTTGCCCGGGTCTCGCCGGGCATTCAGAACGGACTCACTCGCGGGCGCGTACACATGACTATCCTACTCGCGGAACCTGTCTATGCGAGGTCGCCAGGGGAAGCACTCTCGGATATATACAACACAACAAGGAAAGTACAAAAAGGAGAGAGAAGTGGCATGGGTATGGTCAAAATCTTTGATTCATTAAATAAGTGATTACAAAATGTTTGCAGGGAGCTCGCCTCGGCGAGTAGAAAAAAAAGAGAAGAGAGAGAGAAGAAGAGGAAGGAAAAAAGTATGTATAAGTTCAGGCCTCCCACCCCCCCCCCCCCCCCCCCCCCGCCGGACTGGTCCTCGCCTTCACCCGACGAATCCTGGAAGCTCTTCCCGAACATCGCATCCAAGCTGTCTTCCTTCTCGCTGGGCGGCATTGCCGGGAATAGGCTCGGCATCAGGTCCCGGGCCGAGATCCCCTCGCATCCCTCCACCAGCACCCTCGAGTCCTTCATCATTTGGAGGGTGCACTCGGCGGCTTGGATGGATTTGATCCGCAGTCTCTCGACGAGGTCCGCCTCGCCAAAGATCCGCGGGCTCTTGTAGGGGAGGGTAGGGTCGATGTCGTGGGGAGGGAAGAAGATCTCCGCCTGGCGACGGACCTCGCTGAGGAGGTGCTGATTCTCCCCCTTCAGCTTCGTATTCGCGCCCTCCAGCTCGGCCAGGCGTGCGCGCAGTTGGCTGATCTCCTCCCCCTGCTCGGCATTGCGAGCCTGAAGCTCCCCTGCAGCCTTGGCATCCTGGTAAATAGAAATTTCAGTCTGGTATCGGCGCAAAATGTTCTAAGTAAAAGAGAAGAGTAGTGCTTGGCACTTACCAGCCCGCCGGTGGCTTGGGCGAGTAGACCCTCCGCTATGCCGAGCTGCCTCGCCTGGTCAGCGACCTTATCCTTGGCGATGTCGCGAGCCTTCTTAGCCTTTTGGATTTGGTGGCTGAGGTCAAAGCTGCAGCGTGCCAGCATATGGTGGAGCTCAAGGGTCCGGAGATGGGCCTACAGACCCTCGTGGCCGAGCTGCCGGAGGGTCATGTGCATGTAGGCCTCGACATCCTCGCGACCATAAAGGCCGAAGCTGAGGGCGTAGGCATGGCCGGTGGCAGGCTCGCAGTCATGCCAGGAGGGGTGCATGGTGGAGATGGAGACTCGATGAGCGAGCTCATCCCACTGCAGCATGGGCTCGCCCGCCGAGTCCTTCCAGCGCCCTCTGAAGTTGAAGAGGGGGTGTTGCTTCGGCACCGCGCGCTCGCGGGCCGCCCGCTTCGCCGATGGAGGAGGGGAGATCGCCGCCGTGGAGGAGGGACCTTCGCCACTTTTCCGGCCCATGCTGGTAATCTACTTCAGCGGGCTCTCCGGCGACGCATCGGGAGGGGTCTCCGACGAGCTGATGTATTTGGGGTTGGGCCGTTGATGTTGTTGTTACTGCCCCCGCGGAGCCAACAGGGCCCTCCGCATCTTCTTTAGAGGTCGCTAGCGGTGTGGCGGGTTCGACCCCGCATCCTCAGGTCGCCTCTTGCTGGAAGAGGGTTGAGAGAAGGCCGCCTCATCTCGGCAGGCCTCCGCTGCCGCCTTCTCGCGGGCAAAGGGGTCCGGGTGCGACCCCGGATCCGCAAACGGCAAGTTCGTAGGAATAATCCGCTCCCCTACAAGGAAAATACTTGAGAAAAATTAGAATTGGTTCAGCAACAATATGGCGAGCTCGGCGATCGGGCGAGCTCGACAAGATGAGGAGAGAACAGTACCTTCGCCGGGTAGAACAGGGGGATGCGCGTCGAGGACCCTCCGCAGGAAGGCGACCTCAAAGTCTTTATGTAGGAAGTACTTGTGGAGCTCGGCGTCGTTGCCAGACACGGCAAGGGGGCGGTAGACCTCCTCGCCTATTTGCTTGGGCGAGTAGGGGATGTTGCCGAGATCGCCCTTGATGAAGGCGATCTTGGTCATCCAGGTGTGATGCTTGTTCGCGATCTCGCGAACCTTGATCAGCGAGCCGCCGAAGTAGACGATCCCGTCCGGCGTCGCCTTGTAGGAGAACAGCTTCCTGAACACTGTCAGGTTGAACTCGATCTTCTCCCGCCGGAGATAGCTAGCGAACGCCACCATCATTGCGACGGCGTTGGAGTTCAGCTGGGCGGTGAAAGATATGGTACCTAAACACCTAGAGGGGGGGGGTGAATAGGTGACCTAATCCTTTTCTTAATTCTTTGTTGGCAGTCAACAGTTTATAACACAGATTTCTGAATAAGTAATCACAGCACACAGCAATTCTCAACACAGTACAATCACAGCACAGAATACACAAGATTTTATAGTGGTTCCCCAATCTTTGGGTACATCCACTTTCCCCCTTCGCCTATCTAGCAGTGTACTAGATTCGGCCAAACTTCTCCACTAGCTCAGAACCCAACAAGGTTCCTACCTCAGGCCCAAAGCCTTACACTCAGCCAAAAGGCCTACACTCAGCCACCCAGGCCTACACTCAGCCAATCAAGGCTTACACTCAGCCAATTAAAGGCCTACACTCAGAGTTCTTCAACTCCTACACTCAGGCACCAAGCCCTACCCTCAGCCTTTATAAAATAGGCTTACAATCACTCAGATCCTAATGGATCTTACAAGTTTAAAATAGAAATTACAAATGCTAACTCTACAACTCAGAAAGGATGAGAGGAGTTGAGAGTTTCTTGAAGAGTTCTTGGAAGAACTCAGCTTGATCCAAACTGACTTAGCTTTCTTCAAAGCTTCTTGAGTAGAACTGAATTAGTCTGAATCTTCTGCAGTTGATCCTTGATCTCTGCTTCTTGAAATCCAGATGACTCTGAATTGTTCTTCTCAGCCTTAGTTCCAAAGACTGAATCCTTAGTTGGAGCTCTCTCTCTCCAACTACTTAGATCTGCAGTTGGACTGCCTGATCTTCTTGTGTTGATCCTCTATGTATCACTTCTTGATTTAATCTGATCAACCACTTCAATTATTCTCACAACAAGTAATGATTGTGAACAACTTGACCACTTAACAACTTAACTTCTTATTCTGTAAACTGTGGGTGCCTATTTATAGGCTTCCTTCATGGTAACCGGCTGATCCGTTTATAACAGACTTTTGACTTCTTCTGACAGTTGCTGTAGACCGGCTGGATTGGCAGCTGTCATGTCAACCAGTCACTTCTTGAAATTCTCTAACTGTCAGTTAGTGTCGAGACTTTCTGTTCTTAAGTGTCGACACTTATAGACCAAGTGTCGACACATGTTGTGTAAGTGTCGACACAAGTCTACAAGGTGTCGACACAATTCCTTGTATGTCTCGACACAGTTTCTTCTGCATGTGTCGACACTGAAATTGAGTGTCGACACAAGTACTTATACTTCATTCTTTATCTGTATTCTTCTAAGTGTCGACACATCTCCTTTGTGTCGACACATCTTCATGTGTTGAAACTGTCAAGTGTCGACACTGATTCTTGGTGTCGACACAAGTCTTCATTCTTGATTCTTCAGCTGAGTGTCGACACATTCCCTTAGTGTCGACACTTATACTTAGAATATTTTACAGCTTTTCTGTTCTTTGCTAAGTGTCGACACATCTCCTTGTGTCGACACTTCCTTCTAGTGTTGAGTCTTCTGCTTATGTGTCGACACATTGTGCTGAGTGTCGACACATTCTTCAAGTGTTGACTTCTTTGAGTGTGTGTCGACACATTGTGCTTAGTCTCTGCAGAATTTTGCTGGGTGTCGACACAACTCCAAGTGTCGACACTTTCTGATGTTGACTCAGCTCTTCTAATTGTCGACACTTCTGCTAAGTGTCGTCACAGCTTTTCTGCATCCTTCTACACTGAGTGTCGACACAGCTCCAAGTGTCGACACTTTCTGACTGGTGTCGACTCTTCTTCCCAGGTGTCGACACAATGACTCCAAGTGTCGACACTGCATGTCTGGGTGTCGACACAAGCTTTCTCAAGTGTCGACACTTGCCCTCTGGGTGTCGACACATGGACTTAGAATTTTTAGCTTCAGTCCAGTGTATTCCTAACCTGCACAAGTAACTCAAACAAACATCAAATACATTCTGATGTATATCATTGAGTTAGGTGAGGCTTCTTCAAATCAGGTACATTTGACCAATGTACCCAACAATCTCCCCCTATTTGGAGAAGTCATAACCCTTAGTCAATGATATACACCACTCATAATTAAAAATTACAAAATGATGTAAAGCATATAAATGACAACAGGGTAAACTTGAACATGTAATAAAGCACACATGTATACTTATTAAACATTGCAGAACAATTAAGAAACACACATATTTCAGAACATTCATACTATATTTATCATATACTGTCCCAATAATGTTCCTTATACATTTTCAATGAAGTATTACAATGTTTATCACTTAACAGATTACAACAAGCATCAAGTTAATTCCTAATCTAGTGCTGATCAGGTTCTTTAATAACAATGCCTTTTCCAGCTTTAACTTGAGCTTTCACAGCAGCAGCAGCAGCAGGCTCAGCTTCAGCAGTCTTCTTCCCTTTAGAGTCCTTCTTCTTCTGTTCTTCAGCCTTGATCTTTTGTCTTTCAAAATAATGATAGGGCTTAGGAAAGTACTTGCTAGGCTCCACAGCTGTTGGAGGTAGCTTTCCTAACTTAGCCTTCCTTCTAAATTGGACAATTGCTTCCTGCCTACTCTCATGCTTTCTCCATTCAGCCTCTGAGAACCACTTGTTCCTCTCATGGGCATTGTCCTTGGCAGCTTTCCAGGCTGTGAGAATTATGTTTCTAGAAGTAGGGCTCCATTGTTCAAAATCTGGCTTTTGCTCAGCAATTTCCCTAAACTTCTTCTTTGACAGCCTAGTTTCTTCTTCCTTGTCCAAAGCCTCTTGCATTGCAGCTGTGATAGGTTGAACAACCTTTTCCAGAATAATATTAGGCTTGCCAGCAGGTGGACTATACATTGTGCTTATATCTGCATGAATCATTTCAAAGTCTGGAGGTGGATAGATTACATCAGCCACTGCTTGTTGCTCACCTCCAAGATATGCATTTTGAATACCAGATTCAGCCACTTCATTGTCATCACACAGGGGAGGATATCCAAGTGTAGCCCTGATAGAATTGGAAATCCATTTTGCATGCTCAGAACTGGCCTTGACTAACACTCTCTCCCCCTTTATGACTTCTTGGGCCACATGATCTCTCACATCATCTTTCTGGAATCGGATTTGGCTATCCAAATACCTTATGCCCTCTTTAAAGAAAGGTCTAAGCTTTGTAAGCTGTTCTGAAATGACCTTCTGTGAGTCTTTTATTGCAGTCTGTACAGCAGCAATCTCTGCTTGAAATAGCTTATCAAAATCAGCCTTGGCAGCAGCAGTGGAGGTTGATGGTTCATCAGACTTTTTCTTGAGTTCAGTGACTATGGCATTGTGAGATGCAGTCAAATTATCATTCATCCTGAGTTGATTCTCCAGCACATAACCTTGTTTTAGTGCTATATCATCAACTTGAGTCTTTATTTTCTCTTGATGTTTGCCAAATAGACCACTGCATGAGCACCCTTTGTAAAACAATCAGTCATCTCTGTTTTATTAAGGTTCATTTCAAACCTTATTGACTTGATTTCCTGGCCCAGATCAGATTGTAGTGCTTTGTGCCCTTCATCAACATAAGTTTCTAAAGCTTTCCTTTGTTCATCCATCTTGATTTGCATGGCAAGCAATAGAGCACTGTAATCAGTGGATGGAGCTTGTTGAACTAAGGAATGTTGAGCAACTGTTTGGAGAGCCTTCTTATAGCTCTGGCTTCTTCTTTTGAAAACAAAGAACTTCTTTTTCTGAGCTTGCTCAGCTTCATCATCTTCAGAGTCTGATGTACTGGCTATATCCACCCTATCCTTAGGGCTGGATTGTTTTTCAGTATGCACATCTTGTGCCTGCTCAGTATCTAGCCTTATAGGCTCTTCCACAACTTCAATGTTCTCCCCCTCAGCAGCAGCATTCTTTACTGTATCAGCATCATTCTTTTCCATATCAAAATCTTCTTGATCTAAGTTCAAAAAGAGATCTTCCATTGTATATTCTGCTGGAGACTGTGCAGGAGATGTTCTGGTTTCATCAGCTATAACAGATGTGTCTTGGGAACAACATCTGGTTCTTGAGTTGCTGGCTGATTTTGCTGATGGTCATCAGACAAATCAGAATTTATTATAGAGAAAATCTAATGTATTAAGGTCAGTAAGTACCTCTTGAATGAGGAGGGTGGCTTGTTCACTCTCCAGTGTAGATGGTTCTGCTACACCTGGAAGCTCCCCCTGGATGTCAGCTGCCTCCTGAGGAGCAGGTGTCTTCTCTGCAGGCACATCAACTGGACTTTCAGGAGTGAAGACCACATGTTCTTCACTGCCTGAGCTGCTGGAGGACTCTTGAGGCACAGCAGCAGTCTTCCTCTTCTTCCTGGGAGGAGAGTCTCTCTTAGAAGCTTGTTTCTCAGGGGTGGTCAATTCCTTTGATACCAGCACCCTTTCCCATCTAGAGAATATCCTGGAGTCCATTCTCCTCATATGATTGATCTTAGATCCTGCAGCAGTGCTCATTACCTCTGGAATTGATCCAGCCAGGTAGAGACTTAGTATCCTGCCCAGATTGGGCTTCTTCAGGCTTTCTTTTACTTTCTCATAAACCACCATTGACCAATCTGTTTTCAGATTGAAGATGATTCTGGTCATGACTTCAAACATGGAGGCAGACACCCTGTCATGCCCTCCTGGCTTGCTCAGTATTACCTTGCCCACTACTTCAGACAAGAACTTGCCTTGATTATTCATACCTTTCCTGTTAAAGACTGATCCCACCTTCATCTTTGGATCCAGTCCACACCAAGTAAGAGCTTCCCTGGTCTTAGAAGCAGTTACGTTCCTCTTCATCTTGAACTTTAGGTAGCTGAAGTACCTTTCTTAAAGACTTGGGTGAAATTTTGACTTTGGTGCCATGCACCCTGGACTTAATCCTGAAGCCTGAGTCATCTATAGACGCGCCAGAAAGGAATTCAATGACTTCCTTCTTCCATATTTTCGTTGGTTCTGAAACCAAGAATTCCAATCCTGAATTGACAATTAGGGTTAGCACTGATTTGATTTCTTGGTCGCTGTCGTCAAATGCGCCTCGCACAAGCTCATAGCCTTCGTTTACGTTCTCTTCCAGCTTGGGAGCCATTAGGGTTTTGAGAATTAGTCTTGAGATGAGAGAAATGTCGACACAAGAGTTTAGGTCTCGAAACTTTGAAAGCGTGTCGACAATCAAAGACAGAACCCTATTTATACCTTTCTTGTTTGAAGACGAACAGGCGGGATGAATTTCTAATGATGTGTCGACACTGTCAATAAGTGTCGACACTGACTTATAATGTCTCGACACTCATGTGTCGACACAAATTTAGTCAACAGATTTTATGTGTCGACACTTGGTTAAGTGTCGACACCACTATACTCGACATGTGTCGAGACTTTACTTAGAAAAATTCTGAGTAAAACTTAAGTGTCGACACTTTATTGGATGTGTCGACACCTACTCGACATGTGTCGACACTAACATTCTGAAGTGTCGACACTAACTTCCTAGATGTGTCGACACCATTTTCCTGAAGTGTCGACACTTACTATTCTGTGTCGACATAGACTTGTCTATGTGTCGACACCTTTTTACTTAGCCAATTTTTGTTCTGTATACTTAGTCTAAGTTTATCATACCTAGTTCAATTTTGAACCTATTAAACTTAGCTTCTTCTAAGGGCTTAGTAAACATATCAGCTATCTGATTATCTGTTTTAACATATTCAAGTGCAATATCATTTCTTTCTACATGCTCCCTAAGAAAGTGATATTTAATCTCAATATGTTTAGTTCTACTATGTGATACAGGATTATTAGCTATGGAAATAGCACTAGTAGAATCACAATAAAGTGGAGTTCTACTTACCTGACATCCATAGTCTTCTAGCTGATGTTGAATCCACAGAAGTTGAGCACAGCAACTTCCTGCAGCTACATATTCTGACTCAGCTGTGGAGATGGCCACACTGGTTTGCTTCTTACTACTCCATGAAATGAGTCTTCCACCTAGGAATTGACAGGATCCAGTAGTGCTCTTTCTATCTTCTTTGCATCCTGCAAAGTCTGCATCTGAATAACCTGTTAGATCAAAATCTCCATTCCTAGGGTACCAGAGGCCTAGATAAGGTGTGCCCTTTAGATATCTCAAGATTCTCTTGACTGCAGTCAAGTGAGACTCTTTAGGGCAGGCTTGATACCTGGCACAAACACATGTAGCATACATAATGTCAGGTCTACTTGCAGTCAAGTAAAGTAGGGAGCCAACTATCCCTCTATACAAGGTTTCATCCACAGGTTTCCCTGCATCATCCTTGCTTAGAGACATACTTGACCCCATAGGAGTCTTCATGGTACTGGAGGAATCCATACCATATTTCCTTATGAGTTCTAGGGTGAACTTTGACTGACATATGGACAAGCCACTTTCAGTCTGTTTAACTTGGAGACCCAAGAAAAACTTCAGTTCTCCCATACTACTCATTTCAAATTGACTTTGCATAAGCTTTGCAAACTTTTTGCAAAGGCTACTTTCAGTAGACCCAAATATAATGTCATCTACATATATTTGGACAAGTATTACTTTGCCTCTAGATTCCCTAAGGAATAGAGTCTTATCTATTTTCCCCCTTGTGAACTTGTTCTCAATGAGGAAACTAGATAGGGTTTCATACCAAGCTCTAGGAGCTTGCTTTAACCCATACAATGCTTTCCTAAGTCTATAGACATAATGTGGAAGAGTAGGATCAACAAAACCTGAAGGCTGCTCCACATATACTTCTTCTTTTAAATTACCATTAAGGAATGCTGACTTCACATCCATTTGGTATACTTTGAATCCTTGGTAGGTTGCATAGGCCAAGAACATCCTGATGGCTTCCAGTCTGGCTACTGGAGCAAAGGTTTGATCAAAATCAATACCTTCTTCTTGCCTATATCCTTTTGCAACCAGTCTTGCCTTATTCTTAATGATGACTCCTTGTTCATCTAACTTGTTTCTGTAGATCCACTTTGTTCCTATCACATTGTGATCTTTAGGCTTAGGAACTAAGTCCCAAACCTTGCACCTCTTGAACTGGTTTAGCTCTTCCTGCATAGCTTCAGTCCACTGTGGATCTTGTATTGCTTCTTCAAATTTCTTTGGTTCTATTTGAGACAGAAAACTTGAATATACTGCAGCATTCTGATTTCTGCTCCTTGTCTGAACACCTTGTCTTGGATCTCCAATGATCAGCTCCACTGGATGATCTCTTAGATGCCTGTTGGCTGGAGGCATCCTTACTTCTGGTTGTACTTCTTCAGCATCTTCATCATGCTGAGTTCCTTGAACTTCTTCAGCTCCTGGTACATGTAGTTCTCCCCCTGGACATAAGCCATCTTCTTCTACTTGCTGTCTTGCAGCAGGTACATCTTCCATGGTTAGCTTGTCCATCTTCTTAGAAAGACCTGTGGGGCTGCACACACTACTAGACAACTCATTGTTAATAAGAAGTGTCTCATCAAAAACTACATGCACAGACTCCTCTACAACTTGTGTAGTCAAGTTGTAGACTCTATAAGCCTTACTATTACTGCTGTACCCAACAAACACTCCCTCTTGGGATTTGGCAGCAAACTTAGTTAAGTAAGACTTCCCATTGTTAAGTATGAAGCATTTACAACCAAAAATCCTGAAATAGGATAGATTTGGTTTCCTGCCTTTCACTACTTCATAGGGGGTCTTGTTTAACCTTTTAGTGATGGTAGCCCTATTTATCACATGGCATGCAGTGTTTACTGCTTCAGCCCAGAAATATTCTGGCAGTGATGAATCACTTAATAGGGTTCTACCAGCCTCTATCAAGGTTCTATTTTTCCTTTCAGCAATGCCATTTTGCTGAGGTGTTCTAGGTGAAGAGAATTCTTGAAATATCCCATAGTCTTCACATAGTTTTGTCATGCTTTCAGATTGAAACTCTGTACCATGGTCACTTCTAATTTTGACCACTGTACAGTTCAATTCATTCTGAATTTGCTTAACAAAACTGTGGAAGACACTAGGTGTTTCAGATTTCTGCTTTAAGAAGAACACCCAGGAAAACCTTGAGTAGTCATCAACAACTACAAAGGTGTAGACCTTCCTACCTAAGCTGTGAACTGGCATTGGACCAAATAGATCCATATGCAAGAGGTATAAACACCTCACAGCATCCTTGTTGTCAATGCTTCTAAAGGTGGATTTAGTCTGCTTGCCCTTTTGACAAGCTGAGCAAATGCCATCTTTGACACACTTAACTTGAGGACCATTCCTCACTAACTCTTTACTAAAGAGTTTGCCAATAGTCTTGTAATTAAGATGAGCAAGCCTCTTGTGCCACTTGACACATTGAGAGACTGTCTCATCAGCTACAAGACAAACTGGAGAACTATTGTTCTCAACCATAATGTCTAAACAATAGACATTTCTCTTCCTATAACCTGTCAAAATGATCTTTTGATCACTTGACCTCTTGATATGACAACCATTTTTAACAAATGAGATGTCATACCCTACATCACTTAATTGACTTATACTAATGAGGTTATGTTTCAAACCTTTAACATAAGCCACTTGAGTAATGGTAACAAGGTTAGAAGAAATGTTACCAAACCCTTTGATGATTCCTTTTTCAGAACCACCAAAGGTCACCTTTGGACCATTTTTGATTGGGATGTAGTCCTTCAGTAGTCCCCTAGTTCCAGTCATGTGTCTGGAACATCCACTATCCAAGTACCATGTAGGGGTATGGCCACTTGGATTCTTCCTGCAAAACAAATTAATGAACCTTAGAACCCAAAGTAAACTTGGGTCCTTGGTGATTGTTAGTTTGCAATTTGACATAGCTACCTGCTGTCTTTCCAACAGGTAACTTGCTACACAACTTGGCACTGGCATTGTGCCAACAATCCAAAGCAAAGTGGCCAACCTTGCCACAGCACCAACATTCAAATTTGTTGTACCTTTGCTTAGGTTCTGACTTAGCTGTCTTAACTACAGCAGTCTTGTTGAATGTTGGGGCTTTGCCCTTGGACTTGGACTGATCCTGAACAGTCCTAGCTGGATTAACAAAACCCAGTCCAGTCTTTCCTTTATGATGAACAAAATCATCAATCAAGGGTAGCACTGATTTAGGTTTTGAATACCTAGCTGCTAGCTCTTTCTCCTTCTGAAGATTAATCTCCAGTTTCTTAATTTGATCATTCTTAAATGTAATAGTACCCATCTGAATCACAGTAATGTGTTTCAGCCTGGCCACTTCATTCAGTTTTTGATCATAATTCTTCTCATAATCTATTGCAGCTGCCTTGAGATCAGCAATTTCCTTGGCCAAATTTTTGGCTAGGGTCTTGCTTTTCTTATAGGCTTGCAATAGTACTTGATATTCATCTAGGAGTTGATGAATATCTCCCTCAGACTCAGATATATTCTCATCACTTGATGAAGAATAATCTGACTCTGAACTAGAACTGGAATCAGAACTTTGAGTTAAACCTTGTACCTGACTGGGTCCTGGCTGCTCCAGGTTTTTGGTACTTTCAGTCAAAGCCATCAGTCCTTGGCTTTGACAGTCTTCTTGCTCATAGATAGATTCCATGATCTGCATAAACTCTTCTTCTTCTTCAGCAAATAGCCCAATATAGGCTTCAGCATCTGTCTCAGTGTCTGAAGAAGACATATCTGAAAGAGTCTTCTCATTCTTTGCAACAAAGGACTTCTCCTTCTTTCCTTTGAAGTGTGTTTTCTTTTTGTCACTGGATTCTTTCCTTCTTTCAGGACAGTCTGCAATAACATGGCCCTGTCTATTGCAGCAGTAACAAATTATCTTGGATCCAGTTGCCTTACTAGTCTTGGTCCTTTTCTTGTCCTTCTTTGAAGGCTTCTTTTCCTGATACTGAACCTCTTTCCCTTTGGAAGATGAAGGTCTAGACCTCCACTGTTTCTTCTTAAGGAACTTCTGAAAATGTCTGGTGAATGCAGCAAAGTCTTCATCACTTTCACTGCTTGTAGATTTTGTACTTTCTGACTCTTCAGATTCTGATTCAACTACCTCAGGAGGAGGAGTTGATGACTTGGTCCTGCTCTTTCTGGGTACATCTGACTTAAAGGCAACAGTCTTTTCTCTGTATTCAGTCCTTGTTGACTTTTCTTCTTCTTTTCTCACTGACAATTGCATCTCATAAGATAACAACTTGCCAAAAAGTGTGGGAGGAGGAATTTCTCCCAACTTTGCCATTTCTCTGATGGCACAGATCTTGGTGTCCCAGTCTTTGGTGAGGGACCTCAAGAATTTATCATTCAACTCATAGTTTGTGAACTCTCTTCCATATGACATGAGTTCATTTACAATTCTATAAAATTTCTTGTAGCATTCAGTGATGCTATCTCCTCTTCCTTGCCTAAAGCTCTCATATTCTTGATTAAGCAAGGACTTCCTATCTTGCCTTACTTCTTCAGAACCTTCCATATAGACAATGAGGGTGTCCCACATTTCTTTTGCAGTTTTACAGTGAATAAGGTTCTGGAAGGTGGCATCATCAATTGCACTAACTATTATATTCTGTGCTCTTTTGTCCATGGTTGCTAGGACAATCTCATCCTTGGTCATTTCAGAGAAATCCTTTGGAGTCCTCTGATTTGCATCCAATACTGAAATCTTCATGGGCACATATGGCCCTTCTTTGACTGTGATGTATATCCTAGGGTCAGAGGCTTCCATAAAAAGCCTAACCCTCTCTTTCCAGATCCCAAAGATCTCTTTTCTGCATATAGGTAGTTTCATTGAACCCAACTCCTTATGATTCTCTGAAGAACCCATGTTCTTGATTTTCTTGAAACTGTTTCCTATTTCCTGACTTATACTGAATCTGCCAAACTGGATCTCCTCAGACAGTTAGTCCTGATTTTGAGGAACCTGGCTCTGATACCACTTGAAAGATATGGTACCTAAACACCTAGAGGGGGGGGGGGTGAATAGGTGACCTAATCCTTTTCTTAATTCTTTGTTGGCAGTCAACAGTTTATAACACAGATTTCTGAATAAGTAATCACAGCACACAGCAATTCTCAACACAGTACAATCACAGCACAGAATACACAAGATTTTATAGTGGTTCCCCAATCTTTGGGTACATCCACTTTCCCCCTTCGCCTATCTAGCAGTGTACTAGATTCGGCCAAACTTCTCCACTAGCTCAGAACCCAACAAGGTTCCTACCTCAGGCCCAAAGCCTTACACTCAGCCAAAAGGCCTACACTCAGCCACCCAGGCCTACACTCAGCCAATCAAGGCTTACACTCAGCCAATTAAAGGCCTACACTCAGAGTTCTTCAACTCCTACACTCAGGCACCAAGCCCTACCCTCAGCCTTTATAAAATAGGCTTACAATCACTCAGATCCAATGGATCTTACAAGTTTAAAATAGAAATTACAAATGCTAACTCTACAACTCAGAAAGGATGAGAGGAGTTGAGAGTTTCTTGAAGAGTTCTTGGAAGAACTCAGCTTGATCCAAACTGACTTAGCTTTCTTCAAAGCTTCTTGAGTAGAACTGAATTAGTCTGAATCTTCTGCAGTTGATCCTTGATCTCTGCTTCTTGAAATCCAGATGACTCTGAATTGTTCTTCTCAGCCTTAGTTCCAAAGACTGAATCCTTGGTTGGAGCTCTCTCTCTCCAACTACTTAGATCTGCAGTTGGACTGCCTGATCTTCTTGTGTTGATCCTCTATGTATCACTTCTTGATTTAATCTGATCAACCACTTCAATTATTCTCACAACAAGTAATGATTGTGAACAACTTGACCACTTAACAACTTAACTTCTTATTCTGTAAACTGTGGGTGCCTATTTATAGGCTTCCTTCATGGTAACCGGCTGATCCGGTTTATAACAGACTTTGACTTTTCTGACAGTTGCTGTAGACCGGCTGGATTGGCAGCTGTCATGTCAACCAGTCACTTCTTGAAATTCTCTAACTGTCAGTTAGTGTCGAGACTTTCTGTTCTTAAGTGTCGACACTTATAGACCAAGTGTCGACACATGTTGTGTAAGTGTCGACACAAGTCTACAAGGTGTCGACACAATTCCTTGTATGTCTCGACACAGTTTCTTCTGCATGTGTCGACACTGAAATTGAGTGTCGACACAAGTACTTGTACTTCATTCTTTATCTGTATTCTTCTAAGTGTCGACACATCTCCTTTGTGTCGACACATCTTCATGTGTTGAAACTGTCAAGTGTCGACACTGATTCTTGGTGTCGACACAAGTCTTCATTCTTGATTCTTCAGCTGAGTGTCGACACATTCCCTTAGTGTCGACACTTATACTTAGAATATTTTACAACTTTTCTGTTCTTTGCTAAGTGTCGACACATCTCCTTGTGTCGACACTTCCTTCTAAGTGTTGAGTCTTCTGCTTATGTGTCGACACATTGTGCTGAGTGTCGACACATTCTTCAAGTGTTGACTTCTTGAGTGTGTGTCGACACATTGTGCTTAGTCTCTGCAGAATTTTGCTGGGTGTCGACACAACTCCAAGTGTCGACACTTTCTGATGTTGACTCAGCTCTTCTAGGTGTCGACACTTCTGCTAAGTGTCGACACAGCTTTTCTGCATCTTCTACACTGAGTGTCGACACAGCTCCAAGTGTCGACACTTTCTGACTGGTGTCGACTCTTCTTCCCAGGTGTCGACACAATGACTCCAAGTGTCGACACTGCTTGTCTGGGTGTCGACACAAGCTTTCTCAAGTGTCGACACTTGCCTCTGGGTGTCGACACATGGACTTAGAATTTTTAGCTTCAGTCCAGTGTATTCCTAACCTGCACAAGTAACTCAAACAAACATCAAATACATTCTGATGTATATCATTGAGTTAGGTGAGGCTTCTTCAAATCAGGTACATTTGACCAATGTACCCAACAGCCGGGAACCGCAAGCCGTGTATTTCAAGATCTGCCGAACTCCGCCATAGGGGGACCAAACCCTACCTCGAAATGCAGATTGAAGGCGAGCTCCTCCTCGTAAACGTGTTGAAGCCTACCCCTTTACCCCGGCCCGCGCGCCTCGAAACCTGGCAGGGACATATGCGGCCTTGAATTTCCGCGAGCTCTGCCTACCTGGTGTGCCCATCGAAAAGCACTAATGTGTGAAGTGCTGCACGCACTTGGAGCGGCCGTTGGCATCCGGGTTGTTCTTACCCATGATCGTAGAGGAACGCGTGGACACGAGCAGGAAGAAAAAACACAGGAAAAGGGAAGAAAGCAATAAGGCACAGTACGGGAGTATGTGAGGTGGGGGGGGGCTATGTTGAGATTATATTAGCCAGCAGACACGATTGTGTGGGACCGCATGTTGGGCTTTCCCATCGCGTTCCAGGTCTGGGTGTTGACCCCTGTGGGCCCCCTTATGTGGCGGAATATCCCCCCGGTCCTGTGGTGTGGGTTTAGTCGCACATCGCCTGCAGCAGCGATCCTATTGTTCATGTACCCCCGTCCCCCCCTTACCATCACCCTCGGGGTTTTGGGAATGTGTGGTGACGGGTGTTTCCACATGGTATCAAAGCGAGGTTGTCCTGTGCGGGGGTGTGTTGAGATAAAATTAGCCAGCAGAACAGTGTGTGTGGACCGTATGTTTGGGCTTTCCCCATCACGTTACAGGTCTGGTGTTGACCCCCAGTGGGCCCCCTTGTGTAGCAGAATATCCCTGCAAGTCCTGTGGTTGGGGTTAGTCCCACATCGCCTGCAGCGGGCGATCCTTTTGTTCATGTACCCCCGTCCCCCCTTACCATCACCTCGGGGTTTTGGGAAGATGTGAGGTGACGGGTGGTTTCCACATGGTTAATCTCAGTATGCAGGCGATGTGGG